>CAUDMG010001652.1:7445000-7482500 GCA_958450375.1 Homarus gammarus
GAGGAGGGGCAAAGGGAAAGTGTGCCAGACGACCCAGAGTGGAAAATGTGTTCCATCATCGCCATAATCGGTTGTTCCAGATCACTAAACAAAGCATTCTTCCCTCCATCAGGTCACGGCCTCAGGTACAAACTCTTAGGTCCTAGGAATTTTTTTCCCCCCTTTGGTACTAAATATTTTAAGAATTTAACTCAAGACTTAAAAGAAGGTGGAATTTAAGGACGTGACCCAACCTAAGATTAATTAACTTAGGAGTAAACATTAGATTTTTTTAATAATACTTTAATATAACTAAATATAGGTAGTTTGGTACTAAATAACAGATTACTCAGGTGGACATAATTTAACCCAAATTAAATATAGTCAGGTGTAATTAAATATATCTTAGATGCTAATTAACTCTAATACAGGTGTGGGTGTGTGGGTGTGTGTGTGTGGGTGTGTGTGTCTCAAGTCATTACCTGGAAGATTATAATTACGTTATAACAACAATGGCCTCCTGATTAGCTTCACCTTTTATCTATTTTAACCTATTTTTATGTGTAATTAACCTCACTTAACCTATTTTTGTGTGTATGCGTGCCACATTATTTTATATACCATTGTGTACCATTAAAATAAACCAATAAAACATCAACGTTAACACCATCATCAATACAGAGTCCATTAACACACAGCTCCCCAGGTAAACCAATTAGTGTCTCAGGTGATAAAACTTCCTCACATGGCTCACCCTCCAACCCCCCCTATAATATAAACATGTTAAAACACTCACAAATCCACTTTTGTGTGTTTTTGGGGGGTTCAGTAATAATCTTCTGAGAAACTTTTATTTTATATCACATCAACAGAGGGAAATGTTCTCATAAATGTCCATAATCTGTTCTTGATGATGATGTTGAAATGTGTTACCTAACCTAACCAAACTTAACCCAACCCAACGTAACCTAACCTAATCTAGTAAAATTTTATCCTACATCATATCTTACATTATATCCTACATCATAATACAATATATAAAAACCTTTACCATGATGCACCATGATCTGGGCTGAGTCTGTGCGTGTGTTTGTCCGTCACGAGGCAGTGGACGTCTGAGAGCCGGATTATCTCGTAGAAAAAGGCTTAATGGACTGTCTTTAGTCTTTCTATTATACCACATTTTTGGCGCAACAGAGATAAAACATTTTTATACAATAATCCGGCACGAGGAAGAATGAGGTGTGTGTGTGTGTGTGTGTGTGCATACCGAGGCAGACGAGCACCAGCGCCGGAAAGACGCTGCCGCCGCCCCTCCCGCACTAGATGTAGCCCTCCACACGTGCAACATCTGTGAACGATTCTCTTGGTCCCGTATCGGCCTTTCTAGTCACCTCAGAGCTCACCAACGAAGGTGACATCCTTAATAACTCGTATAATTGTATCATAGCTGGATGATCGCCGTACTCGATTCTAAGTGACAGCAAAGTAGTAGTAGTAGTAGTAGTAGTAGTAGTAGTAGTAGTAGTAGTGTGTATGTACTGTGCCGATCAAAATGCGCGCGCACCTTATTTACAATGGAAGTGTGACGTCATGGGTACCTCTCTCTCTCCCTCGCTATGCTACAGTGCACATTTCCACGTGACAAAATCTTGGTTACTCTACAAAGGGTCATTAACATTCCTTCCCAGATGGCCACGACAAAAATACCGCCAGTTAAAAAAAGTACAAGACCACCAGAGTGTGTAGCCAGAGACAGAGAGAGAGAGAGAGAGAGAAGAGAGAGAGAAGAGAGAGAGAAGAGAGAAGCATAAAAAGAGATAAGGAGGAAAATAAATCCCTTTAAGTTTGCTCCATTATGGTAATGCAAATAGCAGACCTTCCCTGAATACCAAGCGGGAAAAACATCTTTTTGCTACACATGACACGGGCACAAGATTACCTCCCCCCCCCTCCTGCCCCACCTCCCTAATCCCCCCCCCCAGCTCCCCACCCTGCCTCCCCCAGTCCCCCTCCCTAACCCTCCCCCAGTCCTCCTCCCTAATCCCCCCCCAGCTCCCCACCCTGCCTCCCCCAGTCCCCCTCCCTAACCCTCCCCCAGTCCCGCTCCCTACCCCTCCCCCAGTCCCCCTCCCTAACCCTCCCCCAGTCCCGCTCCCTAATCCTTCCCCAGTCCCGCTCCCTAACCCTCCCCCAGTCCCGCTCCCTAACCCTCCCCCAGTCCCGCTCCCTACCCCTCCCCCAGTCCCCCTCCCTAACCCTCCCCCAGTCCCCCTCCCTAACCCTCCCCAAGTCCCCCTCCCTACCCCTCCCCCAGTCCCCCTCCCTACCCCTCCCCCAGTCCCCCTCCCTAATCCTCCCCCTGCATCCACCAAAACTCCTTCAACAGACGTTAAAAAACTTTGAAAAGGGGAGAAAAAAAATGAAATAGTCCTAAAAGGGTTTACCAAGGTCATATAAGATTTACCATGACTACCTAAGACGACCCAGGTGAGCTAATTAACAGAAAAGGGTCAACCAACAGGTATTTTCAACCATTTACTCGGAAAGGGTATTGAAAAGGGGTCAATAAAACCAAAATGGACACGAAAGGGGTTTACTGTGGTGTGATAAGAGAGAGAGTTAGGACACACACACACACACACACACACACACACACTACTGACCTTTCTATCACATCAACTTCCTTAATGACTTAATTGACTTAAATCAACCTTCAGGTGAACCAAAAGATCAGGTAATTCCAGGTAATTGGTGATAAATTATTCAAGGTAACGTCGTGAATTAAAGAATGTTACTGTGTGTGTCTTTGTGAAGCAGAGGAGTTAATTCATGTTATTATTCTTACTACGATCTATTATTTGCTTGTATTATATTATTTTTATTATTATTATTATTATCATCATCATCATCGTGAAAAAAAAAATGATAGAACCGCGAAAGATAAAAACTACTGCAAAAGAAAGATGAAAGTAGTTTGAAAAAAATTAGTCCAAATTTAGGTGTGGTGAAAATTCAGTTGTTTTGGTCCAGGGAATGAAGCAATACTCTCGGCCTTTGTTTGGTGAGGAGTGAGGGAGACTGTGTGGTGAGGAATGAGGGAGAATGTGTGGTGAGGAATGAGGGAGACTGTGTGGTGAAGAATGAGGGAGACTGTGTGGTGAGGAATGAGGGAGACTGTGTGGTGAGGAATGAGGGAGACTGTGTGGTGAGGAGTGAGGGAGACTGTGTGGTGAGGAGTGAGGGAGACTGTGTGGTGAGGAGTGAGGGAGACTGTGTGGTGAGGAATGAGGGAGACTGTGTGGTGAGGAATGAGGGAGACTGTGTGGTGAGGAATGAGGGAGACTGTGTGGTGAGGAATGAGGGAGAATGTGTGGTGAGGAATGAGGGAGACTGTGTGGTGAGGAATGAGGGAGACTGTGTGGTGAGGAATGAGGGAGACTGTGTGGTGAGGAATGAGGGAGAATGTGTGGTGAGGAATGAGGGAGACTGTGTGGTGAGGAATGAGAGCAAGAGAGTAATAATAGCGAGGAGAGAAGAATAATGAGTGAAGAACGAATGAAATAAGATAAATAGAATAATAAAGACAAAGAAGGAAGGACGCTAGACATAAACGAAGGAATATACACACAACAGATACAAGGATGGGACGATATATTGTACCAACAGATGTATATGCCAAAGAGAGAGATATACCACCAAACGTATACACCACGACAGACAGATATATACCACCAAATACACGATAAAAAGATTAATACCGTCAGACATACATACCAAGACATATATACCGACAGACATACATACCAAGACATATATACCGACAGACATACATACCAAGACATATATCCCGAAAGACATACATACCAAGACATATATCCCGAAAGACATACATACCAAGACATATATACCGACAGACATACATACCAAGACATATATACCGACAGACATACATAACAAGACATATATACCGACAGACATACATACCAAGACATATATCCCGAAAGAGAGCGATAGATATATACCAGCAAGAGACGAGACATCAGAATAACCTTTTCAGTGAGTCGTGAAGGGTAGAGGTGGGGCTCTTGGCTAGGTAATGGTGCGTAAACTATCACATAGAGGTTTATCTCATGGTGAGGTGATGGTGCACGTCTAGTGGTGGTGATGGTGTGCGTGATAATGGTGTGGTGATGGTGATGTAATGGTGGTGCACGTCTAGTGGTGGTGATGGTGTGCGTCTGGTGGTGTGGTGATGGTGATGTAATGGTGGTGCACGTCTAGTGGTGGTGATGGTGTGCGTGATAATGGTGTGGTGATGTGATGGTGGTGCACGTCTAGTGGTTGTGATGGTGTGCGTGACAATGGTGTGGTGATGTGATGGTGGTGCACGTCTGGTGATATTACGGTGCTCATCTAATAATGTGACCTAGGATGGTGATCTAAATTGTATGAACTCAACTCACAATATTCAATAACACTAAAAAATTAAATAACAATTACAAAAAATTCCCAGTTATTGATCCTAACCATTAAATAAACAGAATAAAGCAGTGACCCCCCCCCCCCCCCACCTTCCGTTTTCTTTGGGTCATTTACCTGGGCAGAATGAATCACCTGGGAAATGTTGACGAAGATAATTGTATTCTGTTCTCACACTAATTAATTACATTCTCATTTGCGAGATCGGTCGTTGAACAAGAGAGAGAGAGAGAGAGAGAGAGAGAGAGAGAGAGAGACGCTGTACCCTGTTAATTTATTATAGTTATGGACACGTTGTATACATGTACAGAAACATGAGCTATACAGACATACACATAATTTATCCTCGTACACAAGCAATAGCTATACATATATACATACTCACGTTGTATACCAGAACAGAATCAAGATCTATACAGCTATACACAAGCAGTTGGCTAGAATGTCACTTGCATAGTGATTCATGTTAAATACCACCACCAACAACAACAACAACAATAACCACAACAAGTATCCACGACAAAAGGTTTTCTCAGAGCGATGGTCAGTCAATCAGTCAGTCATTTAGTATTGATGGGTCTGGCTGACACAACTACCAATAACATCCACACGTTCTCTCTCGCCTCAATACGTCACGACATCAGCAGCTATATATAGGTGAGAGAGAGAGAGAGAGAGAGAGAGAGAGAGAGAGAGTCATATCAAAAGCATACATACACACGGACGAACAAAGCGAGGGCTCATATATAGATACAAATAGATATATATTCAATAATATACTGTATATACGTCGTGTAAAATGCTCTCCAACGTGTGTGTGTGTGTGTGTCGCAACATTTCACGTTATACAATTAACATATAAACACAATAGATGGCCGCCACCTCATTACTTTCACCTCCATTCACAATTCCTCCTTTTAAATGATTTTTTAAGGGGTGGGGGATATGGGGGAGAAGAGGAGGGGGAGAAGAGGGAAGGGAAGGGAAGGAGAGGTCGGAGAGGGGGGAGAGGGACGAAGAAATAGCCAGTACAACATATAACAACAACCTCTCACTTCCCAGAAACCATCAGTTTGTAATTTTTACGCAGAAATGGAGGTGAAATTATCTCTTTATATATACTTTTGCACCTAGTTTACTGAGCTATAAACGAGCTATTTATACCAAGTGTAGGTGTGAGACAATAGCAAGTCCTAATCATTGGTAACATCTCCTGGGGAATATCTGTGACGGGAGAATAATAAACAGTGGGGTATTATTTCCAGGTGATATTTAAGGTCTCTCATACACCAGGTTGAGTTGTGGCACAGGTATGGCTCTTGGCTGTTCCACCTGACGGGGATATGAACCAGTGTAGTACAGGTGTGTTCTCTGGGGTGGGGGGGGGTGTATTTCTCAACCAAAAATTATTAAAAAAAAAATAAAAAATAAAAAACTGTCCCAAGTAAATTATGTTGTGTGAGTAATGCATGTAATTATCATTTTTGGGAAGAGAGATTATATTTTGTTTCAATTATTGTCGAAAGAAAAAAATGTATTGTAATTTATTTTGTTTTTGTTTGGGAAATGTTGAGGTAATGTTATTTTTTTTCTAGTGATTTTTTTGTTTGTTTTAATTATCAAGCTGAATGTTTTCTTTTCCAGTTTTATTAATGTTACCAAATTGCTTCCGTTTTTTTTAGGGGGGGGGGAGGATATGGGGAAGGGATGGTGGATGGGGAGATGGGGAGGGTGAGGGATGTGGAGGATGGGGGAGATAGAGTATGGAGGGGGTATGGGGAAGGGGTGGTGGTGGATGGGGGAAGGGGTGGTGGTGGATGGGGGAAGGGGTGGTTGTGGATGGGGGAAGGGGTGGTGGTGGATGGGGGAAGGGGTGGTGGTGGATGGGGGAAGGGGTGGTGGTGGGGGGATGGGGGGAGGTGGAGAGGTGGGGGGAATGGGGAGCCAAGAAAAGGGAGATGATGTGTGTGTGTGTGTGTGGTGTGGTGTGTGTGTGTGTCCAGATACCACATAATTTTACTCTCAATAATTATTTTACCTCATTTGATGTTGCCAAGAAATTCTCCTCCCTATATTTTTCTTCCTTTAACACAACGAGTAAGTTATTAACCGAGGAATATTTAACCTTAGCGTTTTAACAATAATATATAACAATTCTATCATGTTAATACAGCGCAGAGGACTCAATGTTTGTCTGTCAGTCTGTTTGTTTGTTTGTTGTTTGTTTGTCTGCTTGTTTTCTGTTTGTTTGTTTGTCTGTTTGTTTGTCTAGCTAATATATTCCTTCTGTTATTTAAGCTTATATTAGACGTTTAAAGGAACTCTATTAAGACCACAAACAAAAAACCCGAGTGTATTATTGAAACAGTTACTTAAAGTTACAGGAAATATCACTTATAAACCTGTGTTAATATTCAAGGCTATAAATAACGTGTATGGTACAAAATTACCTTGACACACATCCTCACAAGTCGTTAGTGACCTCTGCTGCTTAGACTAATTTATAACATGACTACATAAAAACCATTAAATAACATAAAGAAACACTTGAGTTAATATATAAAGATTTAAATTCCCTTTACCTTACATGGTGGCACTCAGGTGTAGGTGCCAGGTAGTGCCATTATTATTATATGTTGGCTCAGTAAGATATTCAGGTGAACTTGGCATATAATTCCTCTCAACTTTAAATAACTTATGATAATACAGAAGGAATATTTTTTTTATATAGTTTGCAAGAAAAAAATTATTAAAATTGGTAGTTCACGTATGTTAGTAATCTCTCAAGTTAATCCTCAAGTTAATCTCTCAAGTTAATCCTCAAGTTAATCTCTCAAGTTAATCCTCAAGGTAATCTCTCAAGTTAATCCTCAAGTTAATCTCTCAAGTTAATCTCTCAAGTTAATCTCTCAAGTTAATCGTCAAGTTAATCCTCAAGTTAATCTCTCAAGTTAATCCCCAAGTTAAGCTCTCAAGTTAATCCTCAAGTTAATCTCTCAAGTTAATCCTCAAGTTAATCTCTCAAGTTAATCCCCAAATTAACCTTTCAAATTAATCCCTAAATTAATCTCATTAAGTTAACCCCCAAGTTAAGCCTCATCATTGCAAGTCCACAAAAAATTTAGGTTTCCCTTACCTAGACAGTCGAGCAAACATGTACACAAACACGAGTGAATATTCCACGAGCTTAATATATTTTGCACATAATCCAGTTTTAAAAGCAACACCTCATTTAATTTTGGCAAGTTAATCTTATACACAATATACTGAGAAGCATTGATTAATTAATCATTTTTATTTAGTTTTATTATTATTATTATTATTATTACTACGTTTTTTTTTGTACGGTAATGATGTCACTAATACCTCCTATAGAACATCCAGAAGCTGTGTTAAGGATCCTAAAGGTCTGGGTAAACACACTCGTATCCTCCTTTAAGTTAATCCATCTTAGGGTCGGACACCACAACCCACTACTCCAAAACACTCAGGGTAAACTTATCTGGTTAACTTTAATAACACTAAAGCGACCGGGGCACACACGGTGAGTTGGCAGAGTCCACGCGTACCAGGGCATACTAAGTGTTGATTGATCCCCACCGCTGTCATGATGTTGGCTAATATGACACTAATTACCACCCCTGCCCCCTCCAACCCCACCCCACCCCACCCCAGCTCCCTCCCACCCCACCCCACCTCCCACCCAACCCCACCTCCCTCAAGACCCTGAACACCACAACATAACTTAATCAAACATCAACTTAACCGTCTTCCTAGCTTAACAAAAAATACTTTAAGCTACGAGATAAAGATGGCAGCCAAAATATACAAAGACTACACCATGACTCTAGATATTTTAACCTACTTTTTGTTGTCACTTCTTGATCACTTTAACGTCACGGATCTCCTGAGTGTTGCTGCGCCATTAATATCCACGCGTTTAAAAATTCTTCTCATGGGCAACAGCTAAGTGGCTCACGTGGTGTACTGCGACGCTAAGATGGAGTCCTAATTGAGTTGAGACTGTAGGAGAGGAGAGGAGTGGGGTGGGGTGGAGAGGAGAGGGGAAGAGTGGAATGGGAAGGAGAGGGGAAGAGTGGAATGGGGAGGAGAGGAGTGGAGTTGGGTGGAGCGGAGAGGAGAGGGGACGAGTGGAGTGGGGAGGAGTGGAGAGGAGTGGAGAGGAGAGGGGACGAGTGGAGTGTGGTGGAGAGGAGAAGAGTGGAGTGTGGTGGAGAGGAGAAGAGTGGAGTGGGGTGGAGAGGAGTGGAGTGGGGAGGAGTAGGGAGGACAGGAGTAGGGAGGACAGGAGTAGAGAGAAGAGGAAGATATATATAATACAAGTGTCTCTGGGAATCTGGTTTGTGATTATGAAGAAGAAGAGGAAGAGGAAGAAGAAGAAGAGTAATAGGAAGAAGAGTAATAGGAAGAGGAAGAGGAAGAAGAGCAAAAGGAAGAGGAAGAAGAGGAAAAATAATAGGCAGAAGAGGAAGGAAAAAAGAGCACAAGTTGGACATCGGGAAGACGAAGTAGCACGCAAGGTCGCCATAACTGATGTGTGGCGTGTGAGGGGGTGAGGGGGGTGAGGTGGGGTGGGGGCAGGGGTGGGGGTGGTGTAGAGGCAGGTGTGGGGGTGGTGTGGGGGTGAGGGGGGTGGGTGGGGTGAGGTGGTGTGAGGGCAGGGGTGGGGGTGGTGTGGGGGGTGGGTGGGGTGAGGTGGTGTGAGGGCAGGGGTGGGGGTGGTGTGGGGGTGAGGGGGGTGGGTGGGGTGAGGTGGTGTGGGTGGGGTGAGGTGGTGTGGGGGCAGGGGTGGGGGTGAGGGGGGTGGGTGGGGTGAGGTGGTGTGGGGGCAGGGGTGGGGGTGGTGTGGGGGTGAGGGGGGTGGGTGGGGTGAGGTGAGGGGGGTGGGTGGGGTGAGGTGGTGTGGGGTGGTGTGGGGGTGAGGCGAGGTGTACAACACAGGAGGAGGAAGAGGAGGAGGAGGAGTTACCGTCACTCCACATGACTTGAGAGGAGGTGTGGGCACAGGTGAGAGTTAACTTAATTAAACTCAGGTAAGATAAGCGTTAACAGAGAGACAGGTACAAACTTAACACTGGCAGGCTAAGTAACGAGCGGATCTGACTGTTGATGTTAACAAGTGTTTACAGACAGACAGACAGACGGACGGACGGACAGACAGACAGACAGACAGACAGAGGGCACTCATCAGGGCTGGTTAATACACTCCGGAAACTATACAACACTTAGAGGGATTTAAAGCCGTACAAACTATATCGGCCTTAATCGACACACATACATACACACACATACACACACACACATACACACATACATACACACATACAACTTGTAAACCCAATATCTCGCCCACAACAGATTTCTTTTTTTTCTTTTACGGACCACACACACACACACACACACACGGGGAATATGCCAATCAGGTCCGCCGGGAACTTATAAAGGAGAACAACAAGATTGATATGACTCCTTTCCCAGTCCGTCTTCTTCCTCTCTCAGGGGGGGAGGGGGGAGGGGGTAAGGGGGGGTGGGGGTAAGGGGGGTGAGGGATGAGGGAGGGAGGGGGGAGAGAGGGAGGAGGAAGTGAGGGAGAGAGGTGAGGAGGAGAGGGAGAGAGGTGAGGAGGAGAGGGATGGGTATAGTGGGGAGAAGGTGGGGAGGTGAGGGAGAGAGAGGGGAGAGGGCCAGTGTAAAACTCATTACTGTGGGAGGGCGAGCAACAAGTTGTCATGGCGGACTCTCTCACACACACACACACACACACACACACACACACACTTAGTGCACAGCCATATAAACAAAACAAGAAAATAACACTAGATAACAAACAGATAACACAATAACCACAGAAAAACGATAAATAACAACATAGAACAAAATAACACCACAACAACCAGATAAAATAACAGATAATAACAGTACAAAATGACAGGAGAACCGTAAAACTAACAAAGGAAAAATAACAATATAATAACAAAAATAACATTAACAAAATAACAAGTAAAAAATAACAGAAAATAACAGTCAAAATAACAACCAAAATAACTCCCGAATAACAGCAAAACATAAAAATAACTCATATAGTCGTAAAAAATAACAGACAAACATAAAACAAAAAATAACACGAAAAAAAAAATAACATTGAAAATAACAGACAATAACAGTAAAAAATAACACATAATAAGAGTCCAAAATAACAGAGAGAGAGAGGGAGGGAAATAGAACCATCCTGTACCAAGGTTTATTATCAATGGCTCCAAGCGGATTTAAAAAGTTTGCTAATTTGCATATACATAGTGCTAACATAACGCTTTGTTTTATTGTTGTATTATACCAGTCGTAAAGTTCAATATATCGGAGGGAATAACTTGGTGCTTTTTGTGTGTCGCGCTCAGCTGATATGTGGGGGTGTGGGGGTGTGGGGAGGGGGGGGGGGGAAGAGGAGAGAGAGGGTGAGAGGGAGACTGACTTACACACACAGACACAGAGGACACGGACCCACACTACAGGGACAGTCTGGAGTCATGGTAAAACTAACCTTGTGTAGCAGCTATTTATTTTTTGTGGTCTACTTCAGAGATTAGTGTGAAGGAGAGCCGGAGGACACGGGAGCATACCAAGGAGTATAACAGAGTGAGTAGTATAACCTATGACCTATAACCTAGCGAGAGAGATATGACATACTTGGTACGGTTATACTCAGGTTAGGTTGTGATTATACTTTTGTTATAATTCAACTCGGATAGACTCGACCGAGGTATGATAGGTGTACAGTAGTATGATGAGGCTATGGTTGATGGCTCGATCTATATCATAGTCAAGTGGGATGTGTGTGTGTTTGTGTCCATCCACACATCCATACACTAGCCCAGGTAAAGGCGACTCATCCACCCTAACACTGCGGCTCCTCCAGTAATTATAAAGCAACAGGACACAAGTCTCACGGTACAGAGAGACATAAGTCACCTGCAACACCCACTAATAAATTATTCTTCAATCAATACGAGAATGTGGGTTATAATCTAGGGAGGAAGAGGAAGGGGAGGGAGGAAGGAGGTAGAGGAGGAAAAAGAGGAAGGAGGAAGGGGAAGTAGGAGGAGGAAGAAGAAGGAGGAGGAGTTAACATGTAAATAATAATAATATATATGTAATGATCAGCGGTCAGGTCTGTTACATCATCATTAACGAAGTACATCACTCCCTCGGTACAATAGCTGACCTCTTCTCCAAGATAAGGTACCTGACCTCTACAGAAGGATCAGCCACTCATTAAGTATACTGATAATAATAAACCACTCAGCGAGCATTTACATACCGTATATAATAATCAGCCACTCATTAAGCATTTTGTACAGTATAAACAGACCACTCAGTGAGCATAAGCCAACAGAGAATCATATGGTACAGTAATAACAGACCACTCAGTGAGCACAACCAATTTAGAACCCATGTGGTACAATAATAACAGACCACTCAGTGAGCACAAGACGGAACGGAGTCATGTAACCTGTAATAATTCGTCGTGGACTAGTCAGGAATAGCCAACCAGGTGTGTGTGTGTGTGTGTGTGCTGAGGGGGTCCACACCGTGTAGTATTAACCCCGTGTCAACCAGGTCACACCTACCATTACCTCGTGTGATTTACAACGTGGAACACCTTGTTATATGCACACCGCTGTCCTTGGGCGTAACATAAGGTTGATAACGCACATTTACGACTTAAAAAAATCGACTTGCTAATCCATACATGACGGTGGGTAGTGACCGAATCAGGCCTAATCATAGTTTGGTTAGGATTGGTGTACGATGAGAAGTCCTCATCATAAACAGAAAGAATACTCAGGTAATTAAATGAACCCAATAATTACCTTACCTAACCCTATAATCACTTCCACTATGATCCTTCACAAGAACTTTTTATCGAGGAAACAACATCCCATCAAACTTACCACAACTCGGCTCCCGCTTCGAGTGACAGTCGTACTTTATCGACAAACAAACATTTACTCTAATTAATCCCCCCCCCCCCCCAATTTCTCCCTCTTTAGTAAATCGTCATCTGGAAACTGTGTAATATTAACACATTAAAAAAGGGTGAATTAGGTACAGTCTGCTACAGAGCTTCGTTCGTTTAGCGGTGACATTTGACTGACCATCAACTTAAGTTTGTAATAGTATGAACTCCTGCTTTTAATAGGCCATAACCTAACCTACTTAAAAGGTCCCATATGCCACAAGAGCAATTAGCAACGGGACCCAATCCCAAAAAGATTAACTGGGGCCCAATTACGACTCGGACCCATCAGAACTGGGAGCCCATTATGATTAGGACTCATTAGAACTAGTGACCCATTAGAAATGACAACAATACGACTATTAGCACCCATTACAACTAAGATCCATCCTACATTGACCATTCGCCATCACCTCCCCCCTCCCCAACACACACACACCCACCTACCCACCCACACCCACGCCCACATCCACCCCTCCCCCCCCCCACAACACACAGTAATGAACTTCACCTGAGCCAATATCCCTCCCGTGTGCATCATTTTTGGCAGGTGAGGTAATTGTGCTCTGTAATGTTGCAGCGGCCAGGTGACAGCTCATTACCTACCTGTTCGTATTGACTATAGCGAGGGAGAGACCTGCCTGCTGAAGACTTGGACGGTTTTTGTGTGTGGTGCTTAACTGTGGGTGGGGGGGGGGGGGGGGAAGGGAAGGAAGGAGGGAGGGAGAGAAGGAAGGAGGGAAGGAAGGAACAATTAGTATACAGGTAGAAAAACAGATAAAGAGAGAATTAATAAACAGCAAGAGAGAGAGAGAGAGAGAGAGAGAGAGAGAGAGAGAGAGAGAGAGAGAGAGATAAGTTAATTAAATAGTAAACAAACACACAGACAGACATTCATCTATGGACCTATATGCTCCTCTCCCAACCTGTCACTGTCAGGAACACAGGTTAGAAATGCCCCCAGGTAGAGATATGATTATATTAAAGTCTCTCTCTCTCTCTCTCTCTCTCTCTCTCTCTCTCTCTCTCTGTTGGTATACACAAAAAAAAAATTATCCCATTTCTCCAACAACGACAAAAAATATCCCCACCATAACAGAAATATCCCTACTCTTAATTTCCCTCAACACAAACAATATGACCTTCCTATCACCAACACCAACACACAATTTCCCCACCACACCAGAAATATCTCTACCACCATCAAGAAATTTCCCTACCGTTAAAAAAGAAGTATTCCCACCTATTGCCAAAGGTTATGGGGTGATGGGGGGAAATGGGGTGGAAGATGGGGAGAAATTGGGTGTGTAATAGAGAAAAATTGGTGAATAACAGGGAAAAACTGGTGGATAATAGGGAAAATTAAGTGGATAATAGGGAGAAAATGAATGGCTAATAGGGGACAACAAATGACGGTTAACGGGAAAAAATATGACGGGTGGGAAGAAATGGGGTGTACGACGAGGGAGAAACGACCTTTACCACTTTTCCCCAGACTCGTAGAAAAGTTCCCCAAAAACCCACACGGAGGAGAGTAGCTCAATCTAAACTTTTCTCCCCAGACTTGATGAACTTGGTAAAATTTTCTCCCCTACCACCACCTGACATTGGTGGAGACTCAACACATCAGAATGGGGTGACGCCTTTTAACAGAGGGGAGACGGAGGGGGAGGAGAGGGGAGACAGGGGGAAAGGGGAGGGGAGACAGGGGGAAGTAGGTGTTTAGTGTACAGAGAGAGAGAGAGAGAGGTGGGAGAAGGAGGGAGGGGGGGGGGGGGGGAACACATTCACACAACCCACCACCCACCCACATATATACCCACCAACCCACCCACTCTCACCCACACAGCCTAGCTAGCGGTGGTCGACAAACAGCATCGCGTTGGCATAACAAGTACTTGAAGAGATATGCTAATGAAGCAGTGGGTGGGTGAGGCGGGTGGGTGAGTGGGTGAAGGGGTGGGTGAGTGGGTGAAGGGGTGGGTGGGCAGGCCGCATACCTAAACACACTAACTCGGGGTGCGTGTGACTTTCCATTTAGCGGGGAATTAAAACTTTAGAGCGGTGTATTATAATTATCTCGGCACAATTATTGAGTTTTTATTTCCTGGGCCTCACAGTTTTTAGCGCCGCGGGAGGAGGGCGGGAGGAGGGCGGGGGGGGGGCGTGGAGGGGGACGTGGAGAGGGGGGCGTGGAGGGGGGGGGGCAGGAGTGTACATAAACGTTCTTTAGGGCCGTGAGTTGAGGAGACGCTGTGAGAGGAATTGTGGCAGGCTAATTACTGATAACTGTGTGTGTGTGGGGGGAGGGGAGTGGGGGGAGGCAGGTGGGGGTAAGGGTGTGTGGGGAGGGGGAGGATGTGGGTTAGTGTGTGGTTTCAGTTGCACCCACACCCATATGTGAGCAGAGAGAGAGAGAGAGAGAGAGAGAGAGAGAGAGAGAGAGAACAAACATGATTATCTCTTACCTCCCCTCTCTCTCTCCCCTACTCACCCACACACACACACACACACACACACTCTTGATATCAGTCATTACCAGATAATAAGCGGGGACGTTCTGCATGCAAATCCGAATTCAGAATCCGTCGAGGAATATCATTTAAGACCCGGACTACCGGATACAGTAATACAATAATGCCAGACGTGTATTTTACCGACCCGAAAGAAAAACACAAATATTTAAGAGCCATTCCTCGACGCATCAACCATCTATTTTGTTTCACGTCAAGATCCCCAACTCGTGTCACCAACCAACCCGTCCACATCAAAATTCGGTCTCAAGAAGAATCCCAGTTGAATCCATCTTCGTCCTTCTCCCCCACCACCATCCCCCCCACTCCCTCACCCCACCACCTCTTCCCTACCACCCCCACCCCCATCCCCCCACCCCCACCACCAACACCACTCCCAACACGCAGAGATATTCGCATCCATTTTCAGACACCTTTAAAATGGACCGTTGAATCCCCCTTTCAGATACGCTGATCCTGAATCCGGATTTGGTGGTAGAACGCAGCCTGGGATATTTTTTTGTGTGTGTGTTTTTAAATGACGTCGGACTCAGAGATGGCGGTAAGGAGCTTCAAGTTAAACTCATGAAACAAAAACAATCAGACTCAAGTAGATTAAGAACACACACACACACACACACACACACACAGAGTAAAATTAGCTTAGAGAAAATGTATAAACCATCTGTCGAAAAAAGTAAAAGTAGTAATAATAATAATAAACCCACCACTCAAGGAGATACATTATGAAACAATAAAGGAATGTAAATTAGCAGGAGGGAGGGAGGGAGGGAGAGAGGGAGAGAGGGAGGGAGGGAGAGAGGGAGGGAAATGTCTCTCAGAGTGGAGGGGTTAGCACAAACATCCACACTACACTAAAAAGACTTTCCATGTACTTTTAATTCAGAAGCACACGAGCAAAGAATTTATTACGCATTAAAAAA
The DNA here is from genome assembly GCA_958450375.1 of Homarus gammarus. Lineage (NCBI taxonomy): Eukaryota > Metazoa > Arthropoda > Malacostraca > Decapoda > Nephropidae > Homarus > Homarus gammarus. The sequence continues at coordinate 7,460,954 of CAUDMG010001652.1, forward strand.
AAAAAAGAACAAAAAATGGAGAAAAAAATTATAAAAAAATATATACGACTGTTGTAAGGTTGTATCGTGGGGGGGAGGGGGGGGCGGTACTCAGAGAATCATGAGAACTACAAAGTGCTGTAATCAAGAGGAGGAGATAAGAGACAACGGGGGAATACGTTCAAAGGTTCTACTTCATTAAGAAAAAAATACTTCATTCTCAAGAAGGACAAACAATTAACTCATTATCGCAGTTTAAGAGAAGTTAGTCGAAAGCTTTACAGAAAAAAACTCTAATCCAAAAATAATAAATGATAAACACCATTAATGTATTTTAAACATTATTATCGCTCACGGAACACAAATATTACTCCCCATTTAATGAATCTCTCAGTTATTACCAATTTCTTTACTCTTGTTTAGTACATGAACAAAGATATCAGGTACAGCTATGGCCCGACTGGTACAACACTACTACCAAGTTACAGAAGACTTCAAAATACATAAAAGAGTACACACACACACACACACTATCCTACTGTTTGTTTGTTTTCGTAATTAACCTTAGATAAGACCAAAAGTTACAGAGGCCACTTAGTGAGGTAACTCGCTAGCTCGCTCGCTCTCTCTCCCTCTTTGTCTCTCTCTCTTCTCTACACTGTGTTCCACTCTAATAGGGAATTCCGTGTGTATATATAACTCTCCGACAAACGTTCCCTCGCCCTCAAGAAAAATAAATAAAGTATAAAAAGAAAAACAAAATAGAAGCAGTTTTACGTCTTCAGTGGCCACCAGGTTTTCCAACACAGACGAGACGATCTGCGGCCGGATATATATATCATCCCTACCAAGGCTTCTGTAGAACAAACAAACAAACAAACAAACCCGCCCAAAAAATAAATCTGTCTCCTCATCCTCCCCCCCCCCCCGAAAAAAAAATAAAATTAAATCTTGGTTTTCCGATTTATATTATGGAAAACGTGTCAAAAAATTTCCAGTGATTTTTTTGTTTATATATATTTAATCTTCGACGTCATTCTTCCTCCATCGTGGACTATTCTGAGGATCACAGCCAATCATAACTCACCTACAGTGCACGCACACACGCACACGCACACACACAAAAAAAAACTTGCAGAAACGTAAGACATCACTGGCCGTTGCCCTTGTGGACTTCAGGAAGGCCTTTGACCTTGTTGATCACTGCACTGTTATCAACAAGGCTATTGCACTAGGGCTGCCCACCAACCTGGTCTCATGGCTCACTGATTTCTTGAGTGGACGTCGCCAGGCAGTGAGGTATCAGGACTTGGTCTCTACATTCCAACACCTCACCTGCGGTGTTCCCCAGGGGACCAAGATGGGACCACTGTGCTTCCTCATCCTGATCAACGACGCCCTATCGGACACTCCTCACAGGTGGAAGTACGTGGATGACTGCACTGTGGGGGTTTCAGTGGACAACACCGCACCAGACTAATCATCGCTCCAAGGCACCCTGGACAGGCTACAGGCATGGACTACGGAGAACACGGTCACCATCAACCACACCAAAACCGTAGTCATGCACATCAATACCGCCACCACTCCAGTGCAAGCCCCAGCAGTCACAGTGGGTGCCCATCCTCTCCAGCTGGTGCAGTCTGCCAAACTCCTGGGTGTAACTATAAACAACAAACTTGACTAGAAGGCCCATGTAAATAACACAGTCAAGGCAGCCTCGTACCGTTTCTACATGCTACGAAGACTTAGGGCACTTGGGACACCCACGCCAGAGCTGAGGGCCATCTACAACGCCTTTATTCTCCACAAACTAACGTAAGCGTCACCAGCCTGGTCGTCTTCTCTCAACTCCACCCAACAACGTCAGCTAGAGAAGGTACAGAAAAGGGCCTGCAGAATCATTCTCGGCGCAGAATACTCCGGCTACACCAACGCTCTCTCCACCCTGGAAATGCCATCCCTCAGTGACCTCCACCACCAAGCACTGGAAAGGTTTGGCCGTGGACTACTGCACCACCCTCGTCATCGCCACCTCTTGCCACCTGCAGCCCCCCACCCAACTCGCGCAGTCTGCCACTACAACAAAATTCAGCCCATAAGAGCTCGCACCGATAGATCTAAGAACAGCACCATCCCATCTATTGTTAAAATAATAAACAACTCCTGATTTATGTACTGTACAGCCCTGTAAATGAATTCACTGCATATTATATCATTATGTCTAAATCAAATGTAAGTCTGTATATTTTCAGCCACCGGCTGCAACTCTATTAATAAACCGTTTATTATTATCACACACACACACACACACACCCTGGTCATGAGAGATCTTGTCTAACTGCAAACAAAACACAAAAATTTCCCTTCAAAATTTACACACCAGATCGTGAATTATTCTCCAAAACCTTATTAAAATGACGTAAACTTTTCGGTGTGTGTCTACTACTACTACTATTACTACTATAGTACTACCATTACTCCTAAAAATACTACTACTACTACTATTTTTTTTATAAACGTGGCCTCCAGCCTCCCCCAATAGCCACACCTTCACCGCCATTTCATTACCTAACCTACCACAACTACTACACCTAATCTACCTTTAAACAACCATAAATAACATCTAGTTAAGGTTGTCGGTATTTCAGGAACAGATACGAGTCTATCTTTCCAGGTAATAAATCCTCTTCCTTCCCTCCGCTCTCTATCTGGTATTTACACACGGCAGTAACATCATTCAATTGGGCTGGTACTTTGCAAGGTTGAGTGCACTACAGCTGGTGAAGAGGTGCATGGCTTATAGGTGAAAATCTCTCTCTCTCTGTATGTGTGTGTGTGTGTGTGTGTGTGTGTGTGTCGGGGTGTGTGTGTGTGTGTGTGTGTGTGTGGGTGTGTGTGTGGGGGGGGGGGAGTGTGGGTGTGTGTGTGGGGGGGGGGGAGTGTGGGTGGGTGTGGGTATGGGGGTGTGGGTGTGTGTGTGTGGGTGGGTGTGGGTATGGGGGTGTGGGTGTGTGTGTGGGGGGGTGGGGGTGTGGGTGTGTGTGTGTGGGGGGGGTGTGGGTGTGTGTGTGGGGGGGGTGGGGGTGTGGGGTGTGTGGGGGGGGGGTGTGGGTGTGTGGGGGGGTGTGGGTGTGTGTGGGGGGGGGGGGTGTGGGTGTGTGTGTGTGGGGGGGTGTGGGTGTGGGTGTGTGGGGGGGTGTGGGTGTGGTGGGGGTGTGGGTGTGGGGGGGGTGGGTGTGTGGGGGGGTGTGTGGGGGGTGTGGGTGTGTGTGTGTGTGGGTGGGTGTGGGTATGGGGGTGTGGGTGTGTGTGGGTGTGGGTGTGGGTGTGTGTGGGTATGAGGGTGTGGGTATGAGGGTGTGGGTGGGTGTGGGTATGGGGGTGTGGGTGTGTGTGGGTATGAGGGTGTGGGTATGAGGGTGTGGGTGTGTGTGTGTGGGGGGGTGTGGGTGTGGGGGGGGGTGGGTGTGTGGGGGGGTGTGTGGGGGGGTGTGGGTGTGGGGGTGTGGGTGTGTAAACAAAAAGATTTATCTTCTCCTCTTCCCTCACTCGTCCGGAAAATATCATTAATGGACTTTCAGAAAGCCTGGAATCTAATTTAAAGCTCGGTACTTAATTAGAGCGCTCTTTAAATGCCACTTAAAGAACGCGCTTAATGCCCACACCAACCAGAATAGTGTTGAGCAATATGAGAGAGAGAGAGAGAGAGAGAGAGAGAGAGGTTGGAGAAATATTACCCCGCTACTTTAAGCCGTAATAAACACAAGAGGCAACAGAACACACACACACACACACACACACACACCTGTCTCTAAATCCTTCCTCCTATCTCTCTTCCTTTATACCTTCATGTGGTACAACAATTAAGTAAATAAACACCAGCATGTACTATTTACCTTCTAAACCTTCCTCTCCCCCTCCCCACTCTCCTCTCCCTCTCACCCTCCCCCCTTCATCACAACTTAACGCGAGGTACACGAGAGAATGAATGGGTCTTGTATCTTCCGGTGGTATATAGTCTTAACCACACACACACACACACACACACTTAGGTCACTTGGGACACCCACGCCAGAGCTGAGGGCCATCTACAACGCCTTTATTCTCCCCAAACTAACGTAAGCGTCACCAGCCTAGTCGTCTTCTCTCAACTCCACGCAACAACGTCGGCTAGAGAAGGTACAGGAAAGGGCCTGCAGAATCATGCTCGGCGCAGAATACCCCGGCTACACCAACGCTCTCTCCACCCTGGAAATGCCATCCCTCAGTGACCTCCACCACCAAGCACTGGAATGGTTTAGCAGCCAACTAATGCACCACCCTCGTCATCGCCACCTCCTGCCCCCCACCCACCTCACGCAGTCCGCCACTACAACAAAATTCAGCCCATAAGAGCTCGCACCGATAGATCTAAGAACAGCACCATCCCATCTATTGTTAAAATAATAAACAACTCCTGATTTATGTACTGTACAGCCCTGTAAATGTATTCAATGCATTATATATCATTATGTCTAAATCAAATGTAAGTCTGTATATTTTCAGCCACCGGCTGCAACTCTATTAATAAACCGTTTATTATTATTACACACACACACAGAGTTTACGTCGCGTCGGAATTTCAGAGGAACTTAACACAAATGACGTACGAGGCATTTGTTGTTTTTCTAATAGTCATCTGTCACGGTAATTGAGCACCGTCCACTAAGTTTGTATTCAGGGTTATTTGAGCATCGTTCGCGGGGCTACAATTACCTGGGTTATTGAGCACCAACTACTGACATACTTTCAGGCTGTCAGTCAGTCAGTCAGTCGATAATTATGTATTCTGATAATGCTTAGAACAATTTCATGGAATGTGGAAAATAATGAAAAAATATTCACGGATCCATCACACACACACACACACACGCACGCACACACACACACACACACACACACACACACACACACACACAAACTACCGGAGTTATTACCAGTCTGTTTGTCTTTAATCACAAGTAATTTATTTCAACAACATCCATGGAAATTCATCACACTTACTACAAATGATGTGTTCAGAAAACTGACATACATGTGTGTGTCATTTGGTCTGTCTGTGCCTGTGTCTGTCTGTCTGACGGCGAAATATGTAATTCAACCCCAAATAACGCTGATAACACCAATGATTGTAATCGTCGTGGTATTCAACTCAACTTTAAGGGGGGGGGGGTGAGAGGGTAGGAAAGGGAGGAAAGAGAGGCCCTGAGATGACTTGGTAACGGTACTAGGGCAGGTCAGGGCAGGTCAGGTCACGTTTTGCTTAGGTTAGCTTAGTTCCAGTCAATTAGGTTAGAGGAGGTTAGGTTAGGTTAGTTCGGGTTAGGTTAAGTTAAGTTAGGTTCGATTAGGTTAACATCTATTTTAAGGTATTACAGCTGTTACCAGGGATGTGCTGTACTGGTGTACTGGTGTGGTAGATGATGTGATGTGCCGTGCCGGTGAAGAGGCTGTGTAAAGTAAACAAACGAGCACAAACAAGTGGTACTCCAGTGACAAGTAAACAAACAATTGGTGTTCATGCAGAAGGTAAACAAACAAACAACGCTTGTGACTATCACGGGGAAATTAAGAGGGAAAAATAAATAAACAAAAATAAATTTCTATCCCTCGCAATAATTTATTTCCGCACCAGAGAGCAACACAATAAACCAAATTAAATTACTTTTTTTTTTTTACATCAAACAAATTTTGATGTCATTCGGCGGGTCTATTCATGACAACAAAATGTCTATCTGTTGTGTGTGTTTTTTCTTATTAACAAGTAAAACAGTAAAACGTATTTATCTAGGTCAGTCATACGTCGGATTAATAGTCAATCAAAATGTAAAGAAAACGGAGATGAAAGAGAAAACGTTTGCGAGATAAAATGATAAAAAAATGGTATGTGCAAGATATGAAAGTCTAAAAGACGAAGCAGCAGAGAAAGCTTCAAATAATGGTTCAAATTCCTTCGGTGTGAAGCTTCGAATACTGGTTCAAATTCCTACAGTGTGAAGCTTCGAATAATGGTTGAGGAGAATTATTGTACTGTTCAGGTGAGGAAGAACTGTGTTATACCAGGTAATTTAATTAGTCGAGGCAACACACACACACACACACACACACCACAATAAGGTCTTTTGAGAATTCAGTCCAAGTCTTCTCGGAGTCAAGACCTTTGTGGAGATTTTTACCCTTGAGTGTATCATCCATAACAAAATAGTGTGTGTGTGTATATGTATGTATGTAGGTCACCTGTACCTCACCTGCCCACCAGATTTACGAGCGGCACCTTCCAAATTTAAGAAAAGCTCACAATTAAGATGATTTATTGCCCAACAAAAATAGATTCTCTGGCAACTGAGAGAAAAAGTGAGAGATGGGGGAAGGGGAGGAGGAGTTGAAGGGTCTTTAGCTCTCTCTCTCTCTCTCTCTCCCTCTCTCTCTCTCTGGATTTATATATCGTATCAATCCATGTAGTTATTAATCTGTTTTTCCGCCCACACACACACACACACACACACACAAGGTTACCTTCTCTCCACCAATAATAATTAAGCTTCTTGTCTAGCTTACCAAGACCTCTTATTGGTCTATCTTATCCCCTCAACTTCATCATTAATTGCTCCCCTTCTTCTTCCTCTGATCATTAACCTCCCCTTTACCTTATAATACCTGTTCCTCGTATTCTCTTCTTACTAATTATCTACAATTATCTTTTCTCGCGCCCGACCGTCTTGTAGTCTAGACACTGTTATTACTCTGTGTCTTCTCTACCTATAATTATCCTTCACCTTGCTATTAATTATCAATTATTCCATGACTTTCCTCCTCTCCTCTCCTCTCCTCCGTTCGTCGGCCACAAAAACAAAAATATATCTAAAATGTTTGTCCGTGTAAATCATTTTTTTTTCCTTTCCTCAATTGTTTATCGGTTTTGTTTTTCATTCGTTATTTCCGAGTTGTATATTTTCTTATTCGTTCGTATTCTGTTCTGAGGTTAGGTTAGGTTATCAAAGCAGAAGGGTTAGGTTAGGTTATCAGGGCAGAAATATCAAAATGGAAAAACAAAACAATGCGTTAGCCTCAACAGTTCGTGGATCTACATCAAAGAGAAATAAGGTGACGCCCCCCCACCTCCCCCACAGGTCTTCATCTGTTAACATCAATCACTTTCATGTTACAACGGCTGCGGTCAACAGGTGAAGCGGCTGCGGTCAACAGGTAAATATGACCTATGACAGTTTTTCCTTAACTTTCTTTTTATCACTAAGATGAAATTTATATTGGGAGTAAAGGAGACAAAAAAAAAACGTTACTCTCAAACTAAGAACAATAAAACGTTATCATACCAAACAAACAAACGTTGTGACCACTAATAAAAAAACAAACATTTACCAATTACTCATTTCTACGGATTACACACACACACACACACGAAGCAACATAAATGAATAAATAACGAAGAAGTATAAAGATCAGGGAAGTGTATCGGCTCCCGGTAGACACTTGACTGATCAATGTTGGAGGACGTGTGGGGGAGGCGAGTGTGTGGCGGTAATACTTCACGGCGCTGCCACTCAGTTACTCACAGACGGAATTATACATGACACAGGTGGAGGAGACGGCATGACAGGTGACTAAGGGGGGGTACAGGGGGAGGGGGGGTAGGGGTAGAGGGGGGAGGGGGTTAGAGGGGGTAGGGGTAGAGGGGGTAGGGGTAGGGGGGAGGGGGTTAGAGGGGGTAGGGGTAGAGGGGGTAGGGGTAAGGGGGTAGGGGTAGAGGGGGTAGGGGTAGAGGGGGTAGGGGTAGAGGGGGTAGGCAGGACATAGGACATATTCACGGAGGTGGTCTTGGTGGTGTTAGGTTAATTGAAGGTAAATGGTTAGGTTAGGTTAATTGAAGGTAAATGGTTAGGTTAGGTTAATTGAAGGTAAATGGTGCCAACAGGTAAATAAATATGATAAAACTAATAAAACTGTGGATAAAAAACACGAACTTGGTTTTTTTTTTTAACAAGTTAACTAAAGATTGATTGAGGGAGGGAGGGCTGAAAACGGCAGAGTACAGAGGTCACCACTTGGAGGTATACCTGGTCTTGTGTCAATATTTAATGTAGTGAACAAGACGAGAGGTTACGACACAGCCTTCGACTTTCCTGTGTTTGGGGTCACGCACTAAGGGCATCCAGGTCCACCACCCACCTGTGAATGGGTACCTAACCTAATCTAACCTAGGGCATCCCAGTCCACCACCCACCTGTGAATGGGTAACCTAACCTAACCTAACCATAAACCCAGGTGTTGCAACGATCTACCTGAGCTTAATCAAGGAAAGGCGAGTGTTTCAGGAGGTGTCGCAAGAGGGGTCGAGGTGTACAGTATAGTGAAGGTGTTGGAAGGTGTCTTGTGTATTGTCGAGATGTCTGAATAATGTTGATTCATGTCTCGGGGTTATGGAGTCTGGAGAAGCTGTTGGTTAGTTTGAGGCGAGATGTGATGAGTCTCTCTCTCTCTCTCTCTCTCTCTCTCTCGTCTCTTAATTATTTTATTAATGTTTTTTTTTCTCATATTTGTATTTCATTTCTTTATATTGCAGATGTCTGTTTGTTTGTCTGTGTGTATGTGTGTGTTTGTTTTTCCATCCATCAACCTGTCCATCCATAGATAGATAGATAGATAGATAGATAGATAGTCCTCAGCAAGCATTTCCTCTCAAGATATTCCATGCATGACAACCACCTCATGAACGTGTGTGTGTGAAAGAGAGAGAGAGAGAGAGAGAGAGAGAGAGAGAGAGAGAGAGAGAGAGAGAGAGACGTCGATAAAATTCAAAGAAATACCAAACGCCCGCACACACAAACACACACCAACACACACACACACATACGTAAACACACAACAAGAACCTCACCCCTCGCCTACCCCCCCCCCCCGCCTACCACCCCCCCCCCGAGCATTTATCGAAACCACTTTTCCGTGAGCATTTTTTTGTTTGTTTTTGTTAAATTAGCTCAGAGCGGTGAAACTCTCGAGTGTTTTTATCACCATCCCTCCCTCCCTACCCTCCCTCCCTCCCTCCTTACCTTACCCCCTCCCTCCTTTCCTACATTACCCCCCCCCCTCTCCCTTCACTACCTCCCCCCTCACCCCCACCCCCCCCCCATCCCCCTCCTAGTATTCAAACCTAATTTTCCTCGAACCTTTTATGTTATTTGGACGCATTTAACTCTAGATTGGCCGAGGGTACATTGAGGTGGGGGTAGGTAGGGGTGTGTGGGGGTGAGAGGTGGGCAGGGGTGGGTAGTGGGTGAGAGGTGGGTAGGGGTGTGTGGGGGTGGGTAGGAGAGTAGGGGGTTGTGGGGGTGGGTATGGTGGGTTGGGTAAGGATGTGCAGGGTGGATACAATAAGTGGGGTGGGGTGGGGCGGGGCGGGCTTCCAGAGGTTCCTAACTTAATCGAGGTTTGTTTGGGAAATTTATGTTATATAGAATAGCATTGTTTTTTCTTTCTCTCGCATAGATACGACTTTTGTGAGGGGGGTGAGGGGGGGTTGGGTGAGTGGGGTGAGGGGGAGATGGGGGATTGGGGTGAGGGGGAGAGGGAGGGGGTTTGGGGTCAATCCGACACGAGAGGGAAGAAAGAGGGAGAAGAGTATTGTAAACTCTCGATATTTTCCGTAGTGTTGGAGGACTGTTGGAGGTGGTTGTGGTAGAGTCTAGTGTTGGAGGACTGTTGGGGGTGGTGGTGTAGAGTCTAGTGTTGGAGGACTGTTGGGGGTGGTGGTGTAGAGTCTAGTGTTGGAGGACTGTTGGGGGTGGTTGTGGTAGAGTCTAGTGTTGGAGGACTGTTGGGGGTGGTTGTGGTAGAGTCTAGTGTTGGAAGACTGTTGGAGGTGGTCGTGGTAGAGTCTAGTGTTGGAGGACTGTTGGGGGTGGTGGTGTAGAGTCTAGTGTTGGAGAAATTGGTGGGGCTGTACTGTAGTCTAGTGTTGGGGAATGTAGATTCGTGTTGGATGATTGTTGGAGCATTGTAGGAAGTGGTGGTGTAGAATCTAGTGTTGGAGGGGTGGTGGAGGACTGTTGGAGATTGTAGTACTGTATATATAGATTACCCAGTAAAGTCTAATATACAGTACTGCTGAGGTTAATATTCAACATAATAACTTACCTGTACAGCCTTATTAAAAGAAACACTAATTTACCTGTCGTGGATGATACCTGCCCGTCCTATTAATTCCAAATAAATCACCTGCTCGATACACCGGCCACAGGTAATGAACAATTAATACTAAACTCATTAATTAAAGAGTCTATGAATGTTTCACCATACACCTGAACACTCTCTCTCTCTCTCTCTCTCTCTCTACAACTTCCGACGCGGGTACTAGACAGATGTCGTTCGTGTGACAGTCTGCCGTTCACGTGACAAGTCTGCCGTTCATGTGACAAGTCTGCCGTTCGTGTGACAAGTCTGCCGGTTCAAGTGGCAGTCACGGGTAACAAGTGGCCACCATTCTACATTTCAAAACTCCGGTAACGACCGTCATCTCGAGGCTGGAAAATGTCGCCAATTAGTTCGGCGGCGGTGCTCAAGGACACCCCCCCCCCCCTTGGACCCCACCTCCCTCTCACCGGCCCTCCCCTTGGACCCCACCTCCCTCTCACCGGCCCTCCCCTTGGACCCCACATCCCTCTCACCGCCCCCCCTTGGACCCCACATCCCTCTCACCGCCCCCCTTGGACCCCACATCCCTCTCCCCCCCTTGGACCCCACATCCCTCTCACCGCCCCCCCCCCCTTGGACCCCACATCCCTCTCCGCCCCCCCTTGGACCCCACATCCCTCTCACCGCCCCCCATGGACCCCACATCCCTCTCACCGCCCCCCCCCCTTGGACCCCATATCCCTCTCACCGCCCCCCCCCCTCCTCCTCCCGCGCGGCGAATCTAACCCATTAGCTAGACGTCTGAGGGACCCATCTGACTCAAGGTACAGAGACAGTAAACAAAATGGCGTCGGGATTACACTGAGACTCGACTACCATATTTAGACTCTCTCTCTCTCTCTCTCTCTCTCTCTCCAGCCGCAATCAGGGGTAAACTTATTGACGTGAGAAATTCTTGGAACGCAACGACACTCCGGGAATAATAAGATCGTAATGCAATAATGAGCAAGAGTCATGCAGGGTGAGTGCATGATCAGGGGTGAGTGTCTTCCCCAAGTGCATGATCAGGGGTGAGTGTCTTCCCCAAGTGCATGATCAGGGGTGAGTGTCTTCCCCAAGTGCATGATCAGGGGTGAGTGTCTTCCCCAAGTGCATGACCCCAACCTAAAACAGAACCCGAACAGGAGACGGTCTGTGATATTAGGTATTTCTCCCCGAGTTACGCCTTTGAGAGAGAGAGAGAGAGACAAACAGACACTGACAGAGATATAATTTTCTTACCCTCTCTCTCTCTCTCTCTCTCTCTCTCTCTCTTTCTCTGTCTCTCTACCCAACATTAACCTTCTACCCTTCCCTCTTATCTGCATTTTTCCCATTATCTCTCACACATCTTTCTCTTCCAAACATCTTTTCTTCCGTTTCCCTAATTATCATCCTCTCTCTCTCTCTCTCTCTCTCTCTCTCTAATTATTTTTCCTTCTCACCAATTCCTCACTGACCTTCCCTTCCCAATTACTACTACTGCTATTAGCATTCTTCTTCCTTTCGTATTTTTATTCTTTCTCTTTCTTCATTTAATTATCTTCCTTTTCTTTAATTTTTTCTTCTTCGTTTTTTACTTATTATTATTTTTTCTCCGTCACCGTCATCACTGAGCTCGATATAGTGTGTGTGTGTGTGTGTGTGTGTGTGCGTGCGTGTGTGTGTGTCCATCTCTCAACCACACTTCCACTCCCTCCTCCTCTTCCTCCTCTATTCACTCCGTGCTCTGACCTAACCCTAACCTGACTCTGACCTGACCTGACCTGACCCTAACCAGGTATCATTAGGTTGGTTGGTCTTCAGGTGAACTAATCTGGGGTGGCTAATCTTCATGTGATAATTGAGATTTCTTGAGCTGTTCCTCCTTGTCGATAATAACATCTCCCTGGTAGTTAATTGCCCCTCTCTCTAGTTAACTATCCCTCTCTAGTTAACTACCCCAACTCCGATTAATTACACCCTCTAATAACCCCGCCATCAATTAATTACCCCATATCTAGTTAATTATCCCTCTCCAATTTATTACCCCTACTCTAATCAATTACCCCCACTAATCATGTACCCCCTCTCTAGTAAATTACCCTCCACTCTAATCAATTACCCCCTTTCAAGTTAATTACTGATACACTTAATAACCTTTTCTCTCTAGTCACTAATACTACGGCCTCCCTAGCTAATTAATTACCTCACTCACCAATTAAGTGGACGCTCTCCCTAATTGATTAACCCCCTCGCCAATTACTCTCCTCCCTCGCCGGCCAATAGTGATCTACCTTAGCAATCATTGACCACCTTCGCTAATTACTGAAACTTTATGTTAACTACTGACGTCACATGTTAATCATTGACGTCCCTACCCTACTATTGACATCCCTCGCCAATTACGAATATCGGTAACCAATTAACGACCTCCCTCGCCAATTAACGACCTCCCTCGCCAATTAACGACCTCCCTCGCCAATAAACGACCTCCCTCGCCAATAAACGACCTCCCTCGCCAATGCCCGACCTCCAACTTTGACAATTGCCTCTCAGCTCCCTGTGATGGATTAGTTCAGACTCCCTCTAAGCGCGCTCTTTCCTCGCCAACTCTCTCAAACACCACACGACCTGATCAAACTTCTGCATTTGAAAGTATCCTGTAAAACCCGTGAAATAATACGCCTCACACCTTTACCATTAATTATACCTTTTACAATTATACACTTAACACCTTTACCACCATTAATTACACCTGTACAATTATACACCTCACACCTTTACCATTAATCATATTACTTACAACATTACTAAGAATTAAACCTATGTCAATGACTTTTTTCCTTTTCAAATGTATTTAAAAGTCAACAATACAATATAATACAATACAATACAATAACTACAATACACAGCCTCATCGCCGTGTTGTAAATTCATTATCAAAACATCAAGTCAATATTTTTCGAAGTATTTATAATTTCTCAAAGTTACTGAGTAATTTGAGACTAAAAGTTTCTAAGTATGAAAGTTATGATGAAAATATGTAATAATTTTTCCAAGATATTCATTAACACCAAAATAATGAGTAAATAAATGCAATAAAAACATAGTGTTATTTTGCAAACTTTTTTAACATCAAATTATCACAATTTTACTTTAAAAAATTTATTACGGCAGAAAAAGTATAATATATACCTCTATCTAACCAAATCAAAAACCTAACCTAACCAAACCGAATTATTAATATTTTTAAAGATTTAATTAAATATATTAAAGTAAAAAAAAAAGTATACAAAATAAATAATAAATGTGAAAAGTTATCTAGACACAAACTTATTTCTAAGCATATTTTTGATCAGTCTTCCCAAAGTTTATAAAAAGTTTGTAAAAGTTGATAAAATACAACACACACACTTCCTCTATTATGAAAAGATATCAACACAATATAATTTTTCTTTACAACTTTATTTGCTCTCTCTCTCTCTCTCTCTCTCTCTCTGGGTAATTCACACTAGCCTCCAACTCCACTAACGCCTAAGGTAAGCACAACTAACTCATTGGGTCAAGAGACGGAACAAACACAGAGATAATTAGTTAAAATCAACACTAAACATCATCTTCATCAACCTATCAACTAACCCATCAACCAATTAGCTCACCCCATCAACCTATCAACTAACCCATCAACTAATTAGCTCACCCCATCAACCAATTAGCTCACCCCATCAACCAATTAGCTCACAAAAACTCAAGGTGTGTAAACCTACATCAGGAAATTATAACGAAATCGGTTGAATTCAAAGCTACCTTAATTAACTTATAGTAATTTAACAGCTCATAAATAATCCAGGTGTAATATATATACTAATTAATTATAACCCAGGCAGGTGTAATGTATATACTAAGTAATTATATCAGTCTATTGTAAATTACCTGGTCAGAGCATTACAATTAAAACCTAATATATTGTGTGTATGTTATTTATATATTAACAATTTACGACACAAGTATATAAATTATCCGAAGTTCAATTTATATATTCATGTAAACAACTGAGTACAACACAAACGTTAATAGCAGTTAACAGTAATTTATATAAACAGTTAAGAACACAAACCCATCAATTAATCTAATAATTTATATTTATTAACTGAGAACAATCACAAGATTATTATAAATCAAGGTAATAATGTATGTCCTCTCCCCTTACACCCCCACCCCCCCTCTCTCTCTCTCGACTCCCCCCTCCTCTCTATTACACTCCCCCCTTTCCACTATCCCCTTCCCCCTCCCTCTTCTCTCCACCCCCCTCCCAACGCGCCCTGTCCCCTCATCGGCATAAAAGACTCATCGGATATTGCATAAATAATAAAAGTTCCCGAATTGCCTTATGGGTGATTAGCGCAGGCAACGGGTCTTCTAATGAGATGCATCAATTAAGCTTAACGAAATCATGATAGCCAATTAAAAAAAAAAAATACTCGTTGTTGTTGATCAGACGAATATCAACCAAAACTGGAGTTGAATTATCATATTTATCCCTACGTTAATATTATTTTAATGGCCATAACCTGAATTAATCTAACCCTAACCTAACAATCTAAGTTGATCCGACCCTAACCTAACCTAACCTTCCAAGATAACGTTAGAGGTGTTTACTCATCAGGTGAAACAAACAGGTGAGGTATGGGGAGGTGCTAATCTTCATGTGATGTTATTTGTGTTACATAATCTTACGTAAATTACATCACGAGCTGGTCAGTGAATATTACCGCCACCACGAGCCTCAGTACCTCTAATATTAGTCTGTTTAGTACACAGGTAAATCACACACAGGTAAATCTCTCACACGTAAATCACACAGGTAAATCACACACAGGTAAATCTCACAGGTAAATCACACACATGTAAATCTCTCACACGTAAATCACACAGGTAAATCACAGGTAAATCACACACAGGTAAATCTCACAGGTAAATCACACACAGGTAAATCTCTAACAGGTGCTGAATATTTGAGTCACCTGTATGCATGTCCGTCTTTCTCTAAGCTCTGGTGTCAAAGCCAGGAATTAAGTGACCTTGACCTTTACGGCACACAGTGAGGATACGACACCTGTACACAGTAACTACACCCACCTCCAGTACACCCACCTCCACTACACCCACCTCCAGTGCACCACTACACCCACCTCCAGTACACCACTACACCCACCTCCACTACACCACTACACCCACCTCCACTACACCCACCCAGCCTTGACCACTATTGATCCTGGCCGTCCTCCTGGTAACCACTGACCACCATACGACACTCTGCTGTCTCCGTGTTGTGAGCTCAGGACATGACACTCTGTTTTGGTGTTGTGAGCTGAAGAGAGAGAGAGAGAGAGAGAGAGAGAGAGAGAGAGAGAGAGAGAGAGAGAGAGAGAGAGAGGCGAGTTATTCATGAGTGTTTCTATACCATAAATCAGAAGACATTTTTGAACCGTAAAAATAACGTACTATATATCGGTGTAGCAGTAGCAGCAGTACGTGCAACAAGGCAGTCAGTAGTGAAGCAAGTTTTAAAATATTTCTCTCAGGTATCCGATAAAGGTATGAACATGAATCCGGATAACTGGATGATATTGATCGACTCAGACGCGGCCCTACACACACACACACATACACACATATATGACCTCCCCCTTCCCTTCCCTTCCCTTCCCCTCCCCTCCTCTCGCCGCCCCTCCCTCCCCCTACACACACCTCCTCCCTCCCCTCCCCGCCAGGAATGCTCTCCAACGGGTCAGTAATGATTGCCTGACCTTAACTACCAACCATATCTATTTCTGTCGGGGTTTATATCGATTTATTTCATCTAGTTTGTGAATCTTAAAAAAAGAGATATTACCTACAACCCTGGATACCGTAATGTTGTGGTGTACCCGTCACATACATACATACATACATACTTTTTCCACCTCACTCACTCACTTGCACTTTACAGCCATAGGTTCTCTCCAGTCGACACTCACAATTATCTTAATACGGTGAGAGAGAGAGAGAAGAGAGAGAGAGAGAGAGAGAGAGAGACCCACCAAGCCTTTGTTGCCTTCCGCTATACAGCCTGACTGACCGCCGACGCTTTTGTCCATTTCTTGTTAAACTTGAAAGCACATTTGGTTTTTTTTTCTCACAGCTCAAGTCCTGTCCCACCACCTGCGCCGTGCCAGACCAGGACGCCGCTGATTGGTTCTTTTTCTCGCCATTGACGTATCCAAGAATGCTTCAATATTTACTTTCCGTTAAAAAAATAAGTAAAACAAAATTTGCTTTAACCTAAGGTAAAATTAACTTAATTTAACTTATCCTAAACCAAACTAACCCCAAACTAAATAAATTTAACCCATCCCAAATTAACCCAACTTAACCTAACCCTACCCTAACTTGACCTATCCTGAACCGAAATTAATACCCTCAACTCCAGACCGAACTTAGAACACAATGTTAAACCGCATCCTAAATAAACCTTAATCCATCTTTATCCACAAATCCATTTCTCAATTCTTCACCCAATATAACACTTAGGAGTTGAGGTGGGTACTTACTGACGTCAGGATGGGCAACGACCAATCAGCGCACTTTAAGCCCGTAAAGGCGTGATGTGTTGTGACGTCAAGCAAGGCCTAACACTGTCACCTACCTGGAAAAAGAAATAGAGAAAAATGAAAGGTTAAAAATAGGGTAAAACATTAGACATAAGAAATCCCCAGCTAACTTAATCCCAGCTAACTTAATCCCGGCTGACTTAATCCCGGCTGACTTAATCCCGGCTGACTTAATCCCAGCTAACTTAATCCCAGCTAACTTTATCCCAGCTAACTTAATCCTAGCTAACTTAATCCCAGCTAACTTAATCCCAGCTAACTTAATCCCAGCTAACTTAATCCCAGCTAACTTAATCTCAGCTAACCTAACCTAACCTAACCCTCAGCGGCTCTACTTTAACAAACTTTTATGACATTCTATGTACAACTTTTACTTTAATAACTCAAAAATCATTCTACATATAATTCTGTACATAACTGTCATTCTATATACATTCCTATACATAACTAAACTTCTCTTGTCATTCTATACACATTTCTATACATAAGTAACTTCTACGTCACTTTATAGAAACACTTCCATCAATCATAATATACATTCCCATCTATAACACAGACTCGGTATATAAACAAACCATCAACATCATAAAAATAATATAGATAAATATGAAGAATAATCCTTTAACATGTATGAAAGTCAAGTGAAAAGCAGTTTACTGGTGTGTGTGTGTGTGAGGCCAGCGAGCACCACCAAACTCATTCGCTATCTTTTCCTTTAACTTGTGTGTGGTTACCGCGTTGACACATTTCCCCGCAGTAATTTGAGAGAGAGAGAGAGAGAGAGAGAGAGAGAGAGAGAGAGAGAGAGAGAGAGAGAGAGAGAGAGAGAGACCACAACTTCCCGAGAGGCTACGGTTTTTAGCCCAAGTCGTCTGACCTATTCCGGCCACTGAAAGTTCTCTCTTACACTCTAACTGGGATGTGTCCAGGTTAATTCATTTTCAAAGTCTCTGAGTGGTGGTGGTGGTAGTAGAGGGGGGGGGGATTGATTGTGGTGATTGTCGTTGGTGATGCTGGTTGGTGGTGGAGATGGTGGTGTGGGGGAGATGGTGGTTGATGTTGGTTGGTGGTGGTGATTGTTGTTGGTGATGTTGGTTGGTGGTGGTGGGGTGGTGATTGTGGTTGGTGATGTTGGTTGGTGGTGGTGGGGTGGTGATTGTGGTTGGTGATGTTGGTTGGTGGTGGTGGTGGTGGTGGTAGTAGTAGTGGTGGTGGTGGTGACGGATGGGATGATTATTTCGGTGCTGAGGAGTGAGGTGATAGTAGTAGTAGTAGTAGTAGTAGTAGTAGTAGTAGTAGTGATGGTGGTAATAAATAGACTAATAACATAACGACTAATAGTAGTGATGTAGTAGTAACAAGTGATCGCGGGCCCTTCGTGCCCGGTTCGCCTACCAACTGAGGGTGCGCCAAGTCCGTAGACTTGCATCGTTTTCCATCGTAAATAAAATGGTTAATTAATGCCGTCATAAAGAAACCATCGACATGGGACCAGGTTTGGTCCACTCTACGAATTTTTTTTTGCGATTTTTCCACCAAGTTTGATGAAAAACTATTGTGCCGTTTCGGATGCCCAGAACAGACAGACAGACAGACAGACACAGACACAGACACAGACACACACAGACACACGGCTATTCCTATAGTATATTAGATAATAAACACTAGACTATTAACTAGTGATAAAGAAACAAAATCCTGTCACTTCAACACTGAGGACACACACCAGCTTAATTAATTCAATCTTATTATCACTGCCAAGGACCCTGTTTACGACTGTTACCTGCATGGCCCTAATCTAACCTAATTCAACCTACCCTAACCTGACCTGACCTAACCTAGCCATAAACTCCCCCAATAGATCACAACCACCTCACCTCTGTACGTGAACGAAACAGTGTGGTAACAGGTCATTCTTTACGTCCCCCAAAACTGAGCGAAACATTCTCAAAGTGTTGGTCAGTGTAGAGAGAAAGTTTCAAATGTAATTCTATCCTAAAGTCTTGCCTGGAAGAGCATTCCTGCCGACTTTTCATCAAGGTTTAAGTTGAGACTCAGGTACACACACAGATATAGGCACACAGAAACACACACACACACACGCAGAAACGCACACACGCAGAAACGCACGCGCGCGCACACACACACACACACTATTAGCAACCCCTCTTTGCTTCGACACGAATCTCTAATCACTTACTTACAAAAAGACAACTGTCATGACCCGGCTGGAGGGAAATGTAATCTGCCGCCACTCCCACAGCTTTCAATCCTCTCAAGTCATACTGGACGTGACGGTGGACGAGGGAACGTGTGGCGGCGGCACCAGGACTCACCCGTTCAATAATACAAGAGGGCAGCGCTTGGCCTCTGGTGGGCAATTTTACCCCACGCTATGACCTCCAGAGCGTGCTGGGGGCACTCTGGGAGGGGGAGGGGGGAGCGGGAGGAGAGGGAAAGGGAGAGGAGGTCACACCTGATACCCCAGGGACACAGGAGGAATGGGGGCTCTTCTGCTAACCTCTGACACGGATTCGAATGTAGGACGTCTGGGCCACGGGTCATTTAGTTTGGACCAGGTTGTTTAGGTCCTGTCCTGTCCTGTCCTGCCCTGTCCTGTCCTGTCCTAACCTAACCTAACCATAACACTGACTTATAACATTGTCTCTCTTGCTGTAGCTAGTTATGGCGGCCTGTACTAAATAATATATAGGGAAAAAAATCCAGGAAAAGGCATTACACTTACCGCCACTCTCCACTCAACCAACGAGAGAGATAAGACGGTTCACCAACACACAAGAGCCTGATAAACCGGATATATAAACTAACACGACACAACACGACACACAACAAAACACGACTCAACACGACGCAACTCAACACGACGAGCACATGTTATGCAGTTTGTTTTTCCTTACCATGGGCGCGTCATGGTGTTGTCATGGAGACGACTTGATAAGAGAAGCGCCGCCACTCCACCTCACAGAGACAAATGACCCCTCCTACCCCCCCCCCCCCCACCACCACGACCGCCGCTGTTGTCATTCCATCTAAACAGGTTTTTTTTTGTCAGCCACACCGACCATCACAGACTCGAGTAAACCTAAAACCATTATTATTTAAAAAAAAAAAAAAAAACGAAGATACCTAACCTAACCTACCCTACCCAGGAACTAATATAGACAGTCGCAACAACATTAAACAACACGCTACTCTCTCTCTCTCTCTCTCTCTCTCTGATCACCACTCATCATCGTTACATACCGGTCATTCATCAGTCTTTGGGTCAACAGTCACTCTACCCAGCCATGTACCGTACGGCTGTAAACACATCCAATATTAAACAATTAAAACACCCTGATTTAATGTCACAACATAAACAAGCGTAAACAATGTAAACTGGGGACATACACATATATATGTTGTACCGCATTTTATACTACATTTAGTTACAAATATCATAAATATCAAACAAATTGAAAAAAACTCATAATTTTTTCTACAATTAATAAAAAATATCATTGAATATTATTTAAACACTAGTTGGAAATGTCATAAATGTCATACAAACATTGAAAAAAAATTGTATATTCATCGGGATTATATATTTTTTTTTTTAGTCAGAAACGTTTGCCAATTGATCCCTTTCAGCAACTTTCAGATGATCTTGATAACCGGGGGATCTAACACAAAAAAACTGAGGTGTCCTTGGTGAGGGGACGGAGAAGGGGGGAGGGGGGGGGGGGAGGGGAGGTGGAGGAAGGGAAGTGGACGTAGAGGAAAGGGGAGAAAAGAGAGGGAGAGGTAAAGGGGACACACACACACACACACCTCTCCACCTACTGTACCTTCATGGTCGAGAAATGAAAAGTTTTCCCCTTGTAACTCCTCGCATGGCACTGAGAGAGAGAGAGAGAGAGAGAGAGAGAGAGAGAGAGAGAGAATTACGATAGATACATGGGGGGAGAGTAAGGGGAGAGGAGGGGCCAGAGTTGGAGGGGGGGGGGGGGGTGGGGAGAGGGAGGTTAAACGTGACAAAGACTTGAAGTTGAAATTGTTTAATCTTGCGTACAGGGAGTAAACCCTCAACCCCCCCCCCCCCCTTCACGAACCGAAAGTGATTGATGAGCCGGAATGATAAGAAGACCTTTTTTCTTAAGAGGGGAGGGAGAGAGGGGTTAAGAGGGAAGGGAGAGGGGGGTTAAGAGGGGAGGGAGAGGGATAAGAGGGGAGGGAGAGGGATAAGAGGGGAGGGAGAAAGGGGTTAAGAGGGGAGGGAGAGGGAGTAAGATTGGGTAAGAGGGGAGGGAGAGGGATAAGAGGGGAGGGAGAGGGATAAGAGGGGAGGGAGAGAGGGGTTAAGAGGGGAGGGAGAGGGAATAAGATTGGGTAAGAGGGAAGGGAGAGGGATAAGAGGGGAGGGAGAGAGGGGTTAAGAGGGAAGGGAGAGGGAATAAGATTGGGTAAGAGGGAAGGGAGAGGGATAAGAGGGGAGGGAGAGGGGCTAAGAGGGAGTTGTGTATTCAATTGATCATTACTGCATCTTTCTTCATCCATTCATTCACTCGGAT
Organism: Homarus gammarus; assembly: GCA_958450375.1. Taxonomy (NCBI): domain Eukaryota; kingdom Metazoa; phylum Arthropoda; class Malacostraca; order Decapoda; family Nephropidae; genus Homarus; species Homarus gammarus. The sequence continues at coordinate 7,482,369 of CAUDMG010001652.1, forward strand.
ATTCATTCATTCATTTATATCCTATTTCTTTCTCCAGGGATTTATTTCATTAATCTATTCATCTCGAGGAACTGAAGGATTTACTCTTACCTCAATATTAGTGGGATTTATTCGTCAATTAATTACTTTGTA
>CAUDMG010001652.1:7485000-7505000 GCA_958450375.1 Homarus gammarus
AACACCACTCCTTTAACAGTTACCTCCATCACCAGTCAGATAAACAGTTCATCACCCATCACCATCAGCCAGTTAACAACACCACTCCTTCAACAGTTAACTCACCAGTTAGATAAACAGTTAATAACCCACCATCACCACCACCAGTTTACAACACAGTCCTTTAACTCCCCAATCAGCCTCAACAACCTCAATTTACCACAGTGGCTCTGGCCAGACGACAGGCTAAACATAATGTGATGAAAAATCGATTATAATGAAGATTAGTCCGTGAGAGAGAGAGGCATCACCTGGAATTATTATGGGAAAAACGTGACGATTTTTTGTGTTTCGTGGTCGCATGATTTTCTGTGTGGTGATGATGATGGTGGTGGTGGTGGTTGGTGTGTAGAGGTGGTGGGTAGTGATGTTGGTGGTGGGTGGTGGTTGATGGTGGTGGGTAGTGATGTTGGTGGTGGTGGGTTGAGGTGATGGTGGGTAGTGATGTTGGTGGTGGGTTGAGGTGATGGTGGATAGTGGTGTTGGTGGTGGTGGTGGTGATAGTGCGTGGTGGTGATGGTGGGTGGTTGGTGTTAGAAGGGGTTGGAGATCCCTTGCTCGCTCACACACACACACACGCCGCCAACGTCTACACACCTGACACTGCAGCTGTATAATATATGTGCATTTTCAGTTTGGCAGAGCAACATGAGCAATATTCGTCGGCAGAACACATGCAAAATTTACCACTGACGATCTTGCACTGCATCTAGCTCCCAACTTTGCAATATTCAACCAAACACAATTGATCAACTTTATATATTCAGAATTCTCTAACTTTATCTACGCGTTGCAATATTCAATAAAGTATTTGCAGTAATTTGTATTAAACCAGAGGTGATATTTAGCCACACAGGTATTGTAGTATAATGATTCTGCCATATTAGAATAAAATAGAATTGGTATTTTGCAACAATAGCAGCAGCAGCATGTAGCAACACAGAATTTGGAAAATTAACAAATGCAAAATGTAAATAATATTACCAACAATTACCTAAATGCTAATATAACAAAAACATAACAAATAATCATCAACCGAGAATTTGTTACACTCTACAACCACAATTCATAACAAATAATAAATAATTTGCAACCATTGTCAGCCTGATCCATCCGCCATTTCCAGGATTTGCGGTATCTGCCGGTACAAAATGTTGCAATAATCTACGGAAACACAACACTCAGTACCACCCCCCCCCCCCAGTGGTACAGACTCAATCACTGAAACGTATGCATACAATACACCAAATTTAAAACACTGTATGCATACAATATATAAATTTGAAATACCCATCGCCCCTGAGGTCCCGAGAGAGAGAGAGAGAGAGAGAGAGAGAGAGAGAGAGAGAGAGAGAGAGAGAGAGAGAGAGACACCAGCCGTATCTGTAACAAGCACCTTTCCAAATTCCAGGTGAGAACTGTTAATGAGTTTCACTATAACGTCACTAATGAGATGAAATGATTACTGTATTTTTTTTTTAATTACGATCCTTTAGTCTCACAGGGGAGGGGAGGGGAGGGAAGGGGAGGGATAGTGAAGGGAGGTGAGGGGGAAGGTAGTGACTGGCTGGGTGAGGAGAATGGGGGAGGAGAGGGGGTGGTTATGGGTGGATGGGTGGGTGGAGAGTTGTGGGTGGATGAGTGAGGAGTGGGTGGCTGGGTGGGGATGAGGGGGGGGGGAAAGAAAGAGGGTTGTCAACAAACCAATTATGACCTTCATTATCGCCCACTGAGTGATATAATCAATTACGTTTTAAATCAATTAAGCCAGCACAAAAAATACGCAAAACTACAACTTTTTTTTCCTACACACCGCACAAATCAGTTTTTTCCCGGGAATATTTTACAGAGGCATCTAGTAAACATATGTTATACACCTGAGCTGATAAATAACAACAAGGGACACATTATTTTACCCTTACAGCAGTGTGTGTGTGTGTGTGTGTGTGGTCATTAAGTCAACACGGCCGAATTACGAATAAAATAAAAGATGGCGACTAAATTTAAAGGGAACTCATGGCCGGAGTTCATACAGTGAATATCCATCAAAATATATATAAAACTACACCATTTTTGGGCCCTAAATACCTCCTGTGGTATACCTAGACCAGACCTATAAATATACCTCCTCCAGATAGTCCTTGGCCAGAGAATATATCCTATATCTACCTGTCAATCACCATCATAACTACTCACCTGTACACTAATTGACAACAACCATTAGTGCAAGCGTCTACCTGGCAGAGTTGGCTTCTGTCTCTCCTGGGAGGATTGAGAGAGAGAGAGAGAGAGAGAGAGAGAGAGAGAGAGAGAGAGAGAGCAGATTTTAACCTCAATACAAGAACAATATATAACCAGTAATACACTAACCTCGCTACAACAAACATACATTAACCTCAATACAACACACACTAACCTTAATACAACATACACTAACCTCACTACAGCAAGAATACAGTCGCCTCAACTACACAACATGTGGTAAAGGCTGATGGCGTACCCAACTAACATGTCGTTTGAGAGTTAAAAGAAAGGCCTGTTGACTCTCTCTCTCTCTCTCTCTCTCTCTCTCCTGGTCAAGGGTAAACAGTTTCATTTGTTCACTTTCCCTGATTCAATCCTTCAACTTTCCAATGTGTCAGGACGCACCCCACACTAGTTGAAGTACACACACACACACACACACACACACACACACCTAACTTCATTTCATACTTGAGTGTCTACAACCTTGAGATGAGCAATAGCGGAGAATAATATAAAAGACTTGAATATTAATCCACCATTCAATATAATGTAACACGTAAACACGGAACAAGGAATATAATTGTTACGTAAAAGACAACGATTTGTTACCGGAGTGATATACTGACGGAGTGATATACTGACGGAGTGTGTTAGGCAGGAGTGATGCTGACACACTACACCCTGAGGCCATGGTCAGTGTACCTCCCACCTCCGCCCCCCAGCCTCTGTTTTAGATCAAAATGGCAGGATATTTTTTTTTTATATCTTGTAGTGAAAACGACACGAGGATTGTAGAGGGGGGATGGGGGGTGGGACTGTGCTGGGAGGGGGGAGGGGGGAGGGGGGTTGTACTACTACCCTCACCACTAGCTCACCCCACCACAAGGACAAAGTCGCTCTACCACCACTACTACCACCAGCAGGAGGAGGAGGAGGAAAATGACGTAGTTTCCCTGTTAAGTGAAATAGACCAAGTTCACGGTCCACCTCCCTGCCTCTCTCACCATCACTCAACCCTTTCTCACACCTTTTTTCCCTCCCTTGATACTGTTTTTTCCTTTTATTTTTCTTTCCGATTTTGTTTTCCTTCCCTTTCTTTCCTAACCTTGACACTTATTCATCTGCCTCGGCATTTTTTTCCCTTTTTGTTTACTTTTCCTTTTTTTCCTTTTCTCTTGCTTTACTATAATCTATCTATCTCTACTTCTTCTTTTCTTCCTATTTTCCCTTTCCTGCTCTTTTTTCTCTTCCTCCTCCTCTTCTTATTCCTCCCCTCCTTATTCCCCTTCTCTTCTCCTCCTCCCTTCTTCCTCCTCCCCTCATCTTCTCCTCTCCTTATACTTCTTTTCACATAATTCATCTTCTTTCTTTTTTTAAACGTGTTCCTCATTTCGCTCGGCTGGGCTAATGGAGACTGATGGAGACCAAAGTTTCACCTCCCCGACGGAACAAACTCTCCCTCGGCTCCTTGACAAATCCTCTGCCTTCGATGCTTAACTGAGAGAACCTTTGCAACAAGTTCACTCTATTTGTATATATATGTCCTGGGGCGTGCGACAGACACAGACACAGATACACACACACACACACACACACACACACAAGACGAGAGAGAGAGAGAGAGAAAAAAGAGAGAGAGAGAGAGAGAGAGCGTATATATCCCTCGTCCACTCTGGTAGAAAATTGGCCACGACTCTCGCACATTTCTATCCAAGAGGACGAATTATGCTCCGAAAATAACTACGTCAGGTGTTAATGTTACGTGCCAAAGGTAACTACGTCAGGCGTTAATGTTACACACTAAAGTTAATTACGTCAGGTGTTAATGTTAAGTGCCAAAAGTAACTACGTCAGGTGTTACTGTTACGCGTTAAAGTTAACTCTCACATATGTCACAAGCTATGAGATTATCCTTCCTTCCTTCCTTCCTTCCTTCCTTCCTTCCTTGCCTATTTTTCCTTGTCTCTTTCCCCTTCTTTTTTAATACCTCGTTTATGACTTATTTTCTTCTCGTACATCATTCTTACCTTTATCATTTTTTCTCTCTTTTCATTCATTCATTCATTCTCTTTTTGTCTTCTTCCTTCATTCATTCCCTCTCCCTTCCCCTATTCATGTCTTTTCAAGGTGTATGAACATTTCTCTTCTTTCAGTCTCTTTCTAAGCCTTTCTTTTAGTGTTCCTCTCTCTCTCTCTCTCTCTCTCTCTCATCTTGTCAGGTTCAGTCTCTACTTGTTAATTTAACTTTACACTAAATCTCTCTTGATATTCTAAATAGTGAATAAGGAACACGAGATATTCAATGTTGTGTTTACTAGTTAATAACCTAGCTGTGTGTGTGTGTGTGTGTGTAAAACGAATGAAGGGGAGGGAAAGAAATAAGTGGTTTATCTCCCTCTCTTTCTCTTCCCCCCTCCCTCATAACGACCCACCACCACCACACACTCGGTTGGCCATACGACCCACCACCACCACACACTCGGTTGGCCATACGACCCATCACTACCACACACTCGGTTGGCCATACGACCCACCACCACCACACACTCGGTTGGCCATACGACCCATCACTACCACACACTCGGTTGGCCATACGACCCACCACTACCACACACTCGGTTGGCCATGAACAAAAAAATGGTTCCGAGTGCAACAAAACCCTGGCCAGCCGGACCTTGAAATTGGGTCCTCGGTGGGCCTTATCGCCTGGCGTTGACCTCTTATCACCTGACGTTGACCTCTTATCGTCCGGCGGTCGACCTCAGATTTGGCGATGATAGACCCGTAGGTGCACGCTGGGAGGGAGGGAGGAAGGAAGGGAGGGAGGGAGGGAACAAAAGGACTTCTGTGAGGCAAAGTTGACGTGAGAGAGAGAGAGAGGTGGCTTATCTCTCTCTCTCTCTCTCTCTCTCTCTCTCTCTCTCTCTCTCTCTCACACGGGATATAAAAACAAATATCCACCCCTAAATCCGCACCTGATACAAAAGTTACAAATTCAGCTGGAAAAGGAATGAAAAAAAAGAGCATTATTGAAGAGATATTAATACCTGACAATTGAGTGGTTAGGTTAGGTTATAGACATGACCTTTACAGCATCAGTAAGGTCCTATAACCCCACCAGCGAAGCTAAAACTCCAGACAACACACCAAGAGGGGAAAGGAAAACTCCAACCAAAATCATGTGGGAACTGAGAACTCCCATCAACACCCGGTATGTGAAATGAAAAATCCCTTGAAAACCACCTGACAAATAGGAAGTCAGTCATTGTAAGCCGGGAGCAGCTGAGGGTTGTGACCAATGATGACTTTCACACCTAAGAGAGAAGTGAGGAGACGCGACATCAAGTCTAAGTCCCATCACTAAACACCACCTGGCCCCCACCACACCTTCCTGTAATGTTTGAAAGGGGATTATGGATCCCTGGGCTATTACATCTCACTAGAACGATCGACTATTTTATGCTAGTTAACGTAATCTAATCTAACCTAACCTAACCCAACCTGATCTAACCTAACCTGATCATTTAACTAAGATGGTAAAAATCACAAACGCAGAGCTCCTAAGATCCAACTACCCAAGAGACACACTGGCTTCCTCACCTCTCATACCACACTGTTCATCATCACTTCCCTCACCTCTCACTCTCATCACCATCTCCCTCGCCTCTCACTCTGACCTCTCTCACCTCACAGCTCATCCTCACCATGTCTCATCTATTAGTTTCAGAGAGAGAGAGCCGCTACACTTAACACCACCAGCCACCGCGCGTCATCATCCTCGTGTTACTCTCCGTTAATGCAACTCAACAGCAACACAAAAGCAACATCAAGGCTACAATACCAGCCCCACCCCTCCCCCTCAACACCTCTCACCCCCCTCTCCACACCCCCTCCCCCCGTTCCACACCCCCTCTCTTCCCCCATCCACACCTCTCCACTCCCTCATCCCCCTCTCCACTCTCTCATCCCCCTCTCCACTCTCTCATCCCCCTCTCCACTCTCAACACCCCCTCCCCTTCTCCACACCCCCTCTCCACACCTAACATAATAAATAAATAAATAAAAATATAAATAAAAAATACAAGCCATATACAACACAATACAATATACATAAACGGGAGAAAAGTGTAAAGAAAATAGGTAAACATTGGCGTTCTTTCACATCCACCACAGGACACGACGCTGGCCATGAAGGGGAACATTTTTAATACATTATGGACAAAACACCCGGTGACGCGTCCTTCATACGTCACGCAGCGGGGTAGTGGGTGGGTGGGTGGGTGGGTGGGTGTGTGTGTGTGTGGGTGTGTGTGTGTGTGGGTGGGTGTGTGTGTGGGTGGGTGTGTGTGGGTGGGTGGGTGTTGTTCAGTTTGTTTATACTCATACATAATACAACCTAACCCCTCCCTACCCTCCAGACACCCCCCACCCCCCAAGCATTCCCCAACACACACACAGCCATTATGAGACACAATACAACGATACACCTCAAACTCAATCACCCTCCTCCTCTTCTCCTCCTCCTCCTCCTTCGTCAGAGTTCGGGCGGGATATTTTGGGAGGGAGTGGACGCCGCCTCCCCTCACCTCCTAGATAAATAGCGTCCATCTAGTCTCAGCAGCCACGATGGACGGCGGCCCGAGTGTGTGGAGATAGAAGACCAGGTCAGGTATTGAGAGAGAGAGAGAGAGAGAGAGAGAGAGAGACATAACTCGTGCGTGATCTGAAACGTTCTAGGGTTTTCGACGTTTTTTCTGTTCGTTTTCGAGACAGGTTTAAAAAAAATGACGGTGTTACTTTCGGCGAAATGCTTGGTTTATCCCTATATTTTAATTTATTTTTTGGGGGGGGGATTGTTTCTAGATATTTTTACGTTAGGTTAGGTTTGTGTTATGCTATTTAGTCATCAAATAATGTAAACTGTGGGTGCCTAATCTTCATGTAACCCGCGATGTTTCCTAATTACTTTACTGGCGTTTGGATTATAAATAATATAACACTAATCCACTCTGTCCCACGTGATATAAGACGGCGGCAGACGTGTTGTGACTGTCATGTGTTCGAGCAGCGGGTAGAGACATAATTAACTTGACCTGGCGTGACACAGGTAGGTCCTTAAGGTCGATCGCCCTGAGTTGACATAATTAACCTGACCTCCTTCATCTGATGTGACTCATATCAGATTGTGTTGTCGGGCCACTTACGTTGACCTGTTTGGCGTGTGTGCATGTGTGTGTGTGTGTGTATGTGTGTGTGGCACCTCAGGTTAAACCCTCTGATGATCTGGCGTGAGGTGCGGCAGTTAACTTGACCTCTCGTGCCTCAGGTTAGGTCAAGCATCGTTAACCTGCTCTGAGTGCATGCAGTTAACACACCACGTAATTAGATCTCACCTGCTGCTTGAATACATGAACTTAACTGAACCTACTCGCGGAGACATAATTAACCTCACCTGCTTGAGTACACACACCTGCTGTTTCCTGCTTGAGTACATATACCTGCGCTCACCTGCTTGCTCTTCAATGAAGCTGGGGAGGGCAGGTCAGGTCAAGAGGTACCGGCTGACCTGACTACACCGATTATATCCAAGCCGCCGAGAGAATTAGATCGATGATTTAGGGAACAGTTGCTCGCAGCTCAACACCACCCACCAGTTACCTCCGCCTACTAATTTTGTGTAATACTAAATTCACACAAATTCTTGGGTTGGATGGAAGGTGTGTGAGTGTGAGAGAGTGAGGGGGGTGGGAGGGAGGGAGGAGTGAGTCTCTTCAGGTGATCCATTACATCAATCAACCCTTTACACCTGAGAAAACCCACAGGTGTAAAAGTGACCAGGACACAACAGCGTACCATCACCACTGTAACACACATACACCTAACTCGGGTATTACAATAGATTCTCGTGTATTTGGATAAGTTCACAAAAAATATATTGAAAAAGTAATACTGTTTTCTACTCTAACAAAGGTCTTATTTTATCACATATTATGGTAATGTTAATGACAAAGAAACTCCTATTTAAACATTCTTATTATAATATCTATTTATACGCAAAGCTGAATATTTTATCGTAACATTAAATATTTTTGGTAGATATATTCATAATTTATTTCAGAACGAATTTATTTTTTCGCAGGTCATGTTCAACTCTCTCTCTCTCTCTCTCTCTCTCTCTCTCTCTCTCTCTCTCTCTCTTCGTTAAACGGACCTCTATAACATCTTGGTCAAAGTCATCGTAATAGCGAGATGAAATACAAAAACAAACATGGCCGCCGTTCTTCTATTCTCACTTGTTTTTTTACCTTCTATTCACCTGCCCAGAGCAAATATATTAATTATTTAGTTATGTCTAAAGGTTCGCGAAACTTCATAATTCACAAAGTTATGCATTAAAAACACACACACACACACACACACACACACACATTATCATAAAACATTGCTTTCACGATACGAGTCAATTCATGATAATACATCATATTTACTGGCGGCCCGTCTACCTGCTAGCCCCCCTCACACCATCATCACCAGCCCCCTCCATGACCAGCCCCCCACACCACCACCAGCCCACCCACACCACCACCAGTCCCCCACACCACCACCAACCCCCCACACCACCTCCAGCCCCCCCACACCAAAACCCCAGTTCCCCCACTTATGTACGTCCCAACCTATGTACGACCCAGCATGTGCACGAAACGACTATGATATCCATACACGAAACAACCTGTGCACGAACAATAAGTGTGTACGTAACGATCAGCAGAGCCACAATCACTGGTACTAAAATATACCATTAAAATGAGACGGCTGAACCTCTCTCTCTCTCTCTCTCTCTCTCTCATAAAATCAATAATTTACCCTACATATCTCTCCCTCCCCCCCACCAAACCATTCCATACACATACTCCCATTAACGCCTCCCCTACCCACGTATACCCCATTAGCACGCCTCAGTCACCCCATTCATCAACAACAATTTACGCCCTCACCTACAATCACGCCCACACACACATTTATATCATGCCGACGCCGCCGCCCATTCCCCCCTTACCACCACAACTGACTATTTATTCCTAGGGCTCAACACAACCCAACCATTAGCCTCCATTATTTACTTACCCACGAGTCTAAAAAGATCACATGTCCATTATATCTATTATTAGTCGCTGTCACACTATTATTACACCCATTACTCACCCTTGTCATTAAAAACGCTCGAGTGTGTGTACAGTTGAGCGTCTCCAAACACCAAGATCGCGTTATTATAGTGGTATCAATATTTATGATTGAATGGGTAATGGAAGTGTAACGACGAACGTGATTGGTGAATGGTAATGTAACGACGGACGTGATTGGTGAATGGTAATGTGACGACGAACGTGATTGGTGAATGGTAATGTAACGACGAACGTGATTGGTGAATGGTAATGTAACGACGAACGTGATTGGTGAATGGTAATGTAACGACGAACGTGATTGGTGAATGGTAATGTGACGACGAACGTGATTGGTGAATGGTAATGTAACGACGGACGTGATTGGTGAATGGTAATGTAACGACGAACGTGATTGGTGAATGGTAATGTAACGACGAACGTGATTGGTGAATGGTAATGTAACGACGAACGTGATTGGTGAATGGTAATGTGACGACGAACGTGATTGGTGAATGGTAATGTAACGACGGACGTGATTGGTGAATGGTAATGTAACGACGAACGTGATTGGTGAATGGTAATGTAACGACGAACGTGATTGGTGAATGGTAATGTAACGACGAACGTGATTGGTGAATGGTAATGTAACGACGAACGTGATTGGTGAATGGTAATGTAACGACGAACGTGATTGGTGAATGGTAATGTAACGACGGACGTGATTGGTGAATGGCAATGCAACGACGGACGTGATTGGTGGATAGGTTTGTTATAGGTCATATATGTTGGCCAGGGTTACTACAGAGGGTGTACGAACACATTTGTGGAACTGTACCATTATCTTCCTATGCCATTAATTTAAACGTCAACCCTCCTGCCTCTCTCTCTCTCTCTCTCTCTCTCTCTCTCTCTCTCTCTCTCTCTCTCTCTCTCTTTAATTCGCTCACACTCATTAGTTATTCTCTCTCTTACACACACACACACACACACACACATACACACCCCATTACCTTCACAATTCAGTTATCTCTCTCCATTATCCTCACAAGAACACTCATAAAACCCATTATTTCAAGCCCCTTTACCCATTACCCAATTCACCCTCACCAATTTACTATACACACCCATTATGTATTATCACCATTCGCTAATTCTTACCTCAACTCCATTATATTTACACCACCATTATCTCCCTCCCCCCCCTTAACAGTCCATTAAATACTCCCTCATTAATCATTTCCACGACCCGTCACTCATTGTTGCCTCACCCCTCACTCTCACCAACACTCTCCCTCACTCTCACCAACACTCTCCCTCACTCTCACCAACACACTCCCTAACTCTCACCAACACTCCCCTCACATTCTCGTATACATTCTCCACCACTCCCACAACAATCTCTACCACCCCCCAACAATCTCCATCACCCGCCAACAATCTCCACCACCCCCCAACAATCTCCATCACCCCCCAACAATCTCCAGCACTCCCTCAACACTCCTCAAACACTCGCCGTGGGCTGATCCTCCAACATTCGTCATCCCAGGAACCAACCGGCAATTTACCAGAGAGCAGAGAATGCCAGAGACTCACGACATGAGATAAATATCCACCCTTGGGCCGCATTCCTTCTTGAATATTTCACAATATTTTCCACACCACCGACGGGGTAGAGTAGACCCCCCCCCCCCCACCTCTCTCTCTCTCTCAGTCGAAGGATCGGCCCTCCTTCCCTCCCCCCTGCGGACCATGTCAGGATGGGAATGTTCAGGTCTCCTTCCTCCTCCCTACCTTCTTCCCCCTCCCCCTCCTCCTGCTGCTGCTGTGTATAGCCCTGCCACCCACGGTTACTGACTGCTTGCCTACCCGGAGTTCGTTTTCTATAAGCCTTGAGACAGAGAGAGAGAGAGAGAGGGATTTGTGTATTCAAAGGTATGAGTGACAGGCGACGGAGCTTGTGGAAGGGGGATCGATTTTTTTATCCTATTTTATTTAATTTACCTTTTTACCCTGTGTGTGTGTGTGTGTGTGTTATAACGTTGTGACGATAACCTTGTATGACAGTAGAGTTGTATTTCTGGTACTGACAACAAGTCTTTTTAGATGTATATAAAACAAAATAGATTTCCACAAGCTGTGAGGAAGGTGGGTGCGCCATGGGACCCCCCCCCCCCCCACACACACACGCGCGCGCACACACACACACACACAAATAAAGTCAAATTAAAAACATCGTATCGAAGCCCAGCGAATATATAACATACCATGAAAAATACAGATAAATCCCTACCCACCCCCCGCATACCTACCGTCCACCACCCACCCTTTACACCCACCCGTTTATCATAGAAAAAGCACAGTGGGCAGGCAGGGAGGCAGGCAGGCGGGCAGTCAAGGGTTTAAAGAAAGAAAGAAAAGCAGAAAAAAAAAGACAATAAAAAAATCCGACCTCCATCCCTGTTGTTATCACACCCATCTTGAAAAACAGAGAACTCACCTCTTCCCCCCCCCCCTCCCTCCCCTCCCCTCTCACCCACACAGGTTGAGTTAGTCACCCCTGAGCGTCAAGAACGAGGAATTGATGTCATATATCTCAGACACATTGATGTAGTACCTGTGTTTCATGCTAACATCCGCTGCTGGCTGTGTGTGTGAGTGTGTGTGTGTGTGTAACTCGACCCACGTGTCTCAAGTCCTAAATTGCAGTGTAAGCATTCCTCGGCGGGATATAAGTTCAGTGTCAGCTCTCACTATCACGTTGTATCTCCCCCCCCCCCTCCCATCATAACACTGTGGGATGATACGTCACAATAAAAGAATAATACACTGCTCTCTTGCCCTGATTCACTGCTGCCCTGATTCACTTCTGCCCTGATTCAGTCATGGAGTTGAATCTGTCTTGTCATCGGTCTTTCAGTTACAGCGGCCATGAAGATGAATCGGTCGTACAACTGAATCTATCTAGGAAATTAACCTCTCTCTCTCTCTCTCTCTCTCTCTCTCTCTCCATGGCTTCGAAGTTAAGTGTCTTTACAACTATAACAAATGAATCTTTACTCATTGTTCAATAATCGGAAATGAAACCTCAAGTACATGAAGCTGTCTCACACAATCGACCTCACACACTTGATACTGTCTCACACAATCGACCTCACACACTCGATACTGTCTCACACAATCGACCTCACACACTTGATACTGTCTCACACAATCGACCTCACACACTTGATACTGTCTCACACAATCGACCTCACACACTTGATACTGTCTCACACAATCGACCTCACACACTTGATACTGTCTCACACAATCGACCTCACACACTGAACGTCTCACACAATCGACCTCACACACTTGATACTGTCTCACACAATCGACCTCACACACTTGATACTGTCTCACACAATCGACCTCACACACTTGATACTGTCTCACACAATCGACCTCACACACTTGATACTGTCTCAAAAATAAACAACTTCACAAAAGCCGCGAGTCTCTCTATCAGACAAAACAAAACAAAACATCTCTCAGGCGGTCGAGTCTATTTTACAATCGAATCTGTATCGCGTCTGATTCAATCCCACAGTTGGCGAATCCGGCACAATAAGCAAATCTCTCTCTCTCTCTCTCTCTCTCTCTCTCTCTCTCTCTCTCTCGATAGGAATCTGCATCGCGAGTAAATTTATCTTACAGGCTAAGGAGGAGGAGGAGGAAGGCGGAGGAGGAGGAGGATGAAGGAGGATGAAGAAGGAGGATGAGGAAAGAAAGGAGAAAGACGAGGAGGAAGGAGCAGATAGGAGGGAGGGAGGGGTGAGTACTGAGGGACTGGTGGATGGAAGGGAATGAGTGTAGACTGAAGGAGGGAAGGCGGGAGGAAGGGATTATGTGAGAGAGAGAGAGAGAGAGAGAGAGAGAGAGAGAGAGAGAGAGAGAGAGGGGGGGGGGGGGAATCTATCTGACTCACCACCAAATCTCACCAACATCCATCTCCCAGCGATCTCTCTCTTGGTGGCTGAATCATCGAACCTCCAGACGAGAGATAGCTCTTTGGGGACCCGCTGCCTCTTCTCCAGCCCCCCCCCTCTCCCATACCCTTCCTCCTCCTCTCCCCCTTCCCTCCTCTCCTCCCTTCCCCTCCTCCGCTCATCCACTTCACTCTTGCGTATTCCTGACATTTGTACTGTGATGTAGACGATAGCCGGGGTAGGGGGAGAAGAGGAGGGGGGAGGGGGGAAGAGGAGGGGGGAGGGGGGAAGAGGAGGGGGGTAGGGGGGGAAGAGGGAAGGAGATCCAGGTCCTTTTAGAATGTGAAGGGGGGGGGTGTGAAGGAGGGACTCGGCGTCACGGTAAAAGGTCACAGTCACTCAGGCAGGTGACAGTCTCTCTCACCCAAACTCTGCATTACTACGTCCATTCTTCTTTTTCTTCTTCTTGATCTTCTTCTTATTCTTGATTTTCTTCTTCTTCTTGACCATCTTCATAATTGACGACTATCTATCTATCTATCTATCAAACTATCTCTCTATCTTTATCTATTCATCTCTTCCAGCGTGTGTGTGTGTGTGTGTGTGATCAGTGTATATCTGCCCAGCTTAAAAATCACACCCAGCTTACTACAGACCAGCTAAAGCTTAACTAACGTTCAGCTTTACCTTCATCCTCGCCGCCAAACCTCGCTTATATTACACATGACTCCTCTATATACACATACATTATAAGAAACCTACATATATATATACACATGTACATATACATACGAAAATGACAGATAAATATTAGACTATAGAGGAGAGAGAGTGGGTTGGGAGAGCCAGCTGACACACACACACACACACACACACGATATAAAAAACTATAATGACAATACTCAGACAAGAACATTAATTATACAACCGTGGGAAGATTAGCGAACCGTGTGTGTGTGTGAGCGTCCAACACCTGCACTATGATTACCTGTGTACACGTCGGCAGGTCATCTTCGTGGATAGGTAATAATTCACTCACCTAAAATAGAAAAGGGAACACTAATCTCTCTCTCTCTCTCTCTCATATATATACATACATATATAGTGCAGCACAGTTAACTCTAAAGTTTATAGCTCTGAATAATATTACTGCTCTTATAATATTCATTTGAAATATTCCCTTTACCGGAGCTATTTACTGCCCCAAGTATAAAAAATTTCGGATTTTCCCTTTACCGGAGCCAATCGTAATATACTTTACCGCTCTACTATTATTATTTACCTTTGTTAGTCTTCTCCTTTTACTTCATCTGATATATTATTTACTCTCTCACAGCCCCATTACCCCCACACCCTCCTCGACCCACCCCACACCCACCCCTCCCCCCACACCCACCCCTCCTCCCACACCCACCCCTCCTCCCACACCCACCCCTCCCCCCACCCCATTACTGTAGCTATGAATAAAATCGGGAATAAAATTTTAGATATGTGGCTTATCAGAACTACGAGTCAGCATCCTCCCTCCCCACAAACACCCCGGATTTCCCCCACACACCGGACACCCCACCCCTCACACCCCCCTACACATATGACCCGCAACACCGGAATAAAAACTAATAAAAAAAAACTTACATAACCGGACGAACAAAATGAAGAGAATCGGAAAAATAAACAAGAAATTGAACTTGGTGATATAGGAGACAGCCGGACAGTATTGGTCGTCGGCAATATTTATATTTTAGGAAATGCAGAAATGGGTCTGGTTATGGGGGGAGGGTGGAAGGACTGGTGGGGAGCTGAGGGACGGGTGGGGGCTGAGGGACGGGTGAGGGGCTGAGGGACGGGTGAGGGGGCTGAGGGATGGATTTTTGGAGGGGGAGAGGTAAGGGAATTGTTGGGGGTGGGGTGTTACGGGGTATAGCTTTAACCACACACCAGTCCTATAGCTTTAACCCAACACCAATGCTGTAGCCTTAACCATACACCATACCTATAGCTTTAACCACACACCAGTCCTATAGCTTTAACCCAACACCAATGCTGTAGCCTTAACCATACACCATACCTATAGCTTTAACCACACACCAGTCCTATAGCTTTAACCCAACACCAATGCTGTAGCCTTAACCATACACCATACCTATAGCTTTAACCACACACCAGTCCTATAGCTTTAACCCAACACCAATGCTGTAGCCTTAACCATACACCATACCTATAGCTTTAACCACACACCAGTCCTATAGCTTTAACCCAACACCAATGCTGTAGCCTTAACCATACACCATACCTATAGCTTTAACCACACACCAGTCCTATAGCTTTAACCCAACACCAATGCTGTAGCCTTAACCATACACCATACCTATAGCTTTAACCACACACCAGTCCTATACCTTTTACCCAACACCAATGCTGTAGCCTTAACCAGCAACACTACCTCTTCTAGCATTAACCAGATAACAGATCCCCAGTAGTGATAAATGCAGGTAGACACAGGACACACACCTAACACTTTGACCAATAATTATCAGCTCAGTTTAAAAGCCATGTTGAGTACTAATATTTACGACTGAATATATGAGTACTGTTTTAATCCTGCCTCACATTACCTGTCAAAATCACTTTAAAACAACTATGTCCATTTAGGAAAATATTTGTGAGAAAAATATTAGTTTTTCACATTCGTATATTTGTTTTTAAGCGTTAATGCATTTCTTTTCTTTTGTTATCGTTTATTTTAAATTTGTATTGCTTATCCTCATAAAATTCATTATTTTTGCTTCTATGTCTGTAATATACGTGACGCCATGGCTGAAGCCCTTATAACTTTCTATCATTTAAGTTCAATATATTTCATAAGTAATCTATATCCGATATATACAGAGAGAGAGAGAGAGAGAGAGAGAGAGAGAGAGAGAGAGAGAGAGGCAAGGACGTATGACTCCAGCTGTCATTTATAATTACCTGCCAGTGTTAAGTTATTCACTGCTGAAATGTGTGCAGTATGTAGGTATAAATCTTAAATAACCCCATTATTATTATAAGCATTATTATTATCATTATTATTATTATTATCATTATTATTATTATTATTGAAGTAGTAGTGACGTTCTTGATGCCTTATTCGTAATTACACACACACACAATATGTGTGTGTGTGTGTGCGCATATACGTACACATGTGTTTGTACATACATGTCTACGATCTTATATATACCACCCCTCATCCTCCCTCACCCCTCATCCTCCTTCACCTCCACCCTCACCCCTCATCCTCCCTCACCCCCCTCCATCACCCCTCACCCTTCTCCATCCTACACCCCCATCCACCCACCCTCTATATTGACCAGGACCGAACAGTAACCAGAAGCCCCCCCCCCCCCCCCGGCCCCCACAAAAAAATATGTCCGACCCCTGTGTTTGTATTTCATTTGAACTCTATGCTGCAAATAACGGGGATTGTTAAACCAATGTCTGTTTATCCCTACGGTTTAATTATACGACCTTGGCACGATAAATAAACCCGGGCAATACGGAACGAGACTACGGTGGGATTTTGGCTTGTCTTTCGATGTGGTTAACGAGATAGGAAGTTGTATCATATGGTTAACGAGTGCAAATGTTGTAGGTTAACGACTATAAAAGCTATATTATATGGTTAATGTGCCTAAATGCTATATGTTCAAGTCTATATATGTTTAACGAGTCTAGAAATCAATGGTTAAAAGTTATATATGGTTAACGAGTCCAAATGCTACAGACTATAATCTATATAATATGGTTAACGACTATAAAAAGCTATATGGTTAAAGAGTCTCATAATTATAGACTAAATTTAACTATATAATCCTTCTGAATTATAAATAATGTATAAGTAACTTCTATAATCTCCACACTATTATTTTACCAACCTTTCTGCCCCACACTATATGATTATCCCAAATAGAAAATAAAAACAACAAAAAAACAAAAGAATGAAGAAAATAATAAGAGAAAATCCCACACAGGTAATATATACAATTAAAAATAAATAAAAACAAATTCTCCTCACCTAACCTAACCTAACCTCAGCTAACCTAACCTCAGCTCAGCTTTACAATTCCTGGGAGGAAATTTGTCGGCATGAAGTCAAATTTCTCAAGTCACAATTCCGAAATCTTTTCAGAAATACAAAAACAAAACAAAAACTTGCATATTACGTTTCTACACCTAACTTACTTTTTTTTTTTTACTTAAGGCTTCCGAGTTTATCGATAAGACCCACACACGCACACAACCCACCCCCGCCTCTCTCTCCTACCACTCAACAGTAAGAACTCAAAACACAAAATAAACAACTAACTGTGTCCATATAACCTACACAATATATATCCAATTATAAACAATAAATAAATAAATAAATAAAATAAATATAATTAATGTACTAAAAATAATGAATTAAATAAAATACATAAATTAACATCTGTCTAAATAAATAATTGAATAATATACAGTTAAGGAATTAACTATATTAGTCAACAAATATTTATACTAATTAATCACAATTAACTGTCACTCTTGTTGTCCACATCTAAAAAAAACTACATTGTGTTATATCCTGTATTTTGGCATGATATACACACACACACACACACACACACACACACACACACACCTACACAATCACACCTACACAATACACACACACACACGTACACGTACACCTACACAGCACAACACACACGTACACCTACACAAAATACCATACCACCCACCTGTTAGTTCTCCAAATATCAGAAATGTCAGAAACATGCTGACATTGCTGACACACACGAATGTCAGGAATGAGAGAGATGTAGTGTGATTATTTTCTCAGGCCAATAACTGTCTTCAACCCAACAACCATATCTATCCACACAACCAATTCAGTCAAAGGAATTTCCCGTCAACCAATATATCATCAACCAACTCGGCTGTAGGTAATTTCTGTTCTCGACCAGTACAACCAAACAATTTTCATCAATTTATTCAAACAGTTTGTCTTTAAACAACTGATTTTTGTTTGTTACATAAACAATGAATTCATCTAATATTTACTTAATCAGACTTTATTTATTTTATTTCTTATTTTCTTTTACAAACAAACAATTCAACCTAACAAATTCCATCATCAGACAGATATTCAACCAAATAAATTCTGATCTTCAAATAGTTCAACCAAAATATTGTCTATATTTTCTCGTGCAACCAACCCACCCCGACAACCAACCCACCCCGACAACCAACCCACCCCGACAACCAACCATCCCCACGACCAACCCACCCCCACGACCAACCATCCCCACGACCAACCCACCCCGACAACCAACCCATCCCCACACCAGCCAGACCGCACTCACACTCTACGCACTCAGACGGCAGCCAAGACCGCACTCTACATGGCCTCACAGCAGAGTCTGGCCGGGACAGCTGTGGCCGTAACTCTACTTGCCGGTGTTGACACTCACAATACTCTCAGCGGTGTTGGGGAATTAGATCCTCACACCTCACCTGGCCTTGACGACCCTCGCTGTGTCGTGAGGACCTGTCGAGTGTGTGTGTGTCGAGTGGATGTGTCTAGTGAGTGTGTCGAATGATTGTGTCGAGTGGCTATGGGGGTGTCGAGTGAATGTGTCAAGTGGATGCGTAACACACACACACACACACACACAGTATCAGGGAGCAGACCGCCACCCCTGATACAAAGGTAAAAGGAATATTCTCGCTGAAAGCCTTCATGTACCCTCAGGAGACATGTGTGTGAGGGGGGAGTAGAGGGGCGGGGTGTGTGTGGGGGTGAGGGAAGGTGTGAACTATACTGACATAATGTATATTGCATGTGGTATCAGATATGTGGTTGTGGTGTGGTGTGGAGTGGTGTGGTGTGGTTAATGTAAGTGGTGGTATGGTGTGGTGGTTATAGTCACGGCCAGCTGGTATTTGTGGATAAACAACGATTCTTACAACGCGTGACACACACACACACACTTCCGGTACGTTGCGTGATGAAGACAAGCATAGAGGAGGAAAAAAGTGGGGAGAGTTGAAGCCGATGGTTGTGTGTTCAGGCACAGGTAGGTCGCGGGGGGCAAGGGAGGACGGAGAGGGGGGGGGATGAGGGGAAGAGGAGGAAGGAAGGGAAGAGGAGGAGGGAAGGGAAGAGGAGGAAGGAAGGATGAGGGGAAGGACAGGGAGGTAGGAAGGATGAGGGAAAGGGAAAGGGAGGGAGAGTAAGCGACACAGCCAGAAGACGGCACACCAAGATGAAAGACCGTACAGGTGTAAGCAGGTATCTGCCCTGAATATACTGTGCAAATAAATAAATATATGTACATGCTGGTATTTTGGATGCTGAGGGGAATGTGTGAGGAGATATGCATGAGGTAGGCGTGTGGGGGGGAGGGGGGTATTTTACGAGGTGGGTATATGCGCTTCTGATGTGTGTGTGTGTGTAGTTACACATATGTACCTTGTATGTTGAGAACTTGGGTGATGTACTCTACATTCACAAACACCCCCGCCCTCCCACCCACCCGTCAACCCACACTCGCCTTCCCTC
>CAUDMG010001652.1:7510000-7520000 GCA_958450375.1 Homarus gammarus
CCCTCCCCCTCCTCTTCCTACTTATCATTTCCCTCTCCCTCCTCCTCACCTCCACTAACAGCATCGCTCCTTCTTCAACACCAGTGGTCTCCTCCAAAGTCACTCATACACTTCAACATCACCACACTCCAACCACCATCACCACCATCGCATCACAACCAACACCGTCGCATCTCAACCAACACCCTCATCACCACCACCATCACCCTCCACCAAAACCACCACTATTATCACCACCACCATCACCACTACTATCGTCACCACCACCATCACCACCACCACCCTCGTCAGTCCTTCCTAAAGACTCGAGATCATTACAGCATCAAAGGAAAGTGTACTCACCAAAACATGCACTCAGAGTGAAGCCTCAGAACAACCTTCTTTAATCAGGGAGATAATTAATCAAACTCTCCCTCCCTCACCACCTCTCTCTCCCTCCGTCACCATCTCCCTCCCTCACCATCTCCCTCCCTCACCACCTTGCCTCCCTCACCACCTCCCCCCCTCATCACCTCCTGCACTTTCCTCCCTCACCACCTCCCTCCCTCATCACCTCCTGCACTTTCCTCCCTCACTACCTCCCTCCCTCATCACCTCCTGCACTTTCCTCCCTCACCACCAGAAGACTTGGGACCATCACAGCATCAACAAAAGTTTGCTCACCGAACTTGTAGAAGTGACGAGCTAGCGGACAGCGGTATTGTCATTTTCCATTTTGTTCTTCTGCTCTGTGATGACGGTGGTAGCGGGGCCTTCTGTCTGGCTCCCGAGTTACCAATTTTGTGCGACAACTTCATGGTGGGGGGATGTCCTGTCTGTCTGTCTGTCTGTCTCTGTCTGTCTGTCTGTCTGTTTGTGTCTGTGTCTCTCTGTCCTTGTCTTTTTCTTGCAGTCTGTCTTTTATTCTTTTTACTTTCTATCCCTTTCTGCCTGTACTCTCTCTCTCTCTCTCTCTCTCTCTCTCTCTCTCTCTCTCTCACCACCAACTAACTCTCCCCAACTCTCCGTATTGAACTCTGCTGGCCTGATGTACCGCGGCCTCCTGGTAACTTTACGGCGACACCCTTCTACTGATCTAGTGAATGACCCGGTGCTCTGTGTGTGTGTGTGTTTCTATGTGCGAGTGAGTGTATGCATGTATGTATGTATGTATGTATGTATGTATGTATGTATGAGTGTGTGTGTGTATGTATGTGAATCACTTACATCTTGTAACAGTAATACATTTTTTCCATCTAAATCTTATCGAGAAAAAATAATTTAATCTCTGATGATAAATACAACACATTGACCTACGTTATATTTTGGTACGGTCAGTGTATCATCACCATCATCATCCGTCAACATTACTGTCATCATTAATCAACATAACTATCATCATTACCACAAATATCACCATTTTCTACAGCTTGTATCATTCTATTCCCGGATGATAGCCTTGCCTTACCTCCCCTCCCACTACTACCATCACTGCTACCACCACTGCTACTACTACCATCACTGCTACCACCACTGCTACTACTACCATCACTGCTACCACCACTGCTACTACTACCATCACTGCTACCACTACCACCAGCACCACTTCTACTACCACTAACACCACTACTACTACCACCACCACCATTACTACCACCACCATCAGTACCACCAATACCACTTCTACTACCACTACCACCACCACTAGCACTACTACCACCACCACCACCACCACAGTCTCCCCTACACATCACAGAGTTTGGATTAAATATAGTTGAAAAAAAAAAGATAAAAATAAAATAAATAAAAATAAAACTATATATACTGCAGTAGTCTCTCTCATGTAGGAACAACACTGGACAATATTACAGCTTTATAAACAATAGCCAGTAAACAAAAGTATGAGTTATATTATACAGTATATAACGTGTATAGAGGTGTGTATGTATGTATATATTAAAAAAAGGCTAAATTATTACGACAACAGAGCACGGTGCTGAAGGTCGCTGGTGTTAGTGAATCCTCCATATAACGAGCTAAACCTATTACATATGGTTCGTTAAATAAGGTTTTCATATTTAACGGACTTTAACGGACTATCCTCTTACATATCCCGTTATATAGAGGCTTCATATTTAACGGACTTTAATCTAACAGACTAATCCTTTATATATTGTCCGTTTAAATGGTTTCATATTTAACGGACTTTGACCTAATGGACTAACCTCTCACGTATATTCCGCTAAATAATACCGTAAAAAAATCGGAAATAATAAAATCTTTATAAATTTATAAACTTTGAAGTAAAAAAAATTAAAATAAATTAATTAATACAAATAACCAAAATCCTTTTATAAAAAAATATAAAATACCCAAAAATCTTTACATACAAAAAAAATAAAATCACAACAAAGAAAAAACATGAAAACAAAGAATAAACAAAAAACATACAAAAACATCACTGATATAAACAAGGACAATAACCCACAAAACAACTAAACCAAAAATAAACAAAATCCCCCATAAAAAGAACAACAAAACCCCAAAAGTTTACAAAAAGAATAAACACAAAAAACATCAAAACGACCAAACTCTCAAAAAGGAAAAAAAGAAAAAATGAAACAATAAAAAGCGATGCGAAAACTTTGGAAAACGGCGGAAGTTGATATAGAAAACGCAGGTGATGACAGCGGTAACCATAACAAAAAAAATTACAAGTGGTAAAAATTATGATAATGTGTGAGTGTAGGGGGGGGGGGATGCATACATGTAAGTCTGACCATATTGTGACTGTGTATGTATGTATGTATGTATGTATGTGCCAGGTCAGGTGACGAGGGAAGGGTGAGGTAAGGATAGAAGGGTGAGCGGAGGTGAGGAAGGGAGGGGTGAGAGGAAGAAGGTAGCAGGTGAGGCATAATGGCCACTAATAATGGGAGCGACATAATGGAGAGAAACCATTATTATAAAATACCAGAAAACTGCATCAACACCCGCGGCTAAACACGACCACCTTCTGTCTGAGGCGGTGAAGGCTTTCTTGGTGTAGTACTGACAGAGACCCACAGACAACGAGACACAGAGAAAGACAGGCAGACAAACAGAAACAGAGACAGAAAAAAGAGACAGACACACAGAAAGAGACAGACACACAGACAGAGAGACACAGACACACAGACAGAGAGACACAGACACACAGACAGAGAGACACAGACAGACAGACAGACACTATGGATGACACTCAAGGAATAATTCGTCAGTTTCTGCCCTTCCGACTGTAGATAAACATCAACACACTCATTAGTGACTGTAAACACGGAACTAACACACACATGTACACATTAACACAAACACGTACACATTAACACACACACACACACATACACAATCGTATCTAAGAAAACGACCTGTAATTACCTGCGTCTCTCTCTCTCTCTCTCTCTCTCTCTCTCTCTCTCTCTCTCTCTCTCCAGGTAATCACTTCAAAAAGGCAGTACTTACCCTCACCCGGGGCATTGACAGCACTACTAAACTACCCTTCATTAGAGCAATAACACTACTAATTGCCCTTTCAATATACTCCCCCACGACCCCTTCAACTACCTTAATGCCCCTCAGTTAGACTGCTTAAGGCAATAACATGGCTAACTACCTCCCCCTCCCCCAACCCCTTATCATAACCCCAGTAAACAACCAACACCCACCACAACACCACTATATGTTCTCAGGTCATCACCATAACAACATTCACAACATTAAACCAAAATTCACAACACTAACCTAACACTCGCAAAACTAACCTAACACTCGCAAAACTAACCTAACACTCACAACACTAACCTAACACTCGCAACACTAACCTAACACTCGCAACACTAACCTAACACTCGCAACACTAAACTAACACCCGCAACACTAAACTAACACTCACAACACTAACCTAACACTCGCAACACTAACCTAAGACTCGCAACACTAACCTAACACTCGCAACACTAACCTAACACTCGCAACACTAAACTAACACCCGCAACACTAAACTAACACTCGCAACACTAAACTAACACTCGCAACACTAACCTAACACTCGCAACACTAAACTAACATTCGCAACACTAACCTAACACTCGCAACACTAAACTAACACTCGCAACACTAAACTAACACTCGCAACACTAAACTAACACTCGCAACACTAAACTAACACTCGCAACATAACAAGACCCTCAAGATTGTACCTGTTAATCACCTTCTTGTCGTCCAACAACAGAAGAATAAGAAGAAAAAAGGAAGACGAAGAACGAGAGAGAGAGAGAGAGAAGAAAAAGGTAAAGTAAAAAGAGAAACAAAGAAACGAACGATAATTGCTACACACACACACACACACACACACACACAACCCCCCCAATAGAGAGAGAGACAGAATATTGCCCCTCCGTCAAAAATGTTGGCGCTACGAGCAACAAGACCCGCTACCCGAGAGAGAGAATTAACGGAGTGTAAGTTTAATGACATATTGCAAATCCTTTTAAATGTCTCTAATATCTTTTCCGGCAACCGAGTGTACCAGACGAGTCGAATCGAGCGTGTGGTGGGGGTAGGGAGGGTGTGTGTGTGGGGGTAGGGAGGGTGTGTGTGTGGGGGTAGGGAGGGTGTGTGTGGGGGTAGGGAGGGTGTGTGTGGGGGGGTAGGGAGGGTGTGTGTGTGGGGTAGGGAGGGGGTGTGTGTGGGGGTAGGGAGGGGTGTGTGTGGGGGTAGGGAGGGTGTGTGTGGGGGTAGGGAGGGTGTGTGTGGGGGTAGGGAGGGTGTGTGTGTGGGGGTAGGGAGGGTGTGTGTGGGGGTTGGGTGGGTGTGTGTGGGGGTAGGGAGGGTGTGTGTGTGGGGGTAGGGTGGGTGTGTGTGGGGGTAGGGTGGGTTGTGTGTGGGGGTAGGGTGGGTTGTGTGTGGGGGTAGGGTGGGTTGTGTGTGGGGGTAGGGTGGGTTGTGTGTGGGGGTAGGGAGGGTGTGTGTGGGGGTAGGGAGGGTGTGTGTGTGGGGGTAGGGAGGGTGTGTGTGTGGGGGTAGGGAGGGTGTGTGTGTGGGGGTAGGGAGGGTGTGTGTGTGGGGGTAGGGAGGGTGTGTGTGTGTGGGGAGGAGGGTGTGTGTGTGGGGGTAGGGAGGGTGTGTGTGTGGGGGGGGGGAGGGTGTGTGTGTGGGGGGGGAGGGTGTGTGTGGGGGGGTAGGGAGGGTGTGTGTGGGGGTAGGGAGGGTGTGTGTGGGGGGTGTGATGGGGGGTGATGGGTGTAGGGGGTTGTGTAGGGAGGGGCTGTCGGAGTAGGGAAGGTATGGGTGTTACATGGTAAAAGATGCCCCTTAAACCCGAGTCATTTACTAATACTTGCCCCTTAAAAATTGCCCTTAACCTCAGTCATTTACCATCATTAACCATTCAAAAAATTGCCCCGAACCACTTTTTCTTCTCACCGTTATTTACCTTTTAACAAACGCACCAATTTTCTGCCTATCTTTTTTTACCAACATTTAACCACTAATAAAAGGGGCTCTCCTTTTAGCACCTTGACAGACACACACACACACACACACACACACTGTCATAGATGTACACGAAGATACCCACTAATGGCGCCTTTGTTCGATGAGGGGCTTCAAGGGGTGATAGATTCTCTGACGAGGAACAAACAGTGTGTGTGTGTGTGTGTTTAGTGGTGTTGACACTCTAGTTATGGTGGCTGGGTGAGGGTGGTGGTGGTTGGACTTTGTTCATCTGTTCTCCCTTGTGTTTCTCAAACCTCTGTCTCTCTGTCTGTCTCATTATACGGACGACGGAGGGCATTAAAAAAAAGCCACACACACACACACACACACACACTAATTGCGGCGGGTCATATCTCAGCCTTGGATTAGTAATACATTCAAGAGATACATATCTAATTACTCCAGTAATTATAATTAACTGAAATCATGCTTCCCAAAAACGATACAACAGTTAATGAGAGAATCAAATTATCGGGATCATTCTTGCATAACTGTGGGCCACAGATTGCTCGGCTGTGTGCACTGTATATTATGAATATGTTTGTAGGCATGTTTATATATTACATTACAAACCCTTGAGTCACACCCTGCTCCTTCCCTCCCTATCTACCTACCTACAACTCACACCATGGAGAGGGGAGGGGGGAGGGGCAATATCACCCTTATACACAAACAACACATCCAATTAGTGGGGGAGGGAGTCAATTATGACGGTCACCGGTGCATTATACCTGAAGCCACAATGATCATACAGTACCGCGATATATATAACCCATTATACACACCACTCAAAAGCAACCGTCATCATCATCATCATTATGGCAACTACAGTAATTAGCATCACTGAGGCACCGTGTACTGCGTCGACATATACTTCAAGAGGTATAAATCTGATTACCTTTCCCGGACAAACGGACAGGCAGACAACCAGACAGAATAACACTAACTCGATACCTTTACCGGACAGACAGACAGACAGACAGACAGACAGAATCAGACCATAACACAAAGACAGAAACTATTATACTTATCGTGTAGTAAAGAAGCAACACAAAATTTATATTATGCTTATCTATAAATTTAACACACAGCACTACCACGTTATAACGCCCATAAAGTACTATTATTATACTCGTAGTCTGAGAAACACCTTAGCTCTTATAAAGCTCTATTCTTAAAACTTGTAGAGAAACTATTTATAACTTAATATAAGAGTATTATTTTTATTATTATTATTATTATTATTATTATTATTATTATTATTTCTTTTTATCCTTGAAGTGATAGAGTGAATTAACATATGACTTTCCTTTTTTTTTTCCTTTTTAACTCCCACACAAGTATAAGTGTTTATTATCCTTGTATAAGACGAAGAGAATTATAATAATTACAATAATTATGCAGAAACGCCGCTTTAACATTTCTTCCCAAGATGGAAATGTCATTATGCTTCATGTGAGTGAGACTAAAAGCACTATTACTATTAAACCTGGTCCTAAACACTTGAGTATAATGAAGGACGATTATACTTGGTCCCAGAACAAACAACAAAGCCATCTTCCACACACACGAATCAATTTAGGAAGCATATTATAATACTCATAAGCCTTATTACATCCGTGTTCATTAAAAAAGTATACCAAAATTAAATAAAACTACCATAAGCCTCGACAAATAACATTAATAGTACCTTCACATCATAAGTCTCGTCCGTACAAAGTATTTTAGTCACCTTAACTTGCCTCTGTAATTATACACGGTCGTATCATCATTCTCACGGATTATACGATCAATACCCGCATGATAGGAGGTATAATACGTCACCAATGTTCCCCCCCCCCTATAACATACATTAAACTCATTGTTATTCATTTTCAGGCGTACTTATTAAATTTGAGTCGCATTATCCAGTCCACGGTTAATTCATACCACATATGTGTACCTGTTGTCGACCAGGTGCATGTGTGTGTGTGTGTGTGTGTGTGTAAGTGGAGTACAATATCAGCTCGCTAATAATAGGGTTAAGTGGCAGAGGTCTTGATCATTGCTAACCACCCACCCACACACACACACTAACTATCTTCCAACGTTGAAGCATTTCTGCAGCAAACTTCAGAGGCCAATTAGTGTCTCTCTATGTTACAACAAATATATTTCACCCGGATACAAGATGGACAGAGTTTGAAGCAATTAGCTGGAGTCACGACCATGGACGGGATAAAGTACAGGTGCATCATTGCTGTCTAGTTCCCTCAGGTAGAAACTGTCCGCGAGGTTTTGGGATTGTGGAAAAAAAATTGTGTGATGTAACTAGGTCGGATAAAAATAATTCTCTCTCCCTGTGTCTCTGTCTTTCTGTCCTCTTCCCTCTCTTTCTCTCTTTCCCTCTCTCTCTCCCTTCCACCCTCTCCCTCCTTCTCCCCCCCCCTTTTCCTCCCCCCCTCTCTCTCTCTCGCTTCCCAGATTGTTTTCAAAATACACCGTTTGCAGATTACCGACCTTGACCTCTGACCTAACACTCCCCCACCAGTAAATGGGGCTGTTATTGGTCAACAAGCAATCAACAAACCTGCCAAGTTTCATTACTATCACTCAAGTGTTTTTTAGTTTTATTTCTTTCCTATCCTCCCCACTCCCACCCCCACCCCCCCCCAACCCTCCCCCAACCCTCCCCCAACCCTTCCTTTTTGGGGGGAGGGTGATTTGTTACGTTGTGTGTGGGGGGAAGGGGGGGAGCAAGAGGTGGAGGAAGGGAAGAGAGGGGGGAAAGAGAAGAGGTGGAGAAGGAGAAGAGAGAGGGGTAAAAGGGAAGAGGGGGGGGAACGAGGAAAAGGGTGATGGGAAGGGGGATGGTGGGGAAGGGGGATGGTGAGGAAAGAGTGATGGTGGGGGGAAGAGTGATGGTGGGGGTAAGGGAGAGTGGGTGGCAGGAGGACCGAATTTGATCAAGATGGGCGGGCGGCCAGGCGGGCGGGGGTAGAAGGGGGTAGAGGAGAGGTACTAGCTAGCCCAGGATCCAGCCAAAATATTTATGGTTTTTATACACACTTACTCCTGACCTTAACCTGACCTTGACCTGGAGACCTTTGACCTTGACCTCTGTCCTTATCCCCAGACACCACCACACCTGCTGCCTGGCGCCACACACACACACTAATTTATTTAGTATTCATTGAGAGAGAGGGATCACCTGAAGATTAGGCACCCAAGGTTATTTCACCTGAAGATTGACCAACTAAACACTACCTGGAGGATTAGGTTAGGTTTGGTTAGGTAAAGTTGTTTGGTTGGTTAGATTAAGTTTCGCTTAGATTAGGTTATATTTGGCAAGCTCAGATCAGGTTAGGTTAAAATAAGTTGGTTAATCTTCAGGTGAATAAGCTAGGGTGTCTAAACTTCAGGTGGTCCATAAAAAACGTGGTTTAATTTTCGTCGTGTTCAATGTTCATCTAAATGTAAGTGAAATGTTCATTGTGGGAACCGTAGACTTTTCCACACTGTTCAACATCATCGTCACGTGTAATGGAGGGGAGGGAATATTCTGAAGTGTAAACCGTTCACTCTCGTTCAATGTTCAACTTAATTATGCATAAACGTATAAGTGAAATGCTCAGCAGGGTGGGTGTGTGTGCGTCTGTGTGTGCGCAAGTGGTGATGGTCAAATAGCGTCCAAACTACTGATATAACCCTCGACCCCAACTGCCCAGTAACATCGAGCATCATTAAGGCTTATTAACAGTAATCAGAATCGAGTACCATTAAAGACTGTGTAGGTAATTTGAGTCCATTAGTACTCAGAACCATTAGCGCGCACACACACACACACACACACACACAACATAAGCATCTTTCAGTCACTCGCCAATTATAAACCAAAAATGTTGACCTCACTGTGACGCTGACCTTTGACCTCTAGTAAAGCCGAACCACTTGATAACTGTCCGACTTATTAAAACATTCAGTCAACCCGCCTAAGTCAGTCAAAGTTTCCGGTCTACAGTATGTGTCATGCTGACTCTTGTGCTAAGCATGTCCCAAATTCCAGTAGTGTTGGCGATAATAATAATAATAATAATAATAATAGTAATAATAATAATAATAATAATAATAATAATAATCACCTTTAACCACATATGCTTTTAATAATTATTTGAAAAAAAAATTAATTCACAATTTAATAAAAAAAGCGGTAATTATGCTATGAAAGTTTGCGCGATATTAATAACTAATTAATTTTCACCAGATAAATAATTAATCCACTTTCATAAGAGTGTGTTTTGCTGGTGTTCACATGTAAATTGTTCACACTAACAATATTATAGTTTATACATGTATTAAACACGTCCTCACATTACACGCACCTGGATTATACAAATAACAATATACCATTTACATTAATTATACACAAATACACTAAAATATATATTGATTTTTAGCGAAGTATAGGTGGAGGAGGTATCACATCTAGCGGACCCTCTGTATAACG
>CAUDMG010001652.1:7525000-7792500 GCA_958450375.1 Homarus gammarus
AGTATATCAGAGTGTAAATAAAGTACATTAGAGTGCACAGAAAGTACATAAGTGCATAAAATATACCAGAATAAATATAAACTAGATAATAGTGCATAGAAAGTACATAAAGGTGCACAGAAAGTACATTAGAGTGCACAGAAAGTACCTAGGTGCACCGATAATACATAAAGAAAGATATAGTGTCCCCTCCCCCCCCCCCTTTATAACACCCCCTATAGTACAGTCTTATATGACCAACAGCAACAGGTGTTCTCTTCATTAACACGTAGTCACCTGGGGCTCACCTGTTAATTCTATTTTGATGAAGTTGAATTAGATTGTGTTAATTTAGATGAAGTCGAGTGTTTGTTTTTTACCGCCTTTGATGATTAGTGAAGTGTGTGTGTGTGTGTGTGTGTGTCTGCTCGTGCACTATAATAATAAAAATAATAATAAAAGGTGTACTGAACAAAGACAGGTGAGGGGGCAGAGAGACTGGGGGCCAAGATACAATGGTGGAGAGAGAGAGACATGATAACATTATACACGGACACAGTAACACAGGGGAGTGCTGGGTCATTAAACAAAAGCTTTCAGTTCACAAAGAAGAAACATACAACTATATGAATCTGATCATTTTTACATCGTGGTTAGAGGGGCTGGTGTATGTGTGTGTGTGTGTGTGTGTGTGTGTGTGTGTGTTTGTGTGTGTGTGTGTGTGTGTGTGTGTGTGTGAGTGTGTGCTATGTACAACAGAATAGGTATGTGGAATATGTATAAGACTGGTTGTGTATGTGTGACAGGTGTGAAAGACAGGTACGTGTGGCAGGTGTATGTGGAGACAAGTGCGTGGGGTGTATGAAATTGGTGTATGCCAGGTGTGAGAGAGGCAGGTGTCAGTAGTCAATCAACCTACTACCAGAAGGTCCTAAGCATGTATCTACTGTATTACATTAACTAACCTAACCTACCTAGCTTAACCTAACCTAAGATACTGACGAAGAGAGAGAGAGAGAGAGAGAGAGAGAGAGAGAGAGAGAGAGAGAGAGAGAGAGAGGGAAGGCAGCAAGCGGGTCCACACAACGACACTCTAAAATGCGTTGGGCGATGTTATCAAACCTTTAATAATCTCTTATCGCCATTACCGGAGACAGGAAACTACCACTTAAACGACTAAATCACCTCGTTAAATTTACAGAGGACGAAATGACCAAATGGGCGAACGGGATGATCGGGAGGAATGAGTTGACTGTCTTCCCTAGTTCTTCATTAACGTTCCCGTCAACGCCCGACTTGAATGGTCACTTCCGCCAGGCGATAAAACGTTCGCCCCACACCTCCTGTTAAAAAACCTGCAGTGGCGGTGTTGTGTGGTGCTATTTGCGATACGAGGAACGAGTGTTTTATATGTGGAGGAGAGGGGGGTGATGAAGGGTGTAGAGGAAGGGTGTAGGGGGTGCTAAGAACGTTGTGGTGGGTGGAGGAGTGAACCCACGATGTACAACTCATAGCCCACGACCCACAGTCCACGAAACCACGGCTCTCAGATTACCAGTCTTCAGAAAAAAAAGGAAGAGAGAGAAAGTGAAAGATCGAAAAAATATATCGTAGAGAGAGAGAGAGAGAGAGAGAGAGAGAGAGAGAGCATAGCACGTGTCGGCCAGTACGTATAATTCATCACTGTCATCCAGGTATGTACGTGTATTGATCTTACAGCTTAGTGTACACCTGAGGCTTAAAGATTCTCACAAGTGCAAGCAATCACACAGACAAAAAAATTCCCCCCCCCCCCCAACACGCACACTAAGGGATATAGCACTCATCTGTTTTTTAAAAGGTTTGTTGGTTCGTAGCTGTGATATTAGTACCTAACTTAACAGATGAGGAGAGAAGGTAATCATGTGCAGTGTCGGGCTCTCTGTGTACCAATGGCCCCAAGCGAGCTATCAGGCCCATGAGACCCTTCGTATATTCTTCATTTCATTGTACATACATACATACCATACCATACATACCATACATACCATCCATCCATCCATACATACATACATACATACATACCATCCATACATACATACATGCACAAGCCAAATACAGATAGTAAATGAAACGTGAATAGCGGAGTCCGTAGACTTTATATCCCCACATTAAATAAATATATGGGCGTCGGGAGGGCGTGGGTAGAATGGATGGGTGGGTAAAGTAGACTGGGTGGATGAGTGATTGGGTGGGTGAGATTGCCAGATCTGGTTGCGGTAGGTAGGATAAGTGGGCGGGCGAGTGGGTGGAGTGAGATGGGTGGAGTGAGGTGGGTGGGGGTTGACGTTAATATTGTATTCAAGGAGAGGCGAGACACAATCACATCCCCTTACACTTGAGAGAGATGGGAGAGGGGGAGGGGGGAGAGGGTTCATGAATAATGTAATTTTTCCTCTCTCTCTCTCTCTCTCTCTCTCTCTCTCTCTCTCTCCTTTAGGCTCTCGCTCTCTTTCTCCATTACCTCCACATTGTCCGTCTATATAACCTCTTTATTCTCTCTCCCCCCCCCCCTCTCCCCCCCTCTCTCTCTCTCTCTCTCTCGTAATGTTATTCCTCACACGCCCTACTCGTGTTGAGTCTCAGATGATCCCCCGGTCTACGAATATTGATACTCGGCCAGATTTGTCCTTATTCCCACTCCTATCCCTCCTCCTCTTCCTGTCCTTTCTTTCCTTCTCCGCCTTTCTCACTCTCCGGTCATCCCTCCTCCATCTCTTCCTTTCCTACTCTCCCTCCTCCTCTTCATCTTTTCCTCCTCCTACTTTTATCTTCTCTATGAGGTGTGTATTTCTTGTTATCTCTCTCTCTCTCTCTCTCCCTCCTACGTGTTACATCGTTACTGTTATCACTAATATCAATTTATCATTAAAGATGTCATCGTTATCTTAAATATAACATGAACGTATAGAAAAAATAAACCTGCCCCCCACACCACCCACCCCACACCACCCACCCACACCCCACACACCTGACAAAGTTAGCCCATCTTACCTTCATCATCACTCTGCGCAAAGGTCCACTGTGGTGCACCAACAATCATCATCACCACTATCACCACCACGCAGCTGCATGGATCACGCATGTTTCCACCTGCCGTCTTGCTTCTTTTACGCATCGATCGCCGAATGGAACACATCAATCACTTAGTTGTTTTTTTTTTTGTGTTTTTCTTTGATATATAATTCAGATTTTTTGTTTTGTTTATTCAATAGATTTGTTTGTTTGTCTGTTCGGTCGTTCACTCACTCGACGCATGGATCATCGGTCCTTCACTCACTCGACGCATGGATCAGTGAATGGAACGCACTTATCAGTAAATATAATGTATAAATCCCCAGAATCCAACAGCGTTATTGATTTATTTCCATCTATAATAACACGAACTTTTTTCACGTCAGTTAATTAATATTATTATGATTATTATTTTTAATTATTATTTTATATATATACACATATTTGTTTGTTTGTCTTTACACTAATAAACATCTGGTTAGTATTATTATATTTTTCATCTAATATTTACACTTTTCTTAGTCTTTTTATTCACGTCACACATAATACTAACAGACAAACGGTAAGCGCAGAGACTGATTCCTTAATTATCCCTCAAAAAGTCATAAAAATAACCACATGTAACACCGACAGACATACAGACATACATCACAAGTTATAGCCATCACCATTTATGCATCTATAGTAACTACGGCGGGAAAAATATAAACACTTATGTCTGGTTTTATAAGAATCAATGTCTGGAGAGTGAGAAACTTTGTAAAACTTTCTATAGTTTTGAAAGTTTTAGCAAGAGCAGGAACCTGTTGACGGACACCAAGTTACAGAGTTTTTAAAAAGTTTCACAGGAGGGGGGGAGAAGAGGAGAAAGTAGCCACATTCTTCATCAGATCATATCTTATTTCTGAGGGGGACGATGATAAACTTTGTGTGAAACTTTATACGAGTTCTTCAGTCTATGGAATCTCGAGGAAGAGAGTAGAAAGTTTCACATCCCTGCCCTAAGTATGGGGACATGTATGGTTCACGTCCCTCATTCATGTCTTCAACGGGGGGAACTTTCTCTTGCTCAAGGGTTGACGCCACACCAGATAATCTCGGGTGGGTTAGTTTCACACCTCACGTCTCCATTACTTCGTGTTTCAACTCCATCGTTCTGAAACTCAAACTTCAGTCAATCCCGTCTCCATCTGTCTCTTCTGAATCGGGAATTACATCATTTTCACGTCTCTCACTCGTGCCTTCAGAGTTGGGAACTTTCTGAAACTTAAACGTCAGTCGATGCCATCACGAGGAAGAGAGTTTAATGTTTCACTTCTCCAGCCTGAAGAAGTCGACAAATATGTCTCACGTCTAGCACTCATTGTCTTCAAACTTAAACTTACTGAATGTTCAACTTCAGTTTAAAACTTATTCAAACTTAAAACTTTAGTCTATATCATCATTTCCAGTGGAGAACTTTTAAAGTCCCACTCGAGCATCTTGAAGGGAGCCGTCAGTCCACACACCCATACCTTCATCAGCGTCACGCTCTCCCACTGTTGAAAAGTTTTTATCTTTACACACCCTTATGCGCTACACAGGTGAGGTGAGGCAGGTGTTGCCGGGGTAGTATAGCACTGCTGGGAGATAAGGAGTCCGCCCCATGAGACGTGTATGTGTGTGTGTGTGTGTGCAGGGGCGAGGTAGTGGTGGGGGGGCGTGGCGAGGAGTTGTCATAGTCACAACCAGCTTCCAAGTCCAACTCTTTCCTGCCGCTGCTGCTGGGGGAGGAGGAGCCGCTGCCGCTGCTCCACTCTCACCGGCAGCTCGACGCTCACTGCTCTTACCACCCGTGCTAGACCCACACACCTCCACTCTCACCCGGGTGTGAGGGGAGGGGGGGTAGGGAGGAGGGGTGCACCTTATACCTTGGTGTGAGGGGAGGGAGGGAGGAGGGGTGCACCTTATACCTCACTCATACCCTGGTGTGAGGGGAGGGAGGGAGGAGGGGTGCACCTAATACCTCACTCATACCCGGGTGTAAGGGGGAGGGAGGGAGGAGGGGTGCACCTTATACCTCACTCATACCCTGGTGTAAGGGGGAGGGAGGGAGGAGGGGTGCACCTTATACCTCACTCATACCCGGGTGTAAGGGGGAGGGAGGGAGGAGGGGTGCACCTTATACCTCACTCATACCCTGGTGTAAGGGGAGACAAGGGCAGTAGTAAAAGGGCACCGGTCCAGTCTTTAGTTCGTATGGGGGAGATGAAGGGGAGGAGAGGGGAAGGGAAAGGTTCAGCTCACAGTTCTCACCAGGGTGTTGTGGGGAGAGAGAGAGAGACCACTAATTACCTCCACTCTCACCTGTAATTCAGCAACCTTAACTAACTATAAAGAACATAACCTCCTCCCTCGACATAATTAGATAACTTATAAACCTAACCTAACCTACCTGTACGTGAACAGGTAAATATCGCCCTCCCTCCTACTCCTCTTCCTGTCCTTCCTCCTTTTCTTCTCTTCTTCCTTCCCTCCCCCCCCTCCTCTTCCTCTTCTTACTCCTCCCTCTCTTCCTCCCCCAAGTCGCCTCCAGGTGCTCAAGGTGGAGAGGGTATTCAGTGGTTAGTGCATGTGTTTGTCACGGTTCTTGAGTTGTTCTTCCTCCTCCTCTTCCTCCGGGCAATATCTCAGCCACTTTTTATCTAGTCACCAAGTTCAAATTTGGACACAATAGTGACCTAAGTTTTGTTGCGAAAAGTATTATTTTTCGACTTTTTTCATGGCATTGTCTGTCGTTAGGTTAGGTTAGGTTAGATGAGGAGAATTTTACTCAAGTAATAATAACGTCTCTATTGGGGAAAATGATAAAAAGAGGACAAACTTGACGAAAGTGTGGGGATAAAACTGACTGAACTGGGGAAAAACTAATTATCTAGGGAACAATTAACTAAAATGGAGAAAAAATAAAGTGTGTGGGTGGGAGGGGGGGTGAGAGAGGAGGAAATTGACAAGAGTGAAGGTAAAACTGTCTAAAAGTTGGGAAATATTGATTCAGGTAGAAAAATCCTTGCTCGTCGTGAGGGGAGGGGAGGGGAGAGGAGGGGAGGGAGGGGAGGGGAGGGGGGAAACTTACTAGATTGAAAGTGGTCAGGAGGGAAGGGTAAACTTTCTCATGGTCTGGAAGGGGGGAAATAAGAGAGAAGAGCAATCATCTCTCTCTCTCTCTCTCTCTCTCTCTCTCTCTCTCTCACTCTCTCTCTCTCTCTCTCTCTCTCTCATCATGATAGTGACAGTGGTAGTGACGATGGTGTAAAAGGTGGTGGTGGTGGTGGTGGTGATAGTGTGAGTGTTGGTGATACTGATGGTGTGTACTCAAAGCCTGGGAGAATCGCCTAGAAACATTACATTGAGTACAGTACCAAGCCAGTAGGGAGGGAAGGGGGGGGGGGGGGGGGGCTGTGTGGTGGTGGTGGGCGGTAAACTATTCTAAGTGGGTTTAATTTTCTCTATTTTCTCTCCCCCAAAACTTAATTCTCGTTTCCATTCAAAGGTTGGGTTGGGGTCGACTGCGAATGCTATGGGCGCGAACCTAGGGCTGCTAGGTCAAGAGGAGAGCACTGTAGCCACTTAGCCACATTGAAGCGTTAAATTATCTCTCTCTCTCTCTCTCTCTCTCTCTCTCTCTGGGGTAGTGGTGAATGGTGTGGTCGTGGTGTGACACTGGTATTATTTCATGAAGAAGACGACTTTCTTCCTGTAATATCTGAGTAGAGAGAGAGCCATTGTGGGAGCGCCAGGCCGTAGAGGTTGTCCGTGTGTTCGTGCATCAGGAAGTGGGGCTGTGGTCAGGTCAGGGCGTGAGGGATGTGGTCAGGTCAGGGCGTGAGGGATGTGGCTAGGTCAGGGCGTGAGGGATGTGGTCAGGTCAGGGCGTGAGGGATGTAGTCAGGTCAGGGCGTGAGGGATGTGGCCTGGAGGATATGGGATGGGTGAGCTGGGGTTAACAGTGTTAGGCGTGTGATTAGGCAAGGAAAGAAGGAGGGAGGGAGAGGAGGGAGGGAGAGAATGGAGGGAGGGAGTGAACAGGGATGGTAGGGTAGGAAGAATAAGGAGGGAGTGATTGACAGGAGGAAATGGGGCAGGGAGGGAATGACTGACAGAAGGGAGAGGAGAGAGTGAGGGAGGGGAAGAAGGGGCTGGAGGGAGAGCTAATTGGGACGCAGGTACACATAGGCCTAAAGAAGGTGCTTTATCTTTCATGTGGACACACCAGCTGTACAAACCCGGGAAGAGTTAATCATTAATGTACACGAGCTGACAACACACACACACACACACACACACACACACTAAATCAAACGGGAAATTTCCACATCTCATCCCCGCACTAACCACCTCACCCGCGACACAAAAATCACCGGAAAATACTCAACACCTTTACAAAACGTACTAAAAGCTCCCAACTTTTACCATTTAACGTTGGCTAATTTTTATAGCTGTGATTTTTGTCAATATTTCGTCCGTTAATGGCAATACGCTGTCAGCTCTCGTCCTGGTTATTGGTGCAGTCGTGGCAGATAAGCCCGAGGTATTTAAGCAGTGCCCATCATATTCCTGCAGGGCTCACTACTCTAGGCTACACTACAGTCAATGAGCGAGGTATACTCGTGTTCAAACATAGATGCATCATGTAGAGCTTCCAACCAATGAATATTATCCTAGATTTTCACCCAGGGATATGATAGGCGGAGTTTAAACACACACAACTTATCAATGAGGAATAGGACACACGGGTCTCTACTGCCACCTACACCTCTATTGTCATTGCCATTGTTGACTCACCATGTGGGTGTACACTGCATGGTTTACCACACAGAAGAACGACTGTGTTATGCATTGAAGTCTGCCCAGGTATGAGGGGTATAGTGTATACTGTCAATACACACACCTGCACAATCTACATACACCCATATATACTGTACACACACACACACACATAACTACTGTTCCTTTACACCTACACTTACTTTCTCCCCATACACCTACACTCCCCCTTCACACGCCTCAACCAACGCACTATTAAAATTGAGTAGTGGAAACAGTCACTCCCACCTCACACCCAAGCCCCACCCCCTCCAACACACACAAGCCCCACCCCCTCCAACATACACGTCACCACCCCCTCCAACACACCCAAGCCCCACCCCCTCCAACACACACAGGCCCCACCCCCTCCAACACACACGTCACCACCCCCTCCAACATACACAGGCCCCACCCCCTCCAACACACACAGGCCCCACCCCCTCCAACACACACAGGCCCCACCCCCTCCAACACACACGTCACCACCTATACACGGCAAACAAGAGTAGCTGTGATAGGTTGAAGCACAGACAATAAACAAGCATTAACAACCAAACCCTTCACTTGTTTACACCCACAATCAAATGTCGTCTCTCATCGTCAATGTTATCGTTTCGTACACAAAAAACAGAGGAACAAATATACATAAAAATACATATATATACAGAGAGAGAGAGAGAGAGAGAGAGAGAGAGAGAGAGAGAGATAAAATAGAGAATTCTAATGAAAAATAAAATAGAGAAGAGAGAAAATAAAAATAAAAATAGAACGGGAGAAAAAAATAGTGAAATACGAAGAGAGACACAAGACATAATACATACAGTACACATCAAAACCTTCACATCAATTGGGGACACCTTTTTTGTGTGTGTGTGGGGGGGGGGGGGATACATATATTCGCTTCCCTTAACGACCTCTATACGCTGAAGCGGAAAGTTGTTCAAAGTGTAAAATATTGACGCACACAACTTTCTACCCAGTTGTAAAGTTGGTGGGTGAGAGTAGGGACTGAGGGGGGGGGGGGAGAGAAGGATTAGGAGGGTAAGACGAAAGTGGAATGAGGGAGTGAGAAAGGAGAGGGGAAAGAGGGAGTGAGAGAGTCAGGGGGAGAGGGAGTGGAGAGGGAGGGGGAGAGGGGAAAGAGGGAGTGAGAGAGGAAGTGAGGGAAAAGAGGGAATGAAAAACGAGAAGGGAATGAAGGAGTGAGAGGAGAGGGGAAAGAGAGGGAGAGGCAACAGGAGAATGAGTGAGGAAGTGTCGAGAGGGGAATGAGGGGAAAGGTTGACAGTTAAGGAAGAAGAATGAGAAATAGATGAAGCGAAAGGGAGGAGGGAGAAGGGATGACTGACAGGAGAGAGGGGTAAGGAGAGGAGGGTTGGGAGGGAGAGGAGGGAGAGGAGGGAGAATTAGTTAGTGGTGGTAAGTAGTCTTGGTGGTAATAAGGGTGTTAGTAGTAGTAGTAGTAGTAGTAGTAGTAACACTATAGCCGGTAGACAAAAGAGCCCAGGTGAACGGTAAGAGGAAGGTCAGGCAGACAGGTAATACCGACACGACACAACGACCACGGGGGAGAAGGGGGGGGAGAGGGGAGAGGGGGGAAGGAGAGAGGGAAGAGGGGGGAAGGAGAGAGGGAAGAGGGGGGAAGGAGAGAGGGAAGAGGGGGGAAGGAGAGAGGGAAGAGGGGGGGGAAGGAGAGAGGGGAGATGTTGGTGTAATTCTCTAAGTTATTTCACCTCCAAATTTATATTCCATTTATATCCCCCCCCCCCCCCCCCACAAAAGAAAGAGAGAGGAGAGAGAGAGAGAGAGAGAGAGAGAGAGAGAGAGAGAGAGAGAGAGACAGAGAGAGAGAGAGAGAAACAAAAATACTAAATACTGCACTTCATAATTTCACTAGTCTCTGTGTTTTGCATTATTTTATTATTCCTCCCCCCCCCCCCCCCCCACACACACACTCTCTGGCCTTTCTTTTTAACCTAAATTATTCCTCATTTCTCTTTCTTATGATATATATTACATCTATTTTATACCTCTCTCTCTCTCTCTCTCTCTCTCGTCTGATTATTCGTATTTATTTTACCCTGAGAGGAGAGAGGGTCATACAAACGTCCTTCC
This sequence comes from Homarus gammarus, assembly GCA_958450375.1. NCBI lineage: Eukaryota > Metazoa > Arthropoda > Malacostraca > Decapoda > Nephropidae > Homarus > Homarus gammarus. Next base: position 7,534,997 of record CAUDMG010001652.1, read on the forward strand.
TTACCATAAGTTCATTGTATTCCACGGGGGGGGGATCATCATTATTATTATTATTATTATTATTATTATTATTATTATTATTATTATTATTATTATTTTTCCTCCGAGTCTGCCCATTACCTGTCCGGTCGTCTCCCATGTTATAAATACAATTCATCTCATAATCGTATATAAAACTAAAATTTCACTTTACTCCCTTAAAGGTGTGTTTTCAGAGCATTTTAGTTCCGTTCTTTTATGTAATTCCCGTAGTTTAAGGAATCCCAGGTGTATAATTAAAGGTATAATTAAAGGTATAATTAAAGGTATGATTATGGTGCACACATGATCACGCTCATTATACCAGTACACCCTAGCTTAAATCGAGCCCCAACGACCAGGCATATTTGGTCGCAGGCACCTACTTGATCACTCACACACACACACACACACACAGGTTAGGTCATATTTAGTTAGGTTAGGTTTAGTCAGATTAAGTTAGGTTAGGTTAGGTTAGGTTAGGTCAGGTTAGGTCAGGTCAGGTTACTCTCGAACAACTTTGACCATACACAAAAATGGTATTACTGCTACAATTACTGACTGGGTTAAGTTGCCTAACATCATTCGAACTCAACACTACTCGTACACAGAGAAACAGAAGTACTAAGACTGTACTAAGACAACAACCAGAGAAATATTCAAAGTTCATAAATAACAAGAACAAAAATATTACTCTGGTCATTATAATTAGATATAATGGAATAATGGCAAGAGATATTAATGAGCAAAAAGTGAGGGGAGGAGAGGAGGGTCTGGCCATGGTGGAGAGACTAAGGGAGTGGAAGAGGACTGGGGAGAGACTGGGGAGAGACTGGAAAGAGGACTGGGGAGAGATTGGGAAGAGGACTGGGAAGAGGACTGGGGAGAGATTGGGAAGAGGACTGGGGAGAGATTGGGAAGAGGACTGGGGAGAGATTGGGAAGAGGACTGGGGAGAGGACTGGGGAGAGGACTGGGGAGAGGACTGGGGAGGAGAGCGGAGATAATAGTGGAGTTTCCAGGGATTTACAAAAAAAATAAAAAATCAGTCAAAATTGGTAGAAATATTCCTGAAAATATTTGGAATAGGTGAGCCACGATCGCCAACCATCAGACGAATTAAGCTGACGAATTAAGCTGATCTGAGTTAGCATTAAAGGTTAACTTATGCTTTAATACAATTAACTATGGTTAGAAAAATAAATAAACAGACAGCTGGGTAGAAGCAGTACAAATTTAACAAAAAAAAATACAAATTAAAACAAAAATCGTAAAATATGTAGCCTAACACTTGGAAACTCTCTCTCTCTCTCTCTCTCTCTCTCTCTCTCTCGCTCTCTCGCTCTCTCTCTCTCTCTCACACCACAAAGAACACTCCCCTTGTCCCCAACACTAAATCACTATCTTTAAAACCTTCAACCTATTCATCATAATTGTTGACAGCAAAGTTGTATACCATTCATCATCATAGGTGAACCATCTACACTACAGCACTTGGTTGGCGTGGTAGTAGTTGAAATAATAGTAATAATAATAATAATAGCAGTAGTAGTAATAGTAGTAGAAATAACAGTACAGTAGTATTAGTAGTAGTAGAAATAACAGTACAGTAGTAGTAGAACACAAGTAGTAGTAGTACAGTAGTATTAGTAGTAGTAGTAGTACAGTAGTAGTAGTACAGTAGAAGTAGTAGTAGTAGTAGTGAGGTAGCCTCCTCCTCCTCCTCCCCAGTCGGACAAAACACCAGCATTGTTGTGAGGTAAATCAACATAACCACAAAGCAATCTGGAATGAATACATTTCATGGGAGCTTGAAAGGCAATATTTCTTATTTATTGAGCATAAATACAGAAAACAATCAAGTATTTGAAAATGAAAGCAATTGGAATGAACTACGTCGCCTCCAGTGCAGAATTCTTTCACTGCGGTTAAACATTTCCTTCATTCTTGGTTAGTCCTCTTTTCTTTCACTTTTATTTAATTCAGTTTACTTAATTACAGGTAAATGTAACTCCTGGCAGGTACGTACACATTATAAAGCCCAGACTGTGATATGTTCTCATAATTTAATTTAGGGGGAAGCTGGATAAATAGATGTGTTTCCGCTGTTGTGTTAATGGGTGACTGTAGCTACTTGAACAACTAACAAGGTCTGTCACCAGGTAAACCAAATCAGTTCTCACACCTGACGACAACTATGTATTTAATATTTCACAATAATACACTTTATAACCTCTAAATCTATGTTAAATCTTCTATTATACAAACTAAACATAACTAAACATTACATCCTACTTAACACACTAAACATAACCACTACACTAGAGTATTTTCCAATGTAAACATCGCCTTCAAAACCGATTCAATTCCCCCGTGTAAACATCACTACAATTTGGACGTTTCACTCAAAACACACACACACGCACGCACGCACGACAAGTCTATTCATGACTGTGAGTTCTTTGTCCAAGTTAACCTAGAGGGAAAAACTCGTAATGAATTGCTATTTCTGAGAGAGACAGACATTTTACTTGAAACCCGCTGGCAGCTTTCAGACGCGTGATTTGCCTCACCTAACCTAGCCTAGCCTCACTCACTCACTCACTCATAAAATAATTCACCCAACATAATACTATAACCTAACCTAACCTAACCTAACCTAACCTAACCTAGCCTCACTCACTCATAAAATAATTCACCCAACATAATACTATAACCTAACCTAACCTAACCTAACCCTGGTTGGTTGTCTTCCATTAACGAGTGGAGTGAGCCAAAGGTTTCAACCCAAATATTAATTACGTTTTTGTGTTTTATTCCGAGAGAAAAAAAAATTGAAACACGCTACGGCTTTTTTTAAATTATTTTTCATAAATCATTCAGGGAAAAAAATAGAGTTACCGTGTGCTCCAGCCCCTTCGATGTCACCAGAGGAACACGTGGCTATCATCCGTAATTCACAGTACAGTACAGTCACCCCAAAACGTATATCTGTACTTGGGGGTAATCGATGAATTTTACAATGTACCACACTGAGACTCCTGTTGTCTTGGTAGGGTTGTCAAAATCCTTCGTCCCTTGTGTCATATTTTCTCAACACAATTTTGCATAATTGTTTTTAAGTGACTGAACATTTCTTGAAGGTAACTCTCAAACATTTACTTATACACTGAAACCTCCATATAACGGACTTCTATCCCCAAACAATCCGTTAGAAGGTGGTGTTTTGTATCTAACTGAACTACCATCCGCCACCACCTACCATACCCTCAACATCTTCCAGTATATAAGGCGTTTTTCTCTTTATTTTAGTGTGGTCATCAATTCTAGACTTTACTGAACAAACTTGACTCAAATAAAATAAAATAAAAACATAAGCTACGAGGTTAAGGGTCTTTAAATAAACATATGGAAAAATTAATAAAAAAACACCATAAGGGCCGGATAGGAGAGGGGGGGGGAGAGGAGGAAACTGATACCCTCCCTCGTTATAACCCACCTCAGTTACTGGCCAACGAAGGCATATGACTGGCTGTTATGGTGACCAATGAGAGAACCGATAGCAACAAAAATACAAAAAAAAAGGGAACGAAGGTGAGCGAAAAATTATGATTTGTGAAGAAAAAAAACGGGGGAGGGGGTGTTTGTGGCGGCTGTAAACACACACATACAGAGAAAAAATAACAATTTAAAGTTAAAACAACAAAAATATTTGATAAGTTGAAGGTCTACTGTACACACACAAACATTTTATGGCATTATCTAAATTTAGTGAGTATGTATGTATGTATGTACGTATATATGTATGTATGTATGCTTTTACACTATATGAACATAAGGTATAGTATACACCACCACCGCCGCCGCCGTGTACCTGCTGGAGGTAAGTTTTACACGTGGATGTGTTAATGAGAACACTATTATATTCTCGTTAGTGTAATCTCCAAGACTTGTGGAAGATCCTTTTTCCTTTCCCTAGTTCAGGTAACCGTAATTTTCAACCATTATCGTCTTTGTTGTTCTCGTCTTGGACTAACGCTGTCGACATGCACACGAAGGTAATTAATCAGTCACCATCACGCAAAAAAAAAAAAAAAATAGAAAATAAAAAAATAAATAAAAATAAATAAAAATCGAGCCATAAAACATAAATGACCTTTCCTGAACGTAATTTGTCTCATATTCTGATAATGTGGGAATGAGGATTATTTTTAAACATTACCTTAGAGATTATTACGACTTATGGCTCATGAAATAGAACCGTTCCAAGCACACATAAACCATAAAACGCCTTTGATGGTCATTACATATTTCTCTGTGCTCTGACGTTTCGATGGTGGATTATTTTTTATTAACGTGTAGATTAACGTCTTTTGGTTATTAGAAGTTGCTATTAATAACGACAAACGCGCACACAGTCTCTGGGAGTGTCAAATACCCGGAAGGCAAATGTAGCATAAGGACCGTAATATATACTCTATATACCTGTTTTGACCCTAGTAACCTAAATCCAAGAAGTGTAACGCTAGATTAGTTTGACCTCATCTCTCGTGTGTGTGTGTATATATTTATTTTCGGACATGTGACCTGAATTAGAGAGCAAATAATAATAAGAAAATACTCTCTCTCTCTCTCTCTCTCTCTCCAGGATAAACACGTGGACATATGTATGCATAATTAACACGTCATGCCGAGGCTGTGACTAAACAACACATCATCGCGCGGGTCCCTGTGCTGTCGCGTCCCTCACTACCGCCCTACATGATCACCGCCAGGGACCAATCAGAACTTCAATACGGATAAATCACGAGTTTCCCTTCCCTGTTATTTGGGTATAGTATAGATTTGGTGTAGAGTCGTGAAGAGAAGGGGGAAATGGCAGGGCATGGCATGGCGCGCGAGCACACACACACACTTGTAATACACTGATTGCATCCATATTCATTTCTCGTGTGAATCAGTGAGTGCAGCAGAGTTTTGATGATGACCTGAGCCGTATTTTTGTCTCATAGTCGAGGAGGGGGTTATGGTGCTTGGTATAGACTTGTTGTGAATGGTGTACTGTTGTGGTGGTAGTTTTTGTTGATGTTGGTTGTTGTTGGCTGTTGTTATGGTTATTGTTGGTGGTGGTTATTGTTGTAAGTAGATTGGAGAGAGAGAGAGAGAGAGAGAGAGAGAGAGAGAGAGAGAGAGAGAGAGAGAGAGAGAGAGACTGTCTCATATAGAGAAGTGTCAGAAATCTTCACCAATTTTCTAGACCACAAGAAACATAAAAAAAAAAAAAAAAAATTCCAAGAACCTTACGTTGGTCACTGCTGCAAAATTATCCTCACTCTCCGAATTAATAAACTCAACACCTTCGATCCACTCCGAGGGAAGATTACTGCCCCGTAAATTATATAACGCCACCAGCTGGACACACTAGATGGAAAAAAAAATAATGTCTGATATTAATAGTTCCGTGGTCCATTCCAGCCAAAATTAGTCATATTCCTGTTATGGTGGTAGTGTTCCTTTGGCCCACGACCCGCTGCCTGGCATGATTCATGTGGGTTTTTTCGTCGTGTTGAAGGTGAGTGAAGGTGACCAGCGCCGTCTCTCGAGTCGCTCTCTATATTACTAGTTAATGAAGTGTCTCTGGAAAGCGTCGTAACTGGAGCGTTATTTGTGGAGTGAACTTTTAAACTCCCTAGAGTATTATCTTCAGAATTATTTTGTTTTGCTTTGTCAATTCCTACAATACATTATTATTATTAACATTATTATTATCGCTGATGTTAGTATTATTATTACATATTACGTAAAATTATTTTTGTTGTTATTGTTGTCGTTATTACTATTATCGTAATTATTATCATTAACATAACCAAACACCACCACTTGCTTATTGAAGTAAGTTCATGACCAAACAGAGTAACTATCCACGTTGATTAATACTCACCCCCATCATATAATAATTCAATGTATTACCACAAAAATCATTAAAGGTAATATTTGTTTTATTAGTAAGGCGAGTAAACAGTGGTGGACGGGAGGCGGCCATAACTAAGGTGTGTGTGTGTGATACTGGTCTGTTGAGTGAGTCATGGAGGTGCTAATTATAACTGTGGTGGTGGTATTGAGACACACACACACAGTTAGTGATTCAATATACATCACATAAAGGACTGAACTCTGAGACTCACGAAACCTCTATCTAACGGATTATATGGAAAGAGTAGTCCATTATAGGGAGAGAAAAGTCCGTTACATGGAGGTTTCACTTCACTGTTAAAATTATAATCAGATGAGAACGATTAACACGAAGGGAACCAGAGCAATAATTATTATTTTATTCAATCTCTAAGTTATCCGGAAGGAAATAATATTCAATAAGCTGCGACACACATTCCTTAGGTGATTAATTAGGACCAGACTGAGAAACATTACTGCAGATTTTATCGCGAGAAAATATTTATCAAACTGCGAAGAAAAAAATTCCTACGTGATTAATGAGAACGGAATTGAGAGAGAGAGAGAGAGAGAGAGAGAGAGAGAGAGAGGGGGGGGGGAGGAGGGAGAGAGCGCGTTTATATCACACCCGGCAGAAATATTTTAGTAAGGAAGCCCTGAGCAGCGTATAGTACAAGACGGCCACCCATGAAAAATGACCAGCCACCCACCACCCCCACCCAGCCACCCACCACCTCCACCCAGCCAGCCACAGAGCGTAAGACAGCTTTGTGTACGTTGCATGTTAAAAAAAAAGCAAGGTGAGGTGTTTACGAGTTAAATATGAGGATGAGAGGTGGAAGGGTCTTTTCTTTTTGTGAGTTGGTCTATAAATATAAAATTAATGAGTAAAATAATGAGGACTTGACCGTCTTTTATACGGCAGTGGGTTATTTAGGAGTTAAAACGTGAGTGAATCAGTAATGTGTGAAAAACTATGTTGAGTACTTTATGTAGTGATGTTGAGTACTTTATAGTTATGTTGGGGGGCTCTATATTCTATGACCATTACTCTATAATTCTATATAACATGTTGTGTTGTGCTCTATGAATTAAATCAGTGAATAAAATCTGATATAAAAGAAAAAATAGAGATCTAAACTTAATTTACAAGTTCGTGCCGTTGTCAGTCTCTTTACGGATACACAACAGAAATAATAATAAATTTTGGTCCGTATATATCATAATGTACGTACACACACACACACACACACCACCACCACCACCAAATTGTTTACAAATTGCACAAAACGTCAATACCACTCCTGAAAAATGGGACATATTACTCTTCCTAAGTGACAAATGAGGCTGAGTGTGTCCCCCCTCCTTCTCTACCACTCCCCCCCCCCTGAGAATCCTCCCCCCCCCCACACCCTTAAAAATCACCCCACATACCCCTGAGAATGACCTCAAACACCCCCTTAATAATGCTCCCCCCACCCACCCCCTGAGAGTGTACTTGTCATTTAGCCAAGGGGAAAAAATATATTATATGAGCGGGGGAATTGGGGGGGGGGGGAGGAAGGAGTGTTGGGGTGGGAAGGGGAGGGGAGGGGTAGGGCAGAGGTAGGGAGGGGAGGTAGGGAGGGGAGGGATAGGGCTGAGGTAGGGAGGGGAGGGGTAGGGCTGAGGTAGGGAGGGGAGGGGTAGGGTTGAGGTAGGGCGGGGAAGGGGTGGGGAGGGGAGGGGTAGGGCTGAGGTAGGGAGAAGAGGGGTAGGGCTGAGGTAGGGAGGGGAGGGGTAGGGTTGAGGTAGGGCGGGGAAGGGGTGGGGAGGGGAGGGGAGGGGTTAGTGCTGGGAGCCTTTTGTTCATCTTCCGGGAGGAGAGAGGGGGAGGAAGGGCATTTAATGTTCCTGGACGTGAAAGGTGTGGTTTTAAAAGCCCTTCAGGGAGAAAAAGTGTGTGTGTGTGTGTGTGTGTGTGGTAATTTGAGAGAGAGAGAGAAAGCGAGAGAGATATCAGGTTAAGACAGGGTGAATAACATGTTTCTTCTAAGCTCTCTCTCTCTCTCTCTCTCTCTCTCTCCCAGCATTAGCGCCTTTACCTTCATCTTAATCTTTTGGAAATTTTTGTCCTGCTCACCGCCATAAATCCATAACCGTAACAGCTGGTCGTGTGTTACCTCTACGATCACTTACACCAGGTCGTTAGGTGTACTCGTTCACTGTACTCACTCATTTACTGTACTCACTGTTCACTGTACTCACTCGTTTACTGTACTCACTGTTCACTGTACTCATTCGTTTACCATCCACCGTACTCACTCGTTTACTTTTCACTGTACTCACTCGGTCACTGTTCAACCCAAACACCAGCAGAGAGAGAGAGAGGGAAGACAACCCTCCGCCCCTCGACGTCGTCCAGTATATACAAAAGTTACACAATTTCATAACTCCAGAAAGAGAAAATGAATGGTAGTTGAAATTGTCGCCCTGCTTCATTACTTCACTACAAAATTAATGGGATTTTAAAATTCACGGACTATTTCAGAAAGCTCTGGCAGGGCAGGGGTTAAAATGAAGGTCTTTTGTGGATACTTTTATACCCCAGCGGGTTTTTATATACAAGGGGGTATATATATATTAGGTTATTTACTTTTTTTAATGTGTCTGTCTGTACAAATTACAAGTTAACTTTTTTGGCACTTCATTACGTGTGTCGGATGTCGTTTATTAAGCGAGACAAAAACAGAATAATTAATGTCTCCATTATTTTTATTTACAATTATATCTTGTTGATTATATAGTGTATTATCCTTACAGTGAGGAGATAAATGTACTCTCTCTCTCTCTCTCTCTCTTTCTTTCTTTCTTTCTTTCTTTCTTTCTTTCTTTCTCTCTCTCTCTCTCTCTCTCTCTCTCTTTCTCTCTCTCTCTCCTTCCTAGTACGACAATCTAAAATTTATTCCAGTACAAAACTTTTCCCGACCAGAATATGTGTGTGTGTGTGTGTGTGTGTGTGTGTGTAAGTGTGTGTGTGTGTGTGTGTATACTGTACTGTCATAACTTTCAAAAACATAAATAAACTAGAGCTTTGGAGTTCTGTTTCCACTTCTATGAATATTTTCTAGGACCGTGTGTGTGTGTGTAATGTGTGTGTGTGTGTGTGTGTGTGTAATGTGTGTGTGTGTAATGTGTGTGTGTGTGTGTGTGTGTAATGTGTGTGTGTGTGTGTGTGTAATGTGTGTGTGTGTAATGTGTGTGTGTGTAATGTGTGTGTGTGTGATTACATTCATGAAGTTCTCCACATTACCACATTATTCCTTCAAGATATTTCCCCGAGTTAATCCGTAGTTATATATATTCAACGCAACACAGTGTGGGGGAGAACTGTGTTCCCATGAGCGAAATAAATAACTCCGTCTATCTCTAAATAGCTCCGTTTCAAAGTGATTACCCTGGAAGCAATTTTCTTAATTGTACAAAAACCAGTGGAGTGAAACCCGCCTAGTGTCTAACACCCATTACGCGCGGTATTCTTGAAAGCAGTGAACAAACTTAACAAACTGGCACTCAGGATACCGTACACTCTCACTATAAACCCCATATAACGGACTTGACTCCATATAACGGACCCTCGACATAACGGTCTTTCCTCTCCATATAGTCCGTTAAATAGAGGTTTCGCTGTCAACTCTTAAAACACTATTATTATGTGTGTTACTGTGTATGAAACCTAATTCCCAAACCATCGTCGTCAAAGGGTTAAACCATCGCCATCAAAGGGTTAAACCATCGTCATCAAAGGGTTAAACCATCGTCATCAAAGGGTTAAACCATCGTCATCAAAGGGTTAAACCATCGTCATTAAAGGGTTAAACCATCGTCATCAAAGGGTTAAACCATCGTCATCAAAGGGTTAAACCATCGTCATCAAAAGGTTAAACAATCGTCATCAAAGGGATAAACAATCGTCATCAGAGGGTTAAACCATCGTCATCAAAAGGTTAAACCACCATCGACGTCAAAGGATTAAAACAATTATGTTAATGCACAAGAATAAAGGCTTCCCACATCAGTAATAAAAAACAAACTCTTAAACACTATAATGAGAGCTATAATGCCTTGACACTAAGCAATGTTTACATCAATAACAATTCAATCTCTTAACAACAACGTAATGAAGAAGTTTAACGCAACATTTATTACGAGACCATCTCTTAATTAACAACAAAGGAAATTTAATAAGGTAAGGAGCTAGTTCACTCAATATATGAAAGCCAAGAATTCGCCTCGTAACCTTAATGTGATAATCTACAAATACTATTATGCATGACTTAATAACCAACCACACGCACACACGCACACACACACACACACTTCTTCTCAATGGTTACAAGTAAAGTATTGAAACGTATTGAAATAAACTGGACAGCTATTGCAATGGGGAGAAACATCGACACTGAGCTCTGTGGGGGCAGTTAATCACCAGCATAAAGTGGCGGCGTTTATCACCCCAGTGACATAACGGGAGGGGAGTGGGGGTGGGAAGAGGACACGGGGTGGCGAGGGGTTGGGGAGGGAAGGGGAGGGGAGTGGGTGTGAGGAAGGGGAGGGAGATGGGAGTGGACTTGTGGTGAAGGGAGAGGAAAAGGAATGGGGTTTAAGGGAGGAGGTGAAGGTATAAGAGGAGAAGAGAATGGGGAGTATGAGGGAGGGGAGAGAAGGAAGGGGGCTTAGGGGGGCAGGAAAAGGGAAAGAGCAGTGGTAGGAATGGGAAGGGGCTAGGGTGGGAGGGAACAAGGGAGAAATTCAAACCCACGACCCACTACCAAACCCACGACCCACTACCAAACCCACGACCCCCTACCAAACCCACGACCCCCTACCAAACCCACAACCTATCAATACATCACATTCTGCTCGCTAACTTTACTCAACTCAAAGCCTGGACTGGGGAATGACTGCACAATGTAAACAGTTAGATCCTTTGTAGCAATAGTCTATGAAAGTGTCACAATAACAAACCGTGACTGACGAACTGACTGATCCACTGACTGAAATAACTTTCCCTCGACCAATACGAACTAACACTACATACATACATACATACATACATACATACACTGCTAGAGTCGCACTTTGTTGTTGTTTTGAGTGGCTGCAAGGATAAGGGCGGATGTGGGAAGGGAGGGGTGGTGGGGGGAAGGGAGGGGTGGGGGGGGGATGGGTGGGGTGGTGGGGGGATGGGAGGGGTGGTGGGGGAAGGGAGGGGTGGTGGGGGAAGGGGGGGTGGTGGGGGAAGGGGGGGGTGGTGGGGGAAGGGAGGGGTGGTGGGGGAAGGGAGGGGGGTGGGGGAAGGGGGGTGGTGGGGGAAGGGAGGGGTGGTGGGGGAAGGGAGGGGTGGTGGGGGAAGGGTGGGGTGGTGGGGGAGGGGAGGGGGGTGGGGGAGGGGAGGGGGGTGGGGGAAGGGAGGGGTGGTGGGGGAAGGGGGGTGGTGGGGGAAAGGTGGGTGGTGGGGGAAAGGTGGGTGGTGGGGGAAAGGGGGGTAGTGGGGGAAAGGGGGGTGGTGGGGTTAGGGGATGGTAAAGGTGTGCGCAGTCATTGAGCTTAACAGAGCTCTCTCTCTCTCTCTCTCTCTCTCCTCAGCGGAACATTCACTCGATCACTGTTTCCGTTCGATCACCTGACACACACACACACACACCCAATTTGCCAGTAAAGCCATACGTGCTCCATATCCATTTCATTGCGTTTCCTCCTCTCTTCATCATCTCTCCCCCCCCCCCCCCCCTTCCATACACACAAACACATACCTAATACTGTAAGTCATTGCTTTGTCCATTGTACATTTTCAACCTTTAGCTGCTGTGCTTTTCAATAAACCGTTAATTATTATTATTACACACGCACAATGTCCTTAACAAACGGCTTTCACTAACTTGCTGACGTGATTAATAAACAGGTCCTATGGGAGTACATTGGCAACCCTGAGCCTCACCGCACTGTTTGTAAACTTTGTGGCCAACCCGACTCTCACACCCTCTCTCACTACATCCTCACTTGCCCTATGACCTACTCCTACAGGTCCCCAGCCGTTACCAACACCTCTTCCCTCCCTGACCAGATATCCCTCCTCCTAGTCACAGGCCTGGCACTAGGGACCTGCCACTCTTTGCCATAAACAGATAAAATGTACCGGGAACTTTCCCCCCACACACTCATCATTCTCTCACTTTATGTAACTTGACAGAACCTATGACCCTTCAGGCTTTTACGCCCTTAATGTACGAGTCATTAGGCAAGTATGAACTTTTCATACTTCCCTGTTGGGCGCTGTAAACGTTTCTGCGTTTCACCTTGCACAGGATGTAAGGGGGTGCCCAATAAACTAGCCCCCTCGGGGGCAAATCTGAATCTGAATAAATGGGTCGCAGAAATATTTGGGGGAAGGAGGAGACGGGGGGGGGGTAAGGAGGGGGGGTAAGGAGGGGGGTAAGGAGGGGGGTAAGGAGGGGGGTAAGGAGGGGGCAGGGGGGTAAGGAGGGGACAGGGGGGTAAGGAGGGGACAGGGGGGTAAGGAGGGGACAGGGGGAAGGAGGAGACAGAGGGGTGAGGGTGAGAAGTGAGGATACCTGCATGAACATAAAACCTCTGGGATTCTCGTATTAAATATCATTCAGCTTAAACTTGGGATATTTTAATTCCTCTATTATTTTCTGCGCCGGAGAGGGAGGTGGAACGGCGGGAGGAAGGGGAGGTGGAGGGGTGTAAGGGGAGGCGGAGAGGACTGTAGAAGCGGGGGTAGTAAAGGAAGGGAGAGAGGAAATGTGGTAGAGAGGGAGGGAGGCGGTGTGGGGAGGTAAGGAGGCGGTGTGGGGAGGGAAGGAGGCGGTGTGGGGAGGCGGTGGGGCGGGTAGACCAGGAAACACACTTAACCAGACGAGAGTGAAAGGTGTTTGATAGTTGGGTGTTACTGTGTGTTGCTGCAGGAAACTTCACAACACTGGACGGACGGATACAACAAACTCACCCAACACACACACAGAGCCAGCTCCCGTGATGGCTTTACCAATACATTCATTCCTATTACTTACATGGTAGTAGGACTATTTTTAACGCTATAACAACATTCTGCTGTTGGTATATAATCTATTGGTCATCAAAGGTCGCCCCGTGTTGCTTTTGGGTGGTTTTCCTCACACGAACGATAAAAACACCACATGCTTACAGAAGGAGTCTTTTTACGTGTTCTCTCTCTATATTTACTTGACTTGTGTCGCGTTTGGTGGCGGCCGCGATAAACCGTGGGTTATGGCTGTGTTGTGAACGTTTAGGCAATGCGTAATTGTGCCGTGAGCTGTGTGTAATGTGTGGCTGCATTGTGGTGAATGACGCCAAGTAGCAAATATTTATGAGAATAAAAGAAGTTGGAATTAAAGTTGCATGTCTCAGCTTCGACACATTCGTTTAAATATACACACGTACACTGAAACTGTTGACACAGTCACACACGCACACCAAAAATGTCTAAAAACGAACACAAAAGATCCTGCATGTAAAAACATTCATACGCATGAACATACACACATTATATATATATATATATATATATATATATATATATATATATATATATATATATATATATACATTTCTCCCACTCCTCCCTCCCTCCCTCTCACACACACAATACCCCTCCCCCTCACCATCTCCAACAATGGATACGGTTGCACTTGCAATTGCATTATATATTCCGGTAATGCTCCTCACTGGCAGTTTTCACTCTCCCGCAGGTGCCTATATTGGCCCGGCACTGATAAAGGAGACCTTCTTGTAGCAGAGATGAAGTCCTGAAGAAGGGAAAGGGGACGAGGTCTCGTTCTACTTCCTACTGAAACTGGGGAGAATGTAATACTTCCATCGGAGCTTTGGACCGTGTGTGTGTTGGGGGTTGACATTTTTGTGACCTGTTTGCTTGCTCTCTCTCTCTCTCTCTCTCTCTCTCTCTCTCTCTCTCTCACATCTTTACATCCTTGCATTAATCTCTCGCCATATATTTCTAAGTACCAACACAGGCCTCAAGGGCGTCCGGCGGGAACACTACACTTCATATCGTTAATTATTACATCATCATAGTTAATTACTCGCTCATGATAGGATATTAATGGTGCAAAAAATAAGGTTTTATTTTATTGTAATTAGGTTATTAAATGGAGTGCATGAATCATGAGGAGGAAGTGAGCGTGAACAATACTTCAGTGGTGTCGGTTATTATGCCAGATTCATAAACTTGTGTTGAGTAATTATAACTTTATCTGACACGTATAGTTAGGATTTGGTTGTATGTACATACACGTACATACACACACACATTAACGTACACACACGAGAGAAAGAGATTAGACACACTGACAAACAGCTAGAGAGAGATTAGACACACACACACACACACACACAATAAAAGAGGTAAGTCATGCATAAAATTTCTACAAAAAGCAATAATTAACAGTGGCTTTTTTACTCGCTCAAAATTAATGACTTTTCAAAAGCTGATCAGTTTTTATCCCCATTACAAAGGCGGCAGTGGTGGTGATTGGTGCCAGCTGCGTTGTACACTACGTCTGGCCATGGGCGAAGGTGTCGTACGTCTGGTCATGGCCTCGTAGGTATGGCCATGTAGATAGCTGTGGCACCACCGTTCGTCAGGCTAAACGGATAGCGGGCAAATGTGACGTAGGTGGCAGCGGCACGCGTCGTGGAGGATGGCGGCAGTCGGATGGTGCGCAGAGGCTTATGACGACAGCATGAGAATATCCTCTAACTATTCGCTGGATGTACTGTACTATACTGTACTGTACGTTATTTGAGAGCCGCAGTGGATGGCTCCGTCTTCCCTCGAGGGGGAACGACGTACCCATACCGTTCTTCCTCGATGGGTCGCTACTCAGCAGTCACTCACACCATCTTTTATCGAACAGACTTTAATCCACGTTATATTACATAAACGCCGTCCTCTTTTCCATTCACTCATAAATAGTGGAACTTACGGTTGATATACACTCAGGAATTATAAACATAATACTTTTATAATAAAACAAGAAACTTTAATTGGGTTTCGTTACCAAAAGCCCAATTATATTGTATGTGTACCAACCTGGTTAACTGGGGAATTAACCAGCGTAACAGTACTGTACTGTACTAGTTGTTGAGTGTAATATATGGAGGCCATTTTACAGCTGCGATGAATTACTGTACTGGGAATGACCGCCACATTGGATGTTGTCTTTTCACTTACTGATAATAATAACTTTGGTACAGCATTTGTGTATTAATATAACAGATAATTTATGACATCATCCGTCGCTATATGATTATATGTCGTACAATGACTGTGAATATATCAGGTTTAATAACACCTCCGGCAGGTGATGGACAGTGTTAAAAATAATAATAATGACAAACTCATTTATTTAGGATAAAATACAATGTACTTTAGGTAATTTAGTTAAAAGAATACAAGTGAATTATGACGGAAAATATTATTTACTGAGTTCTATTGGTCGTGGTTCAGGGGAAAAGCCAAGTATGGTGCAATATATTACTATATATATAACACTATATGTCCGGGGACACAACACTGTAGTGTCCTGTCTATTGTCACCGACGTACAGTACGGCACGGTACGGTACACAACTGTATCCTGTGAGCTGAAGTACAGTACACCTGTAACACCTTGTACCTGTACTGTACACTGCCCAGGGAGGTGTACTAGAGCAGCTCTCTACGTTAACATGAGTTTGTCCCGACAAAACACGTTAACAGTACACAACACTACAGTATTTACATAAAAGCTTCAACTTACATCATTTACCTTCAACTATCAACCCACGTCACTATCATTTACCTTCAACTATCAACCCACGTCACTATCATTTACCTTCAACTATCAACCCACGTCACTGTATCATTTACCTTCAACTATCAACCCACGTCACTATCATTTACCTTCAACTATCAACCCACGTCACTATCATTTACCTTCAACTATCAACCCACGTCACTGTATCATTTACCTTCAACTATCAACCCACGTCACCATTTACCTTCAACTATCAACCCACGTCACTATCATTTACCTTCAACTATCAACCCACGTCACTGTATCATTTCACACTTTAATGAGGACGATTGATGGACTGCGAGAGTCAATATAACAAGAGGAGGGAGACAGCAAAGTGTATTGACAGCCATGACTCGTCTTGATAAACGAGTGTGTCACTATGGACTCACAGGAGTGTATGTGCGACACATTGACTCACATTGTGATGTATGTATGTATGTGCCTACACACATAGATAGATAAATAAATATAGATTAACATAAAATAACAATAACTTCATTACGAACACTATATGAAAAATTGCTAAATTTCCTTTTAGAAAAAAACGTGAATTGTAAATTATCGAGTTATTAATGTTGAACACATTACGTCCCTTTACAACAGTAATATCTCAACTGCCACCATCAATCTCCGGCAAAAAACAGTAATGACAACACTCGGCTTCCCTGGGATGAGACTCGCCTAGTGTCGCGCGACGGTGTCACCTAACCTGATAAATGGAACCAAAGTTACAAATGTAAAGTGTGGCAGTGTACCAATTAGAGCCCACGTATGGTCTTCGCTACAGCGTCCATCACAACACAACCAAACAAAATGTAAATTTCTTGTACGAGTTAACTGACTTACAGAAAGGCGACTTTTTTCTGCTGGGTGACAAGTAGAATTTACGGTAATGATTAAACCAGACTACTTTCACAACTACACTGTACACCACTAATTTCTTACCTTTAAATCATAGCTTTTCGGCCGAGTTGTTGGTCTTCTGATTCCTCTTCCTCATCATCATCGTCCTCGCTGAAACAAAAATCACAGTGTTAAGGCTAAGGGTCAAATTGATTTCCTGTCTATAATTCACTTTTGTCCGAATATTACCTGAAAATATTCTCGTACTCGTCTTATACAGTAATGAATTAATGCAGTATAGGATTTTGTTTTTCCATCTGCTTCAAATAGGAATAAAATCTTGGCCTGTAATATTCCACACCTCAAAATAAATCCTGAGGAAATTAAAACAAAAATCCACAAGAAATTTGCTGATGGTGAAATTACCCCCAACACCCACACAGCTTTAAGGACCAGGCTAAGAAAACATTATTTAGTCAACAGAGTAACCAACGAATAGGCTATTTTAACTCTACTAACCGTGCAAATATTTTCTCCCACTAGGATCTCAGTGATAAAAGAAGATAGACGAGTTCCCCGTCAAGATATACCGTGCATACAAGGAAGGTAATGAATTATACAGTGTTTTGATCCAGCGTTCACAAACTCACCTCTCCCGGCATCCAAAACAATATATCAGCCAGTGTTCAGGTAAATATAACACTCCCTTCTCTGATGTATAAACATTCATGGTCATATCTCAGGGTTGAACTTTCTGTTTTAAGAGTAAACTTGTCTCTTTGATGGAACACAGTCATGGCGTGAAAACCTTGTCCGTGTTAGTGTTAATTTATATATTTATCCTGGGATGTTCGCCGGCTGTTTTTATGTGTGTATAAGCCGCGTGACGTTTGTAAATGTTTATATCTAGTGTTTCAATGTGTTTATATTATGTCCCGCATGACTGATGACGTCTTGATCATGAATACCAACATGACATCATCCTCATTACATTGATTTTGAAGGAATTTGATAATATTATAAAGGGACGATTATTAATATTTCAATATTATAAGACATATGCAAGAGTCATTTATATATGAGGAAGATATTCACAGTTTATGAGGAAAATTCGTAGTTATCCCAAAATGTACTGCTGGGTGAGGGTGCCACATACCGCCAGCCAGATATTTTTACCAGCATAATATACCACACCCAGAAATATAATACCCCAAGAATTGTTTGCTGCCAGATTTATTATTCGAGTATTATATCCTACTGATCTTCGTAGGAGAACCACTGAATTATAGCTTAAGTCGTATGAACTACGCTAAGTATTCACATCACGGTCCAGAATGCTAAAAGCCTTGGTAAAAGATCGAGTCTTATACTTAACGCAGTGAAATGCCTGGAAAGGGAATATTTTGGCATTAATATATATTTTTTAAATCTGATCTACTAACTGATATTAAACAAGCGTCATATACTGAAGATAGATTCTGCGTAATATTTGTGTACCTTTAAGTTAATTAATTACTCGGTAGGTGAATATCTTACATCTTAAAACTTAGGAGGAATATTAAGACGGTAGGTATATTAATCCTACAATAAATCTCACTTAGAATATCAACACAAAGGATCTTAGGTGCACTCTCCACCATCAAATATGTGACAGTCCTACTTTCTTTTATCCATTTTCTTTCATCGTGTGTGTGTGTATATAACCCACACATCAAATAACACGACACAACAATGGGCGTCAGATTGGCTGCAGCTCCACTCAACTTTCTAAGGTTTGCGGCGGCCTTTTGAAGAGTGTGGTCAAACATGAACCGGCCAGCACAATATGTCCATCAGAAGGTGTAGTAGTAGTAGTGGTCTGGCAGCGGAGACCCACAATATACCTTCATTCACTTGCATGGCCAAATCCCACATATCTGAACTCCACAGCACAAAATCCCACCCAACTGAACTCCAAAACTCTAAAATCCAACTTAACACAAAACCACTGGACAAAATCCCATGTAAACAAAACCACATATCTCTCCTGGTGACGTAACAACAGGTAACTTCGTTAAGGTGTGTTTCCTGCTCAGAGGTAAACAAGATGGCGGCCAATAATAACCTTTACAATTTCACTTGCTAGTCAATCTATTCTAGTCTTTTCGTGATTAAATATTGACCTTTGACCTCTATAAAGGGCTGGGAGGTCAATTAGCTAGTTCGTGTTTGTTCTGAATTTTGTACATGAAAACTATTTTCTTTTACCTGTTGACTTATATAATATAACATTTCGAAAAAAAAAAATGAAAAAAAATGAAAAATACAAAAAAGGAAAATTTCGACTTTCATTATTTAACCTTTGGCTTTTGGTAATGGAGTCTTAAATATTTATATAACCTGCAAAACTTTGCGATCGTAGATCCTGGTGTTTATAATGTGTGAATGGTGGTCATGTTTACAAAAATATGAGCGATCACCTGAAGATTGGCCCCCAGTTTATTTCATCTGCTTACACACTAACGCGATCTGAGGGATTAGGTTATATTAGGTTAGGATATGTTGGGTTAGATTAAGTTAGGCTAGGTTAGGATATGTTGGGTTAGATTAAGTTAGGCTAGGTTAGGATAGGTTAGGTTAATGTCGGGGTGCTTCATACTCCGGTGATCAATTTGAGAAATAGATGAAGAGGAAGGTGAGTGTATGTGTTAATGTATGTATGATATGTTAGGAAATATACCGTATATGTTGTTTGTTTCTTTCCTTTCCATTTGATTGGTTCATCCCCTGAGTGTACCCCCCCCCCCCCTCTCTCTGGGCGGAGCTAAGAGAGAAAGATGACAACAGACGTTCTCCACCAGTGAGTGAAAGGCCTCATGTTGTATAATTTTCCTCCGTCAGTAAGTAAGTCAGTAAATGTGTTCTTTTAAGTGATTGACAAAGCTAAACACCACACACACACACCCACCCACACAAACACACCCCAGCTCCCCACACCCACCCACACACACACACCCCAGCTCCCCACCCACGCCCCTCAGCTCCCCACCCACACACACACACACCCCAGCTCCCCACCCACACACACACACACCAGCTCCCCACACCCACCCACACACACACACCCCAGCTCCCCACCCACGCCCCTCAGCTCCCCACCCACGCAGGAGTTTGAGTCAGTTAAGCGTGGCCACCACACCGCCCTGGAGATTATCCCTCGAGTCTTGTTTACCTGTTAATACACTAATACACACTAGGTGGACACGTTCACCTGCTTGCTTACTCCTGCACGACCACCAACCTCTCCGTTTACTTAGAGGGGAGGTAGTGTGTGTGTGTGTGTAACCGATGCAACTCTCATAACCTAACCTAACTCAACCTAACTTAACCTTCATACGTTTGACTAGACTTTCGCCTGTAACTTATTTAGGTGAAGATGTCAGGAGCATGAAAAGGTATAGGACAGACAGACAGACAAATAGAGACCTCCAATTGCTTCACTCGACCGCAATGACAACAGACACCTAAAAATACAGAGGATCCAATAGCCAGTCAGTCAGCCAGCCTCTCTCTCTCTCTCTCTCTCTCTCTCTCTCTCTTCACTACACAACATTTTTCTTAATTTTTCATTCGTCAAAGATTCCAGACATTTTGAGCGCTTGTGTGACCAGTTCCTCCTCTCCTGATGCTCTTATAATTCCATGTAAACAAAAATGGGTAAGAAAAAATACAAGAGTAAAAAAATAATAATAAAAAATATAAAATAAATCGAAATTTTTTTTTTTTTGCTGTGTTTGTACGTTCGGACCTGAAGGGATTAACGTGTGGTTCTCTCTGGTAAATCCCCTAAACTTTTTTTGAAGGGGGGAGTGGGAAGAGAGGGTGAGTGGGTGGGGAGAATGGGGGATTATTCTCAATCCTTATTAGTACAACTTTCTAACCCTTTTATATTACTTACACTTCTTTAGTTTTAATATCCGCTCGCTGGTTATTGAGGATATTTTCGATTAGTGTGTGTGGGGGGGAGGGGGGGAGAGGGTATTGTATGTGTGGGGGAGGGGGTATTGTATGTGTGGGGGAGGGGGTAGTGTATGTGTGGGGGAGGGGGTATTGTATGTGTGGGGGAGGGGGTAGTGTATGTGTGGGGGAGGGGGTAGTGTATGTGTGGGGAAGGGGGTAGTGTATGTGTGGGGGAGGGGGTAGTGTATGTGTGGGGGAGGGGGTAGTGTATGTGTGGGGGAGGGGGTAGTGTATGTGTGGGGGAGGGGGTAGTGTATGTGTGGGGGAGGGGGTATTGTATGTGTGGGGGAGGGGGTATTGTATGTGTGGGGGAGGGGGTATTGTATGTGTGGGGGAGGGGGTAGTGTATGTGTGGGGGATGGGGTAGTGTATGTGTGGGGGAGGGGGTATTGAATGTGTGGGGGAGGGGGAGGGGGTTGAGGGTAAGGAGGAGGTGTTGTGTGTATATATGTACGAGTGTGTGTGTGTGCGCGTTAGAGAAAGAGAGACTGATTCAAGATACAGCCCATTAATGTGCCTGCCAGTGCCGTACCGTGGGTCAGTGAAGGTAATGTGTGTGTGTGTGTCAGGGGGTCAGGGCACAGCAACAGACTCCCCCAGTAACCAGTCCACTCCCTTCACTTTACTTTACAAGAGCATAACCGCCACACTTTACGGGGGGGGGGGGGGGGGGGAGAGGGGCGTCATTCCGAGCTGCTGGCCTGTGATAGCTCCTTCCTATACGGTCCTGTTGCAGAGTCCTTCCTTGGCGTTTGCGACAGTTATCACCGATTTCCGTTATTACCCGTTATTACCCGTTTTCTGTGAGCCGGCACTACGTTATGTGTACGACGCCATTTCTCACAGTACAGTCGAGTGGTTCTCCGCTATAGTCTCCTGGACACACACACACACAATGATAGTACTATAAACTATACTGGTAGACCCTGTTTGATGCTGATTGTCATTTGGACTCTCTCTCTCTCTCTCTCTCTCTCTCTCTCTCTTGTAAAAGCAATATTGTCCGGTAAAAACTATATTATACTCTATATAAGAATTCGTTTGATCTCAGAGCGGTTACATTTATATACATACAATATATACCAGGTAATTATATACACTATACAACACAGAGGACCTTCACTACACCAGCTAATTACCCCACACTGTTACCAAGCGCCAGTGTTGCCAACCCCTGACGTTGAGAACACTACTTATAAAGTCTTTGTTCTCCGAGGTGTGTGAGAATTATGAGTTGCTGGTATTACTGCATATTGCTTCCACCCGTGTGTGTGTGTGTGTGTGTTGTTCAATTCTTACGTCACGCCAATTCTGCGACCAGTATTTTCCTTATAGTGCTTCAAAAAAAAATGTGGAAATAAAGAAAGAAGACAAAAATCATAGAAGAAGGAAGGAAGGAAGAAGAAAGGAGAAGAAAGAAGAAGAAAGAAGAAGGTCCACCCCGGCTGTCACTCAAAACTTTCTAATATTTTCATCTTTTATGACCTATTAAAATTTACTGCAATTTCCCCTTTTAATATTTATATGAGATTAAAATTTTATGAAGATCATCCCTGAGATTTATTGATGTATATTATATAAAACATTTTAAGATTTATTATATAAGTGGACTATATATACAGGTATACTGTACATATAAGCGCGCACACATATATATACAAAAACAAACACACACCCCTAGACACACACACAAACACCAAAAAAGACCCCCCAAAAAACGCACAAACACATCATCGACTATACCAACGTTGAAAAAGAAAACCAAAAAACAGCGCCAATAATAAGCTGTCATGACTGGTTGAGAAGCAGGAATGATTTACCTTTGTTCCACCACACGAGTTTCAAACCTATTAGGAAATTTTTACGCACCTCTCCCCCGTAATGGAAGACATGGCGAGGAGGGGGGTGGGAGAGAGAGGAGGGGAGAGAGGGGGGGTGACGGAGAGGGGCGGTGAGGGGTAGGGGAGAGGAGGGGGTATGGAAGCGGAAGTCTTTTCCAACCTTTCCCCCCCACTACTATATGTCGTGACTTCTCTATCCTTCGTGTCTGGCTATGCCTTGAGCCCCAGCATGCCTTCCATCCTTTCCCCACCTTAACCTAAAAAAAAATCGGAGGTAGGTGGGGGAGGGGAGGGGTTAGGGGGAGGGGTTAGGGGGCAGGGGAGCGGAGGTGGCTGGGGGAGGGCTAAGGGGAGTTAATGTAAGCCTCAATGGGGTAGGCGATAATGGGGGAAATAATGGTGGTTTTCTTGGGTAATGGTGACAAAACAAATAACAAAGGACAGACAAACACAGACGACTATTCAAGACACACAAAGACAGACAGACAGACAGACAGACAAGCATTAAGAAAAAAATCAAGGTAGACAGACTGACACGAGCCCCCCGCAGCCTGTGACTAATACACAACACAAAATCAACAGAGGAATTCACCAGTCTTGACTCTCCTTCCGGGAATGACTGAGTTATCCTGAGAAGACCAAGTTTAGTGCAACCCTGAGGCAGATAATAATAATAATAATAATGATAATAATAATAATAATAATAATAATAATAATAATAATGATAAAAATAATAATAACAATAATAATAATAATAATAATAATAATAATGGTAACATCACCACCACCACCCTTACCAACAACACCACTACCACCAACACCATCACCTCTACCCTCACCACCATCACCACAAACACCCTAACTAACACCATTAACACCACTACCAATACAACCAACACTACTACCACCACCACCACTACTACCACCAACACCGTCATCATCACCACCAACACTACTACCACCAACACCATCACCACCATCAACACCCTCATCATCACCACCAACACCCTCACCACCATCAACACCCTCATCATCACCACCACCACTACTACCACCAACACCATCATCATCACCACCACCACTACTACCACCAACACCGTCATCATCACCACCAACACTACTACCACCAACACCATCACCACCATCAACACCCTCATCACCACCAACACCGTCATCATCACCACCAACACTACTACCACCAACACCCTCATCATCACCACCAACACCCTCATCATCACCACCAACACCCTCATCACCACCATCAACACCCTCATCATCACCACCAACACCCTCACCACCAATACTACCACAATTCTCCCTCCAGTCACGCCATGCATTACATTATCCTCGCTCCACCATTGCCTTATTAACCTCTCTCATATTTTGCCTTCTCTATCCCTTGTCTTAGGTTAGGTTAGGTCAGGTCAGGTCAGGTCAGGTTAGGTTAGGTTTAGGAATTAGTGTTGGGTTGAGGTGAGGGGATATTGATCGTCTCACTAACTCAAGTTGCGGTAATGTCGTGAACTGTGTGTGTGTGTGTGTGTGTGTTTTTACTCTGTTTTTATTAAGTTTTTCTGTTAGTAACTACGCTTCGTATGGATTTATGTACGTATGTATGTATGTATGTATGTACCTGTGTGTGTGTGTGTTGAAGTGTTCAGTTTGTCTTCTTTTTGTATACACTGCTTTCGCAATTCATGTGTTCAGAGAGAGAGAGAGAGAGATACTGGGTGTGTATTCTAGCAGTAAGTTCGTGCAGATAGCACAATTGCGTGTGTGTATGTGTATGACCGTGTGTATGCTTGGACGTAAGTGTACATAATCGTGTTTGTACGTAACCGCATATATGTGTGTGTTTGTGTGTATAACCGTGTATGTAAGGAGCAGTGTATGTACGTGACACTTTATTTACCTGATCGTGTATATAACTTACCATGTACGAGTATGTGTACCTGACTATGTACGTAAAATTATCAAGTTTATACAAAGACTGGAAATACACCGTGTATGTATGGGAAATAGCAGTTCATTTATACAAATAGACACACACACACACCTAGACACACACACACACACACCTAGACACACACCTAGACACACACACACACACACACACTCTAAGGGGTTTAAATTTGAAAGACATTCCCTCAGTGATAGTATTAGTGCTCCCTCCCTTCCCACCCCCCACCCTCTCCTCCCCTCTCCTCTCCCTCCCACCCTCCTCTCCTCACATTGATATTCACAGTCAGCACACACAAACCCCAAGCCTCCCAAAGACACCTCTCTCCTCCTCACCACACACAGACCATATAATGTTAAATAAAAAATATCTTCAGTCTTCTCCACGCTTCCCGAACCACCACCAAGGAAGTATATACAGTACTGTATTTTTCAACTCCGTTCGCTTGCTATTGTTGATGTTGGTGGTAACTCTCCCCACACACACCTAACCCTCCCTCTCCCACACATCACCCACACTTCCTCACCAACAATCCTCGACGCACTTGCTGATTCACCCCCCCCCCCCCCACAGCAATGCCAAGCTCATTTCCCTCACCACACAAAGGATGGCTCAGTCTAAGTCAGGATACGTCACAGACAGTGCCAGCTTAGCCCTTCCTTCACAGTGCCAGCGTAGCCCTTCCTTCACAATGCCAGCTTGGGCGTTCCTTCACAATGCCAGCTTGGGCCTTCCTTCACAGTATCAGCATGGACCATCCTTCACAATACCAGCTTGAGCTTTCCTTCACAATGCCAGCTTGGGCCTTCCTTCACAATGCCAGCTTGAACCTTCCTTCACAGTGCCAGCTTGGGCGTTCTTGCCAGCTTGGGCGTTCCTCCACGCTTTCACTTGATAACACTTCTCCTTGAAACTGGAAAAGCATAAAGTTCAAATCGTCTCACGGGAGGTCATGATCTGGCTGGGTAATGGCGCTGGGTGGCAAAGGTGCTGTTGATCTGAGGGAGTGTTGTCTGGTATTGTGTCTATATGATTATTATCTCCCCCCCCCCCATCCCTCTCTCTCTCTCTCTCACACACGGCTGTATTGTTAGTGTCTCTCTCTCTCTCTCTCTCTCTCTCTCTCTCTCTCTCTCTCACAAGGCCCACACCACCAGCATCATCAAACTAATTAACAAACTCTAGAAACTTCAGAATTACATAAATTTGCTTACATACACCAAAAGTTATATGTATGTATGTATGAGAGAGAGAGAGAGAGAGAGAGAGAGAGAGAGAGAGAGCACAAAGAACGGGTCAAAACAGGTGAGTGGTGATAGGTGTGTTAGTCCCTGTGAAATAGCCTTATTATAGGGATTTAAAGCTGGCTATATACAGGGATTTGTCGGCTCATTCGCCTCTTATCTTTCGTTCTCGTGTGTGCTTGGTGAGTGGGGAGAGGAAGGGAGAGGGCGGGTGAGTGGGGAGAGGAAGGGAGAGGGCGGGTGAGTGGGGAGGGGAAAGGGCGGGTGAGTGGGGAGGATGAGGGGGAGAGGGAGTAAAGGCGAGTGGGGAGGATGAGAGGGTCTAAAGGTGAGTGGGGAGGATGAGAGGGACTATAGGTGAGTGGGGAGGATGAGAGGAAAAGGGTGAGTGGGGAGAGTGAGTGAGGATAGGGACGGCGAGTGGGGTGGGGAACAGGAGGCGGGAAGAAGCGTTTGTTGGAAGGGAATCATTTATTCCGAGTGTATGTGTATGTGTGTATGCGTCTGTGTGTGTGTCTGTGTGTGTGTCTATGTGTATGTGTCTGTGTGTGTGTTTGTGTGTGTGTGTTTATAAGACAGAGAGCTGAAATTTGACAGAGATGTACACGCAACCCACAAATGCCCTGAAGGTGAAATTTTAAGATAACATTTCCCTTACTGTCAACACCCCTGCCACCCTGCCAGACGTAAGAACACCCCCACCTGTACCAACACTATGGGGGGGAAAACCCTCCTACCCAACCCCATGAATTACAAACCCTACTATACTGTATATTAAAACCTTCATTAAAGACAGGTAAATAATCTTAAAACATTGGTAAAACAGATAAACAAATATGGAATACGTCATACAGGCTACCCAACCTGATTCCAGCACCAACAGGTTCATAGATACGTGTTGGCAAAGAGAGTTGTTGAGCCCGCCCAAGAAGTGTCACGGAGGTGGAATTATGGAGGCTTGAGTAAATAGCCCCGGAGATGCCCAAGAACGTCTATATTAGTCTTTAGCACCGAACAAACTCAGGCAACGGGAGGTCGAGTACACCAGCTAGTGACAAATAAGACACTAGAGAATGAATTAATATAATTTATAATTCATTTTGGTTTTAATAACCTGGATAAAACAAGTTATTTTAAGTTAAAAAATAAAATATTAAGTAAATGAATAGTTTACATTGGGCTGGGAAAAACTAGTTGATATGAATGGTTTTTTCCCGAGAACAGCTTTCGAAAGATGGAATCTCTTTTGTAATTCGTCAAGCGTAAACATGTTGTCGAAATATATCCTTTTGTTATTTGCAGCGTTATCAGGGAGCGAGGTATTGTTTGTACTGGAGTTTGTGGGTATAAATGATTGTGTGTCAGTCACACACCTTTTGTGGAAAGAGTTTTTTTCTCTCTCCAGTATAGACCAGTTTATAGTTTTTTCCATAAATCGTTGGTAAAAGGAAAAATATGTACCCTACCCACACATTACTGACCCGTAAACAACACTACACAACGCCCCCTACCCCCCCCCCCCACAAAAAAAAATAAAATAAAAAATAAAATAAAAGCTAAACAGTGTGATTGCCATAAGATTGACGTCTTCTGTCCCTCATATATAAATCATTTTCTTCTCTTACCAACGTAATGTTTCCGCCATCTCCGTAACACTAACCAGACGCAGCCAATATGCCCGAGTCTCAATACTTGTACTGTAGCGGCACCGGCATGAATAACAGGAATTTCTTTCATATATGCAATAGCGACAGATAACTTGTACCCCATCATAACTAGACCAAGTTTCCTATAGCTGATGTGTCGGGAAGATTGTCACACACACACACACACACACCATAACATTAGCCACCACACTGGAAGAAATAATAACAGATCAAGACTTTTGGTGTTAACTGTGGTGGATTGTCAGTGTAAAATATTCACTTTCTCCCGACCGAATGTCAATCAAAATATCCGAGCAGGTTTGTGTCTGTCTGTCTGTCTGTCTGTGGGTGTAACACAAGGTAAAATACAGTGTTCCAGTGTTGCCGCTTTTATACAGTAATTATCTTAGAGAAATATGGATCTTTAACAACCATAGGAATTCTTGAACACCCTAATAAATTAGTCGATCGACCATGAGTGCTGCAGTTGTTTTTGTTGTTTTGTATGATTTGTGAGGTTGTTGTTGTGATGGTGAGAGGGAAATATACACACTAACACAAACACGTACACACACACACGTACATACACACGTACACACACACACACACACCGCTCCCCCGACACCAATTTATCTACAAGCACAATCTTCCCTCCACAAAGTGTAAAAAATATAAAACAAGAGAAAAACAAACAAACAAATAAAAGCATGATAGGATTAGAAACGCCACTATTTTTATGATACTGTCAGCATTGGCTCTGGGGCTGCTGGGGCAAGTCGCAGTGTACGAAGAGAATGGGAACTAGATATGAATTGTGTATATAATATGAGAATTGTTGAATGGGTGAGAGAGAGAGAGAGAGAGAGAGAGAGAATGGATTTTACTTGAATTCTACACGAGAGAGAGAAAAAGACCGTGTGTGTGTGTTTGCGTGTTAAGGATTTCACTTGCATTCTACAGCTGCCATTTTTAGACATTTCAATAAAAAAGTGAGGAAGGTTGTCAAGTAGTTTATAACAACATCAGGTATACGTATTGTGTACAGTTCCTGACGAGGTCTGTATAATACTACCTTTGCGTCCGTGTGTATGTTATATAGATATACACCGACACCTTATACAGTATATACTATGCATCCCCCCCTTACCCAACCGCACCCCACCACACCTCACCCCGCCTCACCCCCACCCGACACAAAAACGAAATATCCAGTAAAAGAAAAATTCACAACTTTTAACAATCTTCTTTTTTTTTTTACAATCCACCCTAACCCCTATCGAGAAAAAAATGAGAGATGGGGAAAAAATAGATAAAACATGGAAGGAAAATAAGAGGAAAAAAGTCAGATTAGGAAAAAAAAAATGAAGAGCGGTGTTGCAGATACTGAGCAACACTGGATAAAGCAAATGCTACAATTCTCACACTCACTAACACAGAGGAAAAGAAATAAATATATCATAAAACTGTGTGTGTGTGTGTGTGTGGTGGAACAACTGTAAGCACACGAGGAGTTATATACTGCACAGTTTGTTCACCTACTTGGTTCTTTATCGTGAAAACAGTGTCATATGCATCAACAAATACCTGTACACCCACTTGCTTCAACACACACACACACACACACACATGCTTCAAAAGACACACCCACTTGCCTCAACACACACACACACATACATATATAACACCCACAGACACACACCCACACACACACATAGGTAACACCCACAGACACACACCCACATGCTTGTACACAAACACACCCCCCCCCCCCACCCACCCACACCAACTAGATCAAAGCAGCAGTTTAACAGCGGGCCACAAGACAGAAGGCGCAACAGATCCCTCCTCGTGAAAAAACAGCTCCATCGTGACCTATAAAACCTTGTTCCCTCACCTCCTTCCACCCACCCACTGACTCAATCCTTCCACCCACCCACTGACTTAATCCTTCCACCCACCCACTGTCTCTCCCCTCCACCCACCCACTATCTTTCCCCTCCACCCACCCACTGACTCAATCCCTTCACCCACCCGCTGTTTCTCTCTCCCTTCACCACCACCACCCTTGCCTCCCTCCCAACACCACCACCCCTCCCTCACTCTCACCAGCATCACCATCTCTCCCTCACTCCCAACACCATCACCACTACTCCCAGAAACCAACTCCTCCCTCACTCTCACCACCACCACTCCCTCACTCTCACCAACATCACCATCTCTCCCTCACTCTCACCACCACCACTCATCCCCTTTCCCTCACTCCTACCACCACCACCACCCCTTCCCTTCCCACCCACACTCCCCCTCACGTTATTCCAGTAAATCTAAGCTCCCCCATAAAGGCTTATACTCGATATAACGCCACAATAAAGATCTTAAGCCACGTTGTAATTCGGTTCTCGGGTCCGGAAGAGCTAGAGTGTTGTTGTTGCTGTGGTGGTGGTGGTGACGGTGGTGGTGACGGTGGTGGTGGTGACGGTGGTGGTGGTGACGGTGGTGATGGTGACGGTGACGGTGGTGGTGGTGATGGTGACGGTGGTGACGGTGACGGTGGTGGTGGTGATGGTGACGGTGGTGATGGTGACGGTGACGGTGGTGATGGTGATGGTGACGGTGGTGGTGGTGATGGTGACGGTGGTGATGGTGACGGTGAGGTGGTGGTGACGGTGGTGGTGGTGACGGTGGTGGTGGTGACGGTGGTGGTGGTGATGGTGACGGTGGTGATGGTGACGGTGAAGGCAGAGTTTGTTGTCACGGTTAACTTGGTTGTATGATGTGTATGACGATTACAATGACTATGACAGTGTCGATGGTTATGTGAGTTTAGGTTTACATTGTACAGTGTCTGGGTGCTAAATTGTTGTTGTTGTTGGTGGTGGTGGTGGTGGTTGTTGTTGTTTAAGTTGTTGTTTCTGTTATTCAAGCTATTGCTGTCTTCATGGTGGTGGTTGTTACATATGGTGTTCTTTGGTTGTTATTGAGGTTATAGTGGTGGTCTTTCTTGTCGTTATTGTGGAGCTGTTAATGACACGTCTGTTAAGAGATCTGTTATGAACGGAGCCTCTGTTTAAGGGGACCTAATTAAAGGCGTGAAAGATGATCAACTAGAAATATAAACAAATGTCTGTTAATTAAAAGACACATGTTATTGAAATTAGTATGAGTGTGTGTGTGTGTGTGTGTGTGTTCAAGACGTCTCTTATAGGAGGTCTGTTGTTAAGGGAACCCAGATATAAAGGACTCGTTTCTATGAAGTTGAAAAAGACTGTCTGTGGATGAGGCCTGTTAAGGAGTCCCTCATGGCCTGTGTTAGCAGTAATATGTGGCGGTGTGAGGCAGTGCACTTTGTTTTGCTGTCACGATCGATGTGAATTGCGGGTTACAAGCTGGCACAGTCACGGCCAATGTGTGTGTGTGATAACAAAACAACATCAACGTCTCGTAATTATCACACACACACACACACACACAAACACACATATATACACACACACACACACACACAGACATCCACACACAACCCCCACACTCACACCATCACACACAACCCGTACATCTTCAGTCAAACCACACACACACACACACACCAGTTACTCAATAAAAACAAACACGACACACACCAACACGCAGCAATGAGCCTCCTACCTGGTGTTTGCGAGCATATACTCTCCCGTCGGCCAGTCATTATGGTCATAAAACACTACACCTTGGCCTCTCAAACCTCCAGACTGGCCCACATGTCCCTCCCTCTCACCAACACCACCCCTCCCTCCTTACTCTCACCAACACCACCACCCCTCCCTCAATCTCACCAACACCCATGCCCCTCCCTCACATTCACCAACACTCCGACCAACACCACCAGGCTCCGTTGTGGGTCGTTTGACCTGTGCCCAAGTGGGCTAATTCCCGTTAAAAAAAAAAAAAATCCCCTCCCTCACTGTCATTAATACCACCACCCTCTCCCTCACTTTCACCACCACCCTCTCCCTCACTAACACCCCCCCCCCCACCCCCTGTCTCACCACCACCTCACCCTCCCACAAGTCCCTCACCTACTCCGGGTAAGTCTCACTCGGATAAAATAGCAAAATATAATAAATGAAACTTTTCCCTCAAGTCGAGCTGGACGTAACCTCTGACTAATTGGTAATCGTCCTTAAATCGATCTTTTTTCGTCCTATAAGCGTTATATTTTCGTCTCTTCCTTAGCCGTTAGAGCCACCATTTCCAAAGACAGACAGACAGTATATATTCAGTCAAATTCATCATGCTAATTGACATTTGGTTCAGCATGTATATAAACAGAGCAGGTATATAATTTCCAATATACACCTGGACAGCTCAAGTAAACACAAGACTTTCACCAACAGGGATTCTCTTCACCTGGTCTTTTAACAGTGAGATATTTCTCTAATGATATTTTCAACGGCGGAATCTTTCTGGAGCGAGGTTGCAGGTGGTCAGCGGTGAAGGAGGGAGGGAGGGAAAGATAGAAGGAAGGAAAGATGGAAGAAAAGAGTGAGAAAGAGAGGAAGAGGAGTCAGTGCATCAGTGCTAGGCGGGGTAGGTAGGTATAGAGTCAGCGGTCTGCTTTACGGTTCACTGCCCCTCAATATCCTTCCCGCGAGCTTGACTCACTCACTCTCCTCATTAGATTTACTGTTTTCTTATTCGGCCCAAAAGGTCAGTTTATCATGAATATATTTACCCTTCACACCTTAACCTACCTACCTGCCTTCCTTCCCCCCATTAAGCACCGACCATTAATATCATGCCGGCGGTATATACAGTACATCACGCCATTCCTGTTTATCATGTACAGGCGAGAACAGGTGTGTCTGTCTTGTATTAAAACCATCTCGTTCGTCAGGTTTTTTTTCCAGCGTCATCTTTAATCCTGGTCGACGTCTCCCTGCTGTGCCATCGACACATTTCAGGCCCCAAAATTCTCTCTCTCTCTCTTTCCCAGATTCGTGCATTAGTCAGCCCCCAATGTCCGCCTGTCCTGACTTGACTGATTGACCGATATTGGTTTATCCGCGTGAGGAAGGAAGAGTTGTTGTTGTTGTTGTTGTTAAATACGTCTCATGTATACTCTCTGCCAGATGTATGACCAAACCCATGTATTAAAGTATACGTGACCTATTCTTCCACATCTTATTAGTTTCCTCCCTTTAAACTCCTGTAGTATAATAATTAAGTACATTCATGTTAGATTAGGTTAGTCTCAGAGCATTATTCACGCTATTACTGTCATCTTTGTACAATTGCATAATTAATTCAATCAGTTAAAAAGGCAATCTAAGCCTTCCCATATTCTAATTAACGAAGAAATATCTCAGTTAACGAAGAAATTTCTCAGTTAACGAAGAAATATCTCAGTTAACGAAGAAATCTCTCTCAGTATCCATCTTGGCATCGCAGCTTTTGACTCGCCCACTTACGATGCTTTCTAAAGTCCTTTCACTTAAAAGGGAAATTCGCCATACGACAACTTGGAGAATAGGAGAAGCACAAGCAAATTTACCATGTTTCAAGCGCCTGTCATCTTGAATGTTGGCCTTGAACACACACACACACACACACACACACCTGCAGAGCTCGGCCACCATCGCACATAATAACAGTACATTACAGTTTATTCTCGCGACCCTCTAACGACAACATCAAAACCTCTCACTGACACGTATAATAACAAACATCTTATATATATTTGCTCTTCTTAATCATGACAAAATGACATGACAAGCTGCAGGATGATGACACGTGGTAACAATCATTATACATAGTTGTTCTCGGAAGATAACCTCCTGACATAACTTGACGACAATAACATTGACCTTGTTATCTCTCTCTCTCTCTCTCTCTCTCTCTCTCTCTGTAACCATGGCAAGTGGCCATAACTCCACTACACCAACGACACCTAATAACAATACCAGGTAAGATGTTCTCTCTTATTAGGAGGGAGTGTTTGACGCGATGATTACAGGTAACTTAAGTGATTACACCTCAACGTGTTCGTACGGCCGAAGCAACAACAGCTGATAACACCGCTCAAAACTTAATAACAAAAACAAAATAAATAAATAAATAAATAAGGTGTTTAGAGGTTTATAATATCAAAATATATAGTTATAAGTCATTTAACTGCAAGGATTGATTCTCGCTAAGACTCGTAAACACCAAAGGTTTTGCATTTTAATTTACAAACTTCATTACATTTCAGTTTACATAAGCTACATAATTTAACATTCTTTACAACAGCACGGAGACACTGAATAAAAAAAATAATCCTAGCATTGAAGTCTGACGCCACGGTGTAGGTCCGTAGGAAATGACTTAAGTGTATAGAGTTTATTCACTACACCTGTAATTCACCTGCAATTAGTGAGTCCTTTGATAATGTAGAAGGTTTTTAGTGTCTGTTACCTGCTGCTTCTCAACTACACCCACCTTTTTCCATTAACCTGTTGTGGTCAGGTGTACTGTATCTATCTGATAAACACAAAAGTCAAACTGATGAAAAACTATTTCCCTCTTTATAAGAATCCAAGGCGC
The DNA here is from genome assembly GCA_958450375.1 of Homarus gammarus. Taxonomy (NCBI): domain Eukaryota; kingdom Metazoa; phylum Arthropoda; class Malacostraca; order Decapoda; family Nephropidae; genus Homarus; species Homarus gammarus. The sequence goes on from CAUDMG010001652.1 coordinate 7,568,943, forward strand.
AGAAAAACTGAAGTGACACAACTATTGAAGTTCAGAGGTCAGGGTATCAGGGGTCAGAGGTCGGGGTCAGTAATAATTAAGAGAAATAGATATATGAGTTAAGTGTAATGGCAGTGGTGAGGAGCTTTTATACATAATTCTTTTTGTGTAGCCATGACCTTCACTACGTGCCAGAATCTCTTGGTTAAAACACTCGTTTATTGACGAAGTAGTGAGGTCTTTCGTTCAATACTCCGTAAGCACAAAATCAAATATTTCTTTTAAGCAAATATAATGTAGGGCTCACTTCATAGGATCACCTGAAGATTAGGCATCCAAGCTTATTTCACCTGATGATTAACAACCCTAAAGCCGATCTAACCCAACCTACCTTAACCTAACCTACCCTACATCGAGCGTCTATTAGGTGTGAAACTTCCACATAAGGGATATGGAGAGAGAAGTCCGTTATATAGAGGCTTTACTGCACACGACTCTGCGGGAGAAGCAGCAGGAGGTGTGTGGTTGATGCCGCCGGGGGGAGGAGCAGCTGCTGGGTCACGGTACACACACACACAGTTCACGGGGGGACGAACAAACCTATTTGTTTCCATCAAGCAAAAGTTAAATGGCCGAAAATTAGGAAGAACTCCCGTGTCTCTGTGAGCGTGGTGCAACCCGGAGCATTATACTGGTCGAGAGAACATGGTGCATCCCAAAACATTATACAGTTCGAGGGAGCGTGGTGCAACCCGGAGCATTATACTGGTCGAGAGAACATGGTGCATCCCAAAACATTATACAGTTCGAGGGAGCGTGGTGCAACCCAGAGCATGATCGGGGCATTTCTTTTAATCCTTATACACTATCCCATTATCGGGGGAGGAGAGAGGGGCAGGAAGCAACATAACTCGTCATCAGGAGGTCGAGTGTGGGTGATGGTTCAGTCCGGGAGCCAGCCAGTCTACTGAGAGAAACAATACAGTACACATTACGCATTCACCCATTGATGATGATAAAAAATAGAAACACGACACACGCTAGGCTGACATTCCTCCGTGTATGTTGACAATGGTGGCGTCTATGTCAGATAAAACTGTTTGACAAAAGCTTTATATCCTTTCCATTTACGATTAGTAATTTAATCCGTGTGTTTGAGTGTCTTATTTATTGCACTTTCTCCACCACTCCTCCCCCCCTCCCCCCCACTTCTTTCTTTATCCCCACATTTCCTTTTGATGTCTTCCGCCGACTCCACCTCTCACCACACACACACAGACACCCACACCCACCCACCCACACGTACGTTGTTTTTAGGGCTGTGGTCGTGTCAGTGCAGTACAACACAGCTATACAACGTAACACACAAGAACCCTGGCAGTGTGTGTGTGTGTATTTCCCTCGTGCCTCACTGAACAAATATCCCACCAGGCTGATGGCAGCTTGTGGTGGTGAGGAGGTTTTTTGCTAAAGCGTTTGTTGTTCTCACCGCTAAAAACACGTTGTTAATATTATTTTGAGTCAGGTTATTTGGGGTGTTTTATTTATTTTTTATTTGCAGTACTGCTGGTAGCTTGAGAGTGTGTGTGTGTGTGTGGAAATATTGCATTACTGAGTGTGGTATGCAATAGGATGTAGTAAGGTGGGTGGGAGTGGAGGAGAGGGCAGCAGTAGGTATGCATGCTGGTCGCTGCTGTGCTAGTATTACCATATGAATCCCGGACAATCAGCACTCCCATCGCCGCACTATGAATTCATCCACACACACACACACACGTGATAGCCGCGGCATGGAAGAACTCTACACCACAGTCACGGGTTGAGTGGAGATTGTTATGCCGTGTGGCCAGCCGATATTTCAGCTGAATTAGCGCACTGGTCAACAGAATGTCAATTTGGGAGTCAAATAGCAGATAGTCACAACTCCCAGCTCCACCACCACCACTACTACGCCTCGCTGCCTTCACTACAACCTTCATATGAGGGCTAAAAGTTTTATAGACACATTTGTTCAGACTTGGGTAAGCTGAATGTGTTGTAAGAAATGGAGCTTCAATCATAACTAAGATTAACGTTGTTTTATAAGGATATATATATTTATATATATGTATACTGTAAGTTATGTGGGGGGGGGGGGTAAGTAATTTTTGAAGAGCTTTTACTTTTGATTTATTATGATTGTTGAAATTTTATGACGTGTATTTAAATTTTAGATGAAGCTTATGATGACTGATGACCTACCGTAGTAGCTATATTATATATATATATATATATATATATATATATATATATATATATATATATATATATATATATATATATTATTTTGGGCTCAACTCTCTCTCTCTGATCACACCATCACCCCCCCCCCCCCCACTCACACACCAGTACATCACCAGCTTGACATTAATAGCCATCTAGCTAGTATTCATATATGACCACGCCGCCGCCCCCCCCCCCCCCCCACACACTTCTCTCACCTTTTGCCTCATTTTTACGATCCTATTAATCTATTTTTGACTTTTAGAATTTCACTCCCACCCCAAACACCTTTTACGTGCAATTACCTACTATAAATATATCTCGTCGTTTGTGGCTACGCGTTTATATTTGTCGTCGTCGTCTGTGTTACTTACTCGGTATTAATATGGCACGCGTGTCAGAACAAAACGGGATGAGTGTAGTGTCAGTTAGTGTAGACAGGAACTAGGTGTCCAAAAAAAGTAACAAGAACCTCGTGCTGTAAGAACGCGTTTGATTACGATAAAGAGAAGAACCATTGTTGTGTCCGTGACGCCTGCTGGACCACCACTCCACGACCCCCTGACGGAGACACTATGATCCTCCCCATACTGGCCAGATATTATATAAATAATATTGATAATGTGTTAAAGGAATATCCATACTTCCTTAGTCTTTAGTAAGACCCTTTATAATAATTATATATACTTGTGACACTTGCCAGATGCTTCTGGTGTTATTGTACAGGGGTACCTAGTGACAGCACTAGGTTCCCGCTTCCTCTATCAAGGAATAAATATTGAAATTGAATTGAACCCTTGTTAAAAAGAACCCCGATATATGGAAACTGCATTCGTGATCAAAACAGAACCTCCTGACGATAAGAAACAGTGAATTTGTGGTATAAACAGAACCTCATACGCCAGACGAGCACACTCTCTCTCTCCCCACTGGCGTTGCTTTATGACACGATCAAGAAAGTCATACTGCAGGGACTGTTATACTTAAACGTCAAACGTGGCTGAATTCCTCATTCCAAACACACTGCTGTACTGGATACGACCCGGTGATGATGATGCTTCAAGTTTCGGTGATGAGGTGTGGCGTGGCGGTGTGAGTCGACTCGCTGCTTCACGACGTCCTAACACTCTTGCTCGACTCCTTACAGTATTGGTTTACTGATTCGTTTTGGGGATTCGAATCTATTATAAAGACATGTGGTGATATTTTTGTTTATATAAATATAAACAAGTCCTTTATATGTTCTTAGTGAAGTTTAATGGATTTGGAATCTGTTTAAAAGTGTTACAAGGGTGTTTTGATGATCCTATACATGTATAAGGAAAGAGTTTATTTGGGATTCGATTCTCTATAAGTAGTATGAAAGTTTTTTAACTTGTCCTAATCATCGTATTTATGATTTTTTTTATTACAAGTATAATAAAAAATTCAAATATTCACTAAATCTCATCAAATACGATACGCATAAACAATTATTAGAACAAATATATCTTAGGTTACGTTATGTTAGGTTATGAGGAAAAATCTTTATTAACGCCGAACAAATCAACCTTGCAAGTGTTACCATTACGTGTTTATGAAGGGTGAAGGCATCATCAGGCGGAGGTACTTACACTTAGTCAAGCACACAGTGGCCTGGTGAGTATGATGGCCGGGGTAGCTACTTCACCAGCAACACAATTCACCATTACCGCTCCCAACACTAGCCATTTTCACCCAGCCAGTGTGTAATAAACGGCATTCAATAACCCAACCGTAGCGAGAGTGTGAGACTTGTGGCTAGTGTGACTGCCACCATGACCACTACTACCACTACCACACAGTTATTACAACCACACGCCTACTACTACCACATTGTCATTACTACTATTACTATCACACTACTACCACACCTCTAATAACTACTACCACACCACCACCATATTTTCTATATCTAACCACCACAATACATGCACTGTACCAAGACACCAACACCACCACTTACACTACAATCATCGCCATAACCTAACCACAACCTCACTTACACACACACACACACACACACACGTCACCACCACTACCACACTATAGAGCTACAGTTACTATACAATTAAGCACCATTTCCTGGAGAGCCATAACGTCCCCACCACACTTACACCTTCCTTTAGCAGCCCCTCCCACACACACAACACATTTACCACAATTCCTACATTTTCACTATATTCACCACACTCACCCTAACCCTTCCATCTCCACCACACTCACTACACCATTCCACTCCACTACCACCACTCACTCCAACTCCTCTTCCACCACTCCATTCGATTAAGCCCCGCATCTTCTCCTTAATTAACTCTCTCCCCTTCTCTCCCTCCCTTCATCCCCCACTCTCTCCCTTCTTTCACTCTCTTCTTCCCTCCCTCCCTCCTCCCCACACAGGTGCTGCCCAGGTGGTGGTTCAACAAACAGACAGACAGACCAGCTTATCTGTCTTTACGGCGGTGAGCAATGGGAAGCAGAGGAAGAGAAGGAAGGGGAAGGAAGAGGAGGAGGAGGAGAAAGATAAGAGAATTAAGATGAGTCGATCTCTCTATCCCTTCTTCCTCTTGGGTCTCTTATTTTCTTACTCCTCTATACATGTTTTCTCTTTCTCGTCTATATCTAGAGTTCTTTCCTTCTTCAATCTCTCCCTCATAGCTCTCTCTCTCCACCCTTCAATGTCTCTCTTTAATCTTCTCTTTCTCTCTCCTCGTCTTCTATCTCCCTCCCCCTCACCACTATCAGCAGGACACGCTCTCCACCTTCATTGATTCACGAATTTTCGCCACAAAATTTACGGCAACTCGAACGCCAGAGATAGCTATGGCGTTTACGCCCTAACTTGCAGCTCAAAATCCTGACCTCTCTCTCTCTCTCTCTCTCTCTCTCTCTCTCTCTCCTTAAATACCAACAAAATCATAGATATCCTTCTTTTTCCCCATTTATTTACTTTTAAAAATGATCGCTTGTAAGGCATTCCTTGTGGGTATTCTTCCTCAAGACGACTTGAACCTTATCATTCTATGTACATGATGGATCAGTGTGGACAAATATAATGATTTTACCGTATATCAAGCTTATCTATTTATCTACACTAAAAATTTGACCAAAGCTTTTTCTTGTGAGTCCATTAATATCTTCGCCTTTTTCATTAAATTTCTCATGTTTTCTTCTGGCTCACAAAAAAATTATATTAATCTTATTATCTACGGCCCATAAATCGCTTCAAATTACGGAAATAAACAAGACTTTAAGATATATATAAATATAATACTGGTAAGCAGCGCCACTGTGAGGTACGATACCATAAACAACGACATTTGCCGCCACATACAACACAGCTGCCAGACGCAAGAGCATTTTATATTTTATTAAGTAAAAACCCAATCTATGTTATTGTGGGGGATGCGTGTGTGTGTGGGGGGGTTGGGTGTGTGTGTGGGGGGGGGTTGGGTGTGTGTGTGGGGGGGGTTGGGTGTGTGGGGGTGTTGTGTGTGTGTGTGTGGAGATGGTGTGTGTGTATGTGTACGTGGGGGTTGTGTGTATGTGTACGTGGGGGTTGTATGTATGTGTACGTGGGGGTTACATGTATGTGTACGTGAGGGGTTACATGTATGTGTACGTGAGGGGTTGTGTGTGTTTGGGGGTTATGTGTACGTGAGGGGGAGGTGTGCACGTGGGGGGTTAGGTGCGTAGGGGGATTGTATGTGAGTTGGGTGATGTGGTGTTGTGTGTATTGTGGTGCTGTGGTGTTGTGTGTGTTGTGGTGCTGTGGTGTTGTGTGTATTGTGGTGCTGTGGTGTTGTGTGTGTTGTGGTGTTGTGTGTATTGTGGTGCTGTGGTGTTGTGTGTGTTGTGGTGCTGTGGTGTTGTGTGTATTGTGGTGCTGTGGTGTTGTGTGTATTGTGCGTGTTGTGGTGTTGTGTATATGCATAATAAATAAAGATAATAAAACACACAAGAAAAAAATTGACCACCACCAGTGACAAAAAACACAAGAACATATAAATTCAACTCGAGTGGACATGAAGCCTTCCTTACACAGTACATAAGATTATTAGGACCGATTCCTAAAAATTAGTAATTAACGCGAATTTTCCTCGTAACCTGAGACGAAATAAACGCACCAAACTGACCCCTGACTTACGAGAAACACCTTCAAAATGGTATCAAAATTACATTGAGATTCTACCTGTCGTATCTTCAATTATCCTGGTAAATGGCAACTAATGAAAAAAAACTGCATAATGACGTCATATACAAATGAAAAAAAAGTGTATATATCATAAAAATACATAAATAAATAAATAAAATGCATTGAACCCACCACGTTTTTGTGTATACCGAGACATGATTTTTTTTTTTTGCAGTTTATAATAGATTATTGTAAGCATATATCACAAGAGACCGTCTGTTGTGGTCCTTACTGATTACCTCCCCTCCCTCACGACCCTACCTCTTCCATCACCCTCCCTCCGTACCCTCTCTCTCCCATCACCCTCTACCACCACCCTTCCTCCTCCATCACTACCCCTTCATCCTCCATCATCCCTCCTCTTCAAGCACCCTTCCCCCTCCATCACTACCCTCCCTCTTCTATCATCCTTCCTCTTCCACCAATTTCCACCCTCCCTCTTCCACCACCCTTCCTCCTTCACCACCCTTCCTCCTTCACCACCATTCCTCTTTCACCACCTTTCCTCTTTCACCACCCTTCCTCCTTCACAACCCTTCCTCCTTCACAACCCTCCCTCTTCCACCACCCAGTAAGAATACAGCGGAGAATATATTTTAGTTTCCCCTTTAGACGAGGAAGAAAATGTATCTCTTCCTTGCATCATAGAAAATTGGCATGTTGAAGTATAGCCACTTTGACAAGGCGATTTATTCAACAGATTTCATAAAGTAAGGGAATATACGTATGTTTATGTGCATATTACCTTACATACATACATAAATACATACATAATTCTCATGGATACATATACATTAGACATACATTCTTCTAACGCATTCCAAGATAAAAAATAATATCAGAGAATACACGGCTGATTCTGACTCCTGAACGACCATCATAAACATGAAGTCATCAGGGTCTTGAAAACATAATTATTCGGTAATTTGTTGTGGCGGGAAAATTATCATGACCTGGTTATTATCATCATTATTGTGTCGGATAAATCTGTCTGGTCAAGTAGTGAACACAATTAAACCGACTAACAGAGGTTTTATTCCCTAACATTTTCCTCTAATTCGGATATATTATGAGAAAGTATCTACAGCACCAAGGGCTCGGTTTAGCTATGGCGCGGATATGTCAAGTTTTAAAATGGCGTCAATCTTGTACTGAGACAAACGTTAAGGGGAAATATTTAACGTGGGGATTATACTGTATACTGGCCTCCAGAGTCCAGGTATTATAGTAATGTATGTTGAGAGAGAGAGAGTTTTGGTTGTATCGCGTACTGTATGATAAACAATGACACACACACACACATATATACACTATACTCGAAAAAACACAGACAAACAAATACAAAAAATTGAGTCATTTAGTCTATCAGCTGTTCCATAATTCAGTACACCAAAACAATCAATTACTATCATCACAGAATATCTTAGTTTGACCTATATACAATACATGATGGCGGCCACCTCAACCCTCTCTCCTTGGCTGAAGATACAATGATAATCAGTTCATTGTATTTCAGGAACAATCTAATGGAGTTATTATGTATATATCAACACACCTGAATGGACAACAAACACTTCACTCAATCAAACAAATCAATAATAGGATCAAACAACGAGTCATTGATCAATAACACAAATCAACAATCAATCCTCTACCATTAACCCCCTCCCCTCTCCTATAACTACAACTATCACACACACCCTTTCTGACCTACTACTATTACCACCACCACCACCACCATACGCTCTACCATATAAGCACAACCCATTATCATCCTCCACCATCACCACCATCCCTCACCATTACCTTCATTATCACCACCACCCCGTACCCCAGTCACTATCACCCATCATAAATCACGCGTTCCAGATCAGGCGACCCCTCCCCCCCCCCTGTAGATCCAGGAAGTGATGAGCTACAACCCAAATTCCACTAATGGTCTCACAGCTTCACGACCCCACCCACCGAGTGCCGGCCAGAGCTAGTTGACTCGTGGACTTAACGGCAGGAAGACTGACTGGAGTATCCGTGTGTGGTGGTGACTATCATACAACAGACCGGTGAAATACTCATGGTCTAGCCTAGCGCCTCTTGTGGTAAGTATAATGTATTATTGTATCAATATAATAATCATCAATACATGGAAATTACTGTATTCATATTCTGTATTAAAAATTTAACTTGTACTGATGCTTCTGGTAAGGTTAGGTCATCATACCTACACTGTATTCTGTACTTAAAACGATAATAGAGCTGGTGTTTCTATACGATACCGTCACCTTTTAGGAATTTCTGAATAACCCTCTACTGTATATCTAAGGCACAACAAACTATACTTATTTACATCAGCGTGAGACTTTTAAGAACATACTGTACACATTTTGTTTAGTTCCATGATGGATACTTTACCCATGAGTGATGTCCCACTTGCAGGTGAGATAATACAACTTAATGAGGCAGTCAGGTGTGATGCAGGAGGTCAGGTGTGATGCAGGAGGTCAGGTGTGTATTAAGATCAAAATATATACAGTATCCTCCTTTATATATTTTTCTGGGTTACATGTATACCAGGTGTGTGTGTATGTGTGTGTGTTTCCATTAACATACATCACCATCTGTTTAGCGTCGATTAAGAAAACTCTCGACAGCCTCGACAGCGTCCAAGAAGTCGACTGGTTCCAAATAAACTAAAACTTTACATAAAAAATCAATGCATAGGAAAAATAAACACGAACATGCAAATGACTTCATGAATAATGCAGAGTACAGCTGCTGTTTCCCGCTTGTGTTTGATATATGTACTTTAAGAAAACGTTGTTCCCTGCATATAAAGTGAGAATAAAAGGAGAGAAAGAGAGAGAGAGAGAGAGAGGAAGGGAGGGGGGGGGAGGACGAGAAAAGCATAGGAGAGAAAATTAAAGAGATAGATACTGAGAGATAAAGAATTAACTAACGACAGCAACCGTTGCTCACCAGTCCTCACTAACTTAGCAGTCCCCACTAACTTAACATAGTCCCCACTAACTTAACACAGTCCCCACTATTATTCTGTCATATGTAATTTTGTCACAGATCAACTCAACCGACATCAGCAGCAGTTCAGCAGGATGGGGTCATTCGCTACCAAAGCTAGAAATACCACTGTGAGTTTCCATCGTATTCTGTATCTTTATCATTATTGGACACTTACCAAAACTTAAATGAATATACCATATAGTGCACCGTTCAATATACGCCGCCCCAGGTCATGCCACTACGAGTAAAAAAAAAGGGGGGGGGGGCACTTCGTTACTATTCTGTACTAATTTCAGTCTCCAAGTCCAATAATTTTATGAGATATTGCCTGAACTAGAAGGGAAAGGGTGGGTGCAGTACTCTTCGTTTAAGATGAATGTATCAAGGAATACTCAAGCCTTCCGACACGCTCTGTGGGAAATTTTTGAACAGTTGGCGACGCTGGAGAGGACTGAGACTATCCCTGTTGTCCATTTGCCATGAGTGAAATATATCATTATATATCAAAAAAAAGAGATGCCAGTAATACAACACCCACTATCCCCTGCAGGCATTGGCGAAGGTGCAGTCCATCAACGTTGTCAGTGCCGCCAAGGTGAGGGGTATACCAAATTACTTTGTACCACTATAATAGATAATACAGTACTCTTACACGACAGCTTTTTTAATAAAAAAAATGTCGCTATAGCAGAAAAATTATACGTTCAAATATATCTATAATACACCTGTACATCAAAACTCATAAATAGGCTCACAAGCAAAATAGCCTAACTTAGTTTGTCTTGATTCTAAAATGTTATAAATGTACACATCACTCCATATTTAGAGATCTGTATACAATGAATTATCTATAAATTCAAAGAAAGTGACAGAGACAGGAGGAAGGGAGGGGGGGGGGGGGTAGACACTGTGCTTTACAACCATCTCTATTTAGTCAGTACTCACTCACGACTTAAATCACAGGAAGCCAACAAGGCGGTGGCCGAGAAAGCTGTCAACATCATGGAGGTGAGAACACTGAGTAAACGTCCTTGTGATATACAACAGATGTTTGAAGGACTGGTCATCTGGTTAATGCATCGACTGAATGATTATCGTTTTTTTAACAGCCCAAATTCATGAAAACTTATCATTCAGGATATGAAAAAACTTGATTTCAAGGTAAATGTATTCAGTATATATTCATGATGCACCCAGAAAGAGAAGATATATGCTGGACTGCTACAAAAGAGCCAAATAAGTTAAGGGCTTACTAAAGATCAGTAAATGTAACAACAATATATTGTACTGTACTACCTCACAGGAGGCAGAGAAGGGGGTGTCCGAGCTCAACATTAGTGAAGAAGTGCAGAAGGTGAGACAATCCCAATACTAGGCAATGCTCTGCTCCATAATATTACCTACTTGACTCCTGCCATTATTTTTAGGCGCTTCACCTACCAGGGTTATAAACCACTATATACTGTACTTGTCACAATTCCACAAACCATGGAGATATTTAATTTGTTCTGTAACTTACAAACGAAACCTGAAACACACACACAGGTTTAGGATGCTAGCCTAACACAAGCACCACACACCCTCCCTCATGTTTCAAGTGCGTGTAGATCACACAAATTACTTATTTTGATGAGATACACGAGTTGTTACCATCGTTAGGTATTCCCATTCTTCTTAAGTTTAAGATTACTCAAACCTCACTCAATCATTATTTCTTTCAGGCCACACATACAAATAGTAAAGCAGGTGTGAAAAAGATAGATACGGAGGATTTAACACATTAACACAATCACAATATTACCCATAGGAACTCGAGGAAGCTGAGGCAGAGAATGTGAACGTCGCTACGCAGGTAAGACTATCACTCAACAGTTATGAAGTAATGTAGCTGCCATGTTCTTGACAAGCAGTTGATAACAATGAACTTATATTAATTATAAACAGCGGAAGAACATTTTATGAATCTGTCCAACGATTTTTTTTATATATAGTACATTAATTTCATGACTTGATCTTCCAAGAATACTAAAAATTATTCTGTTTAACAATGAAGTGTGAAAAAATGAATAATCTTTTCTTTCTACTGATTTATCGTTGTTCTTATATAAACATTCAAGCATTTCAACTTTCAGGGTTATTTAACATGGAGCATAACACTGACTTATGAGATTTATTTTATTTTTTTAATAATTAGACTTAGTTTTATCAGTATATCCCGGTACCTCCTAATTTTATATCTCCAACAGGGAGTCGAAAAAGTAGCAACTGAGACATCAAATCTAACTGAAGAAGCCGCTGCTGATGTGAAGCAGGTAAGATACAGTTACCAGGCAGCTACACAAGTTTTCATATGAAATTTCTCTCAACTTACTCAACCTCTTTAGCTGCCCTGTGTTACTCCTATAATAATATTTTTATAATCATATAAAATATTCACAAACCCATAAATAATTACAAATAAGTTTTAAATCAACCCACAAGAAAAACAAATCAGTACCTTCCCTTGTTATATTCACAGGGAGTCGAAAAGGTAGCTATTGAGACAGCAAATGTTACTGAAGAAGCCGCTGCTGGTGTGAAGCAGGTAAGATACATACAAGTAACAGGTACCAAAGAGCACAAATTTTCTTTTGAACCTTTCCTCTCTATATTTAAAGGATATAACTATAAATTAGACATATTCAAACCTGTGTCAGCTTGTTCTGATACTTTTTAGAATGTAGTAAATGTTTAAAAATTGCTGTGAAAACGTTGTATCTTTACAGGGAGTAGAAACGGTAGCAACTGAGACAGCAAATCTTGCTGAAGAAGCCACCTCAAGTGTGAACCAGGTACAGGAAGACAACCGTTACCAAGTACTGTGTACAAATTTCTATTTGAACTTTGCTTCTAATTATGTAAAGTATATTACAGCTACACCTCGATTAAAAATAAACTTTAGATTTTTCCATCGCAAGCCAAATAATTTAAGTTGTTTCTATTTACGGTACGATGGTCTTTTATTTGTTTATTTTTTAATTTGCTTAAAATCATTTTTGTTTTTTGGTTGGTAAACATTCAATTGTATTAAAGCTGTTTTCTTAACGCACAGAATATCCTAACCTACAATGGTAATCACTGGCTAAATACGATTCGATTTATGATTATTCAGTTTACGTTATGGCTTTCGGGAACTCATTAATCCAGGTATAACTGTACAGTTGCGGAAATGTGTTCCTAGACCCCCTGTGGTAACCCTGGTCTCCAAACGGCCAACCTACTGTATATGACCTATAACAAACCTATCCACCAACCACGTCCGTCGTTACACTAACAATACCCATTCATTCATAAAAGTGATACTAATACTACGATGGTGCCGTTTGGAGACACGGATTACCACAGGGGGCGTAAAAACACATTTCCGCAACTGTACCTGCACCACAAACATAATATTTGTCTATGCGCTTACGTTGATATTCTTAGAATGTAGTATAGGTAGCTGTTTGTATCAATAGTCTCTGAATACTTTCGTTAAAACCAAAAGTCTTTGTCATATGTATATCCTACAGGGAGTCGAAAAGGTAGCAACTGAGACAGTAAAGCTAACTGAAGAAGCCGCTGCTGGTGTGAAGCAGGTAGGATGCAGTTACCAGGCAGCTACACAAGTTTTCATTTGAAATTTCTCTCAACTTACTCAACCTCTTTAGCTGCCCTGTGTCACTCCTATAATATTATTTTCCATAATCATGTAAAATATAAACAAATCCATAAATAATTTCAAATAAGTTCTAAATCAACCCACAAGAATAAGAAAATATCAGTACCTTCCCTTGTTATATCTTCACAGGGAGTCGAAAAAGTAGCTACTGCGACAGCGAGTCTTCCTCTAGAGGCTAGTCTAGACTCTCTAGAGGTCGCCTCTGGTGTGAATCAGGTAAGATAATACACACGTATAGATGCCTACCAAGTACACCATTTTCCTGTTGAACTTTGCCTTTAAAGTATATTATGAGTGTACCCGGATTTACAATACCCCTCAATGTTTTTCTTTCTTGTTTCTATTGTACGAGAGTAGGCTACATTAATTAATCTAACTTTTTGTCTATTTACGATACTTATTTTTCATTTCATATTTATTCAGTAATATTTTTGCGGGGTTGAAAAATTGTATCTCATTGAATGTAAATAAAATTAAATATACTACAGACACGTGTTTCACTCACTCTGAGTGGGTTCACCAATCCGTAAGAAATTTTTTTTGCAAGCCAATGTAATCTTTCAAATTTAGTATCACACTTCTACACAACTCTGGCAATTTCTTACATTTTTCACAAACGATTAAACTTATGTTGAAATGTCAGGAAAGCGAAAAGCAAGTGCTCTGACTAGCAGCAACATCCCTAACAGTAAACAACTTTACAAAGCTCATATTATTAGTTGGAGATGAAAAGGCGCACCGAGACTGGCGCAAAGACGACAGCCATGGCTAAGTTTTACGACCATCTCACTCGACTGAGGCAATGATCAAATAAATTAGTTTTGTTTTCCTTCACAGTGTTGCCAACGTATTGTGCATTTTAAAATGTCATGCATACAAATATTTAAGCTGTATTGCAAGTCTCATTATGAGTTAAGAAGCGTTCGTTAATGAATATATTTAAATTTACAACAGCAAATTAAATACGATCTGATTTACGATTTTCAGTTTACATAAAAGTTATATACATTTTTGCATATCCCAAGTTATATACATTTTTGCATATCCCATCAGTTTTATAACAAATGTTAATTATTTAAATATAAACGACCAGAAATCACCATTTACATAATTTACCTCTCAGGGTGCCAATAACCTGGTGGCTGCGGCAAGCAAAGTCTGAACTCATACAGGTAAGCTCACCACAACAAACAGGTAACGAAAACTCTAACCTCTAGTAAATTTAAAAAGTGTCATAACGAAGCAGCTGAATCTATCATTTCAACTTCGGTGACAAGTTTTAGAGAAAGGCATTCAGGAAAGAGAAATGAAGAGCAGAAACTATCAGGTTATAATTAAACAACATTCATGAGATGCAGACTTGGCTATTTCTGAGGGGTGCAACGTGGTTAGTCAAGTCGCCTTCGGCCTTAAGCAAGTACGTCACCAGTGTAATATCAATGTGAAATAGTATTTTTCATCACCTCATACCTATCCACTTAAGAATCACTTATATACAAACTTCCATATGTAAAAGATTACGTACAATTCAGAAAGGTATCAGCTTCCAACACGAACACGACACATGTCAAACTTGGTGTCTTCATTACTTTCATGATTTTTATTTAGTTTACAATTTAATCACTACGTATAATTTTATATATATATATATATATATATATATATATATATATATATATATATATATATATATATATAATTCTCTGATATTCGTAACAAACTTACTAATCCTAATTTTGTTTCAGTTTTAGAAAAAATCAACACCAGACAACATGCTCCGTCATTCGTCAACTTCAGAATTATAATCCACCTTAATTATTATCGTTGTCTATTATACATTACTGTTATCATTGCTATTATATTCAAAATTGCTGCATATAATTTTCTTTGAAGAAGTCTATCCTGAACCTAAGCTAAACATGTTCCAAATTAAATTAGCTCAAAAAGTCATAAAAATCCAAGTCTAATAGGGTACCCGGTTTCAGTTCAGTACAAATGATGTAGCCGAATATATAACCAATGGGTGATGGACCATTTAGTATATAACTTTGTCCCCTGAAGAAATTTCTGAGTACGCCCAATAGTGGGTGGTGTAGGTGACACACACACACGGCGTGTACGGTACACACCGTGAAACAACCTGGCCCAGTGTTTAATTAAACTGACAGTTGGTTTTAAACGAAACAAATATGAAGAAGCCACACAAATGATGAACAAAGAACAATAATATATTTACACTACCCTGACTGCACCATTCACGGGGTAAATCAACATGAAAACAAACACAAACTATCTGAATATTTCATATCCCCGTTGTGGGTCGTTCGACCTGTGCCCGGGTGGACTAATTCCCGAAAAACAAAATAAAAAATAAAATAGACACGAAGAAAAATTTAACAAAGTTCTAAGGACACCAACTAAAGACAAGAACAAGACAAAAGTAGTGGTGGTGCAGGGATAACGCAGGGTGTCGGCCACTAGTTGTGTTGCAGGAACCATTGCTTTTAAACAACAAATAAAAAAAAAACATGAAACCATAAGTAGATAGCATGCTGGATGTGGTTTCAAAATTTAATATCCAGTCACGACATTTAGAAGCATGACTCCGGCTGAGAAATTTCATAAACAATCCGACACGTGCCCTTTAAACTGTGTTGGTGGCGACGAGCTGCACTCCGCCACACACCTATCCGCTCAGCCAATCACGAAGAAGAACGAGCGTAACTACCCACCCAGCCATCGAACAATCACACCACGCATTAACATGCATGATTCCTTCCAGCAGTCATCAAATGTTGACTCGGTAATACAAAATATTCAATGGGAATTAATACATAAGAAAGGAGATTATTGATTAAAGTCATACGAACTTGTCAAACCTTAAACCTTGTCATAGAAGAGCCTGGCAAAGGACATATGGCCGTAACTGTACGTAGATATGTTGGTATAGGCAAGTAATCAGAATGCTATCTTCGGAAGTACAAAATTTTTGCTAACAATACCATAACGGAATTTAAAACCGTTCAGTAAGTGGTAGACCTATCCCGTAAAACTGCACATAATGAAAAACTATTTCAAGCTACAACTGTAAATCGCCCACTACATGTCGAGTGCAACATAAACAGCTACGAAAATATACAAAATAATTCCCAACCCTTGCACTAGTAAATGCTTAAGTTTCGTGTTACTTACCTAATATAAGACAAGAGACCGGCCATCGTCCACAGCTTGTTCTGTAACACGTCTCGTAGTTTTCCTCGCTTATTTTCACGGAAACGTTAATGGATCACTTCCTAGTCGTCTTGCCCTCATTTGTCCAAGTTTTAAAAGGTATAACGCGCCATAAATGCACGAAACACAAATATACGGTAACTAAAGACGTTGAAATCGCTACCGACTCGTCAGACCCGAGCGACTCACGCCGTCACACCTAGGTAGGGAGATACCTACCTTGGTCACACTAACGAGGACAGGTGAGCAGCGAAGTAATTCCGCCAGGTGTGTTTTGCGCCGATACGAGTGCTGCACAAAGTAGTTCCCATGCGTTTTTTAATTAATATTTTTTTTTCAAAACAATGTATCAGCATTTTAAACAATCATGCTCTAATTCGTATTTCGACTTTGTAGTAAAAGGTAAAAGTGGGGAACAATGCAGTAGAAAAAAATATTGGAATTGAACCCAAAGTTCTGGAGGTACAAGTTGAATCAGTGTTACCAGATCTACAATAATTTCATGCTGTTAGCATAATCTGGGTAAAACTTTTATACTGGCGTAATTTTAGCATATTTCACAATTTGGCTAATTCCAGCTTAATTTGGCACATCTGGCATTAATCCTCCCAGTTCCCACCACGGTGGCGGGAAAGAGGCTCCACTTGTCCAAAGTGTAGAGGGGCAGGCTCCACTAGTCCACGGTGGAGGTCTTTCCACCTGTCCACTGACATTCCTGATCGTGTAGACAAATATGTGAAATTTGAGCCATCACCTGCTATGATCATATCAATGAATAAATATACAGTATTTACAAGTACGTACCAAAAGTAAAAATAATAGCAGCACAGCACCATGTGGAAATTACAAATTTATTTACTTACCATATTTCGAAGTTAAATAATGTCTTATATAAAAATCAAGTTATTTTATTTTCATTTCAAATAATTACAATAAAACTTGTTTTCAAGTATATTAAGTTTCATGGTGTACTAAAACTTTTCATAAACTTTTGTGCTTAGGTCAGTTTTCAAATGGCTAAAATCCTCCAATAGTTTTGTGATATCTTCATCATGTCATTTAAATATCTAACTTCAAATTTTCCGTATGTCTACTACTAAACCCCTTTATTTCTTAAATGTGCATGTGTTATACCACTTCTCTGTTTACTTATTCAGCTTTAATAATACAAATCTTCCTTAGAGCTTTTTACATTACCGGTATTTGAAATTACCTTCACAAATCATTATGAGGCGAGAATACAAAATTGTACTCTCTCTTAAGACCTAACTTTATCCACTTTTATCATAATTTCTGCTGATCTTGGCACATTTTTAAGTAGTCTAGTATAATTTGGCAAGAGAAACCTGATGACACCGATTTGAACTATGCTAAACACGAGAATGGAAATGAGAATGCACAGAACCTGACCTAACCAATGAAACCTACCTAAATTCCTTGCAGAGCCCCCCAGCATAATAGAGAGAAAGAACTTGCCTTTGGTATTTGGAATCATTGGACGATAAACATACAATTAGTTTATATCGATCAAAGAATAACTCTGGGAAAATGAACTACAATATACTGTAAATGCATTCTCGGCTAACCGTCTCCTCCACCTTTACCCCAAGGTTATCCGTGCTTTACCCTACTAGGTGGAGCT
This sequence comes from Homarus gammarus, assembly GCA_958450375.1. NCBI lineage: Eukaryota > Metazoa > Arthropoda > Malacostraca > Decapoda > Nephropidae > Homarus > Homarus gammarus. The sequence goes on from CAUDMG010001652.1 coordinate 7,586,985, forward strand.
TTTTTGTGACCCGTGTCCTCTCTCTCAAGTTGATTTGGTTAACTGGAGTTGCCCTAGATATTTCGAAGCTATGAATCAATTAGCGATTTGGTAATGCCAGTTTAGAGCCAAACACAGGACAATTGACTCTCATTGCTCCTGTGGGAATGCTTTACATTATCCTCTAAATCACTTCCCAGCTAATTAACCGGTTGGGCTGACATGGTGTAAAATAATTGATACATAACAATTGAGTGGTGGCAAGATTCCTCAGCCTTTAGTAGTACATACTGTACAGTACCTGACACTTCACATTACACCATTTTAGTCAATATTGAATTTTACACTTGTATCTAGTTTAAACATTCCCAATTTTGTACTGTACTACTGTAGTGACTAACATTAGGAGTTCAAACCTGCAGACTATAGATTGTTACTGAAGTTATCAGATACAATGTGTAGTTTCAAGATACAGTATATGCTGCACTTCTATGCATATTTCAAGCTAATTTCTAACTTCAGGTTGCAGTATATGAAATCAAACCATTCTTGAAATAATCTTTAATGGTTCTATGCAAGTGTCAATGACTACCTTACATATTATATTTATATACAGTACGTACACTGAAGAGATTACGGGGAATATTTGAGGAAGAACTCAAGTTTGGAGGTAAGAAAAATAATTATTATTTTAGAGAAGCATAAAACTATAACTTATTTATTCTTTAACAAAGTTAATTCTTTAGAATTTAGTTTAAATGGACAACCAATTTCATGGTGTACAAAGTTAAATATTTCTATTTTAATAACACAGTCACTTACATGTTTGTGCAAATTATATCCCCAATACAAGAGTACTGTATCATGCCATAAAATGTGGATTCCTGTTAAAAGTAATTATTTGCTACATAATACATATACATTTATTGTATACATTAAAAATGCTAGTTACATAATATCATTTAGAACATACAAACAACGATCACAAATAAACAATTAAAGTTAACCTAAAGAAAAGAAATTTACAGTAGGAATGGTTGCTTTTCTAGACCAAACTTTGGGTGGTGATATTTTGGTTAGGGATACAGTACTGTACATAGTATATGAACTTTTCACCTCCTAGGACACAAACACAGAAAAGGTGATATCTGCATCCCCTTTCTATTATAAAATTCAGAAAGGGGTGATCTCTGCATCCCCTTTCTATTATAAACATGTAACTATACAGAAAAAAATACAATTCAACTGCTAGGAAATACTGTAGTTTACTAGCACACAACAGTATACGGTGCACCTGTAGGTCACTTGCATATAGTTATGTGCAACAGTTTGCTATCTCAGTCTAAAGCAACATAGGACCAGCCTATAACTGCAACCACCTGCTCCCATATCAGTTAAATATCTCCCCATTATTAGTGTTAAATGTATATATATATACTGTATATATGTATCTGTTGAGATTCTTTAGGTAGTTGCATTATCTTATATTCATTAGGTAGCTGATTTCTTAAGAGTAATACTGTAATTTCACTCTGGTGTACAATAAAATCACAAAATTTAAGGTACAATAATAATTATGGCCATATAGTTTTTCTAAAACTATAATTGTGACTGATGTGATGTTTAACTTGGCACCTTATATGATACACATTAATTTAATATTAAAATATCAGTTTTGTTATATCACCAGGTTTGTTAATATTTAGGAAGTCACATGTACTCACACATACACTCACACATGCATACTGTACATACGCATATTGTATACATAAGTTTATAGATACATAATAGACATACTGTATCTTCATTATCACAAAATATGAAGACGACACTAAGAGTAGATACACAGTATTATTTACTGTACTAAAAGCCTAATTTAATATGCATAGATAAACCTTTATAATCATAATATTACCTTAGATTAGAAAATTAATTCAATGCATAAAGATATTACACATGTCTCAGTGCATTACACAGAAATTTTATGCATCTTTTATAGGAGCCAAAGCAATTGCTATTTGCCAAAATTTTAGCAGATACTGTACTGTACTACCTCATCTGTACATGCCCAATGGCCACCCACACTTATCCCATAGCTGCCTAGAGGCAAATAAAACAATTACGGATGACTTAATCTGTCTTATCTGGAATCCCACCCGATGAGAACTCTTTAATACTTATGACAGATTATACGACCCAAGTTTGAGATGCTACATGATGAAAATACTGTACTGTACTGTATCTTGGATGGTAAATAACACCCCATCAAAAGTTCATCATTTTCCACACTTACATGGGTTTACAAATGTTCAATGCATATGCCAACCAAATATTTTAGAAGTTGCTAATCAACATATTACTGTACCTTGCAATTTCAATTATAAATCCAGCATAATGCATAAATAAACTGAAATAAGGTTTAACTAAAGTCAAATTTTACTTGGACTTCATGTGCTGAAAATGGCTGTCAGAACTTCCTTCAAAGTGACAACAACTAACAAAAAAAATGTGTGTGAATCAAATGATGAGCTGAAATTACTGTATGTACTGTATTTTAAAATAGGAGTTAAAGATACAGGTACTGCATATGAAAATCTGTCCTTTCAATGAACAGAATAACTTTGTGCTACATAAATAATGTGTAGACATATCACACAGTAATGAAATGTTAATGGAGACAGTTTGTACACTTCACCTGGAGGTTAAAATGTGATGTACCCCGTACACCCACCAAAAAATTATTCGGTACCCATGTCACATTGCATCACGGCGTAAGGGTGCAGAATAATTTTTTAGTGGGTGTACAGTACAGACCAGCCAGAGAGGCCATCCCGTTGTGTGCCAATATGTTGTACAACCAATAAAAAATTATTCGGCACCCTTACGCCGTGATACAATAGGACACGGGTGCCGGATAATTTTTTAGTGAGTGTACACTAACTCACTCACATTATCTTACACAGTATAAATACATGATATGGGAAGAGAGACAGACACAACCTTCCAAAGAATGTACATGTTAATATTTTATTATATTTTTTTTTTTTCACCGGAACATTCTTCCAATTGTTTTTTAGCTCTTTTTTTTTTTCTTCTTTATATTAGGGGGGGGGGGCATTTGCTTGGAACATCTGCCCATTCAACAATAAAGGACCATCATATCACACTTTCAGCACATTTTGTATGTTCACTGTGTTGGACAAATGCTTTGGCCATTATCAAAGATGCCTTTTGTCTTCAATGTTTATTTAACAAAGATTGTCATTAATTTTCCAAAAAATTTTTTAACAGTATGCAAAGTTTTCATTATATAATCTGTGGAGTGTATAGTGTATTACCAGTGCATGTAACATGGTACAGTTCTAAAGATTAAATGTTATTGTCCATGTTCAGTTGTTGGCCTTTCAATAGACATGATGCAGATTAAATAAATGCAGTACACGGAAAAGAAAATAGTTTCAATACCATTCTTCAATACATTACCGCAAAGAAATAACACGGAAAAAGTACCGATATGCTACAAGTTATGAATAGGGTAAGTAAAGGACAGTACTGCATATGATTTCAACACAATAAGGTGAACCAAGTCCTTATACTGTAGATACTGTAAACTGATACAAAAATTTATATTAAAATATAATATTTAAGGTATGTGACTCTTATTAGGAGATTAACTTGATAATGGCCCGCCTCATTTCTGTCAGCATTGTCTACAGCCGATATGGGTGTTAAACCATAAACAAAAGTGCCAAATCTTTGTACGACTTTACTATGTGCAGCACGTTATCATGCATAAAATGGACAAGTAATATGTGTGTCATATAAACTAAGCTATGTTATAACAACAACAATATGCACTTCATAAAACTTTTATTATGATTAATAATCACAGCATCAGCACACCTGTGTTGATAAGCTGCGGCTTCATATTGTTATTATAAATCTGTCTTCTCCCTTGATGCACTGCCTTCCCTGGAAGATTCTCTTTAGAGGGCGCAGCTCCTAAAATGTTTCAGCCATTTTCAATTGTTAAAACTCATACAAGAATTATTTGAGATTTTGCTAAGAATTTCTACATGGATTTACAGAAGTTGATTTGCCACTAGCCACTAGATGTTGTACAGTACTGTACCATGAAAGTTGAATTTTGAAGTTAGTTTCAGATACATTAGAGTTAGCAGAGTTGTGTTGTTATTCAATCTCAATGAAATTTTTAATACATACTTAGACATGTCCTTGTAGTTGTGGCAAACAGTTTTCGAAATCACTCACAATATTGCCAGTCTCATATTTTATTTTAGGAAGAATAATGTTTAATCTCGGCAATTACTTTAGTTAAGAAAATTACTGAAACACTTTGAAACACAAATACTTCATTTAGTAATTACTGGCATAATCTCACATACTGTAAAGAAAACTGGTGCAATACTTCACTCTCAAGGTTCTTATTACCATAACCTGCCTGTGGTAAGTGACACCAGACTCAAGGCCATAATGCCATGGGATAACAAATAAATGTTCACTGTACAAAGCCAACTCGTTCTTCCATAAAATACTAAATCTCATCCATAACATTCAACAAAGTCGACACCAGCAACCATTGTGCTCGAGTCATCTTTGTAAAGTTTTATCTTGTTGTGGAACCATAAATTATAGTCTTGCTCACTGTCAGCTGCACACTACTTACTGAATGAACATGGAAGACTTAAATATTTTTGTCTTTAAGATATATTTAAGATGAAGTCTAAGGTCACTGCCAAACTTCAACAAAATGTATACTGTTCAGCGAAACATTTATTTAACGGATTATATGGAGAGAGAAATCTGTTATATGGAGGTTTCACTGTACATTATACAGTAATATGAACAGTTCTCTTAATAGTGATAAGTTGATTTCCTTGCAATTAATTAGTGACTATACATTACTTACATTTTAATTCACTTATATTGTATAGTAGTAAGCATTCTTCAACCCCCCTTTTAGTCGGTGATTAAACCATACCTTGACCACCGGAGCTGTTCTTGAACACCTTACAAAGTTATCATACACAGCACAGCAGTCAATCACATCCAATAATTTTTAAAGCACTACTTGACAATGTGTTTTTCACAAGTTCCAATCCATTTTATTTTAAGAGTTTATTAATGGTACAACAAGTCAGTCAGTACATTAAAGGTACTACTATTGAACCGAGACTTGTACTACGTGTTGTTTCTAATACAGGGTACCACGATTCTTTAGCAAGGTAGATGTCTCTGATTTTCTTTACATAGAGTTTACAGCAGAACTACGACTGACACTGCACAGAAGGAAGAGACTTTACTTGTCATGTACCGATAGATTAATCCATTTTGCCAAGAATTCTTTTTATGGGTTATTAAATTACTAAACCTCAAGTTACATGAAAAACTGGTGTAATTTAAAAGGAATTTCTTCAGTGTCAATTACACAATGGTCCCAATACGATATTGATATAATTTAGTAAGAAAACTTTTGCATTCTGGTCATATGTATTTAAATATTGATACAAAATATAAAATGAAAAATGAAAAAAAAAAAAAATGGTTTTGTATATCTTTTGTGAAGAAAGGCATTCAGTTTTCTTACCTAAAACAACTGATGTAACAAAGACCTGTACTGTACATACCTTTATCCTCACCACTAATTGGCTCGTTAGCTGCTTGGACGATCGGTTAAGTCTCTGTTATGCACTGTTGGCTAGTACTGGGCATGCACTGGCTCCTGAATGTATCTGAACCTGCTCCAGTGTTGGTCAAGTCTGATCTTGAAACGCTCACACTCGAACAATGACGTTCCTCTTAGGTACTTCTTCATCACCAAGAACCAACAGAAACTCAATATTTGGTGAACACTACACTACGATTTTGGCAAATCTTCATTCTACATCCTTATGCCTAACTTCTGGAGCATTTTCCTGGGCTTCCAACTCTTATATCCTAAGCTGATTCAAGTATGCTGTAGTTATAAAAAAGTTGCCACAAAATTTTATCCAAATCCTCACTTTACAGTACTTAACCTTTTTGCCACTGGTCAGTTTTCTGTTACACACTGTTCGCAAGTACTCTACTAGGCATGCACTTGATCTCGAAGGTACCGAAACATATGCGATGATGTCACAACATTCTCTAGCAGTTCTCATGACTTTTTCTCGCATTGCTATTACATTTCAAACATCATGGATTCTTGCCTAAACTATTTATCATCCACCTTATACAAAAGGGCCATCTCCCTACCCTTGAATACATCCCTGAAAATTTCAGTCGAGTGCTGGCTAGGTCTCTCACCTTAGTAGCCTCATCATCTATTCTTACAGGTGGTCAGTGCTCAGAACAAAATAAAATAATGTTTTCAGCCTCTTTGAGCAACATTATGTAAAATTCTACTGCTCATGAAATTCACATTTTTACCCAATATCATACTGGTATTACACTCTGAATTAAGACTCAATATATGTAAATAAATAAATTATCTATCATGAGTGCAGTCTAATGACAAACATCATATCTGGCTTTGATTCTTTGCATTCTTCAGAGTGGAAATGATTAAAGTCTTCCTTTCTTAACAGCCTAAAGCTACCATAACTATGGCCATGTAAACAATCACAATCACCATATATTCTAAATTTTTATCCCTTTCAAACAAACAGGTGCTTACCCATAGAGGACGGACAAGAGGGGTGGCTAAACCCTACCCCACTTGAGGGGTCCAAGGGAGAGGAAAATCTTTCCAAGAGGGTTGGCTAACTATAAACTATGGCTGGAACACCATATATAAAGTCCTACCACAAAAAATAAATTAGCCCATGAACTACTGTCTAATTCCAGCATTCCCAAAATGCTATGCAAGGAGATATCTTCCAGTTATTAGAAAAATCAAGTACTACACATACTTGCCTGAAAAATACCATCACCAAACAGAATTCGATTTTGTAATTTTGTTTTAATATTATGTTATTGGTATCTATCATTTATCTTAACTTACACAGTTTACTCCACTCTAAATTCAATTACAGTTCATCATTCGAGTATGATATCTATTTGCAGCTTAAATCTGGTCAATAAGATCCTTTGCCCATTTTCCAGGCAGTAATTATAAAATAAAAATTAAACAATATTTAACATGTGATTCCCCAGTACAGTATTACTTGTCATTTCATTTCCTAAATCACCGTGTCGATATGTCTCATATTCATGGTAAAATCTCCGTTCCAAAGAAGTAAATGTCCACTTAATCCAAAATCAACCTTCCATTGGGCTCTTAAACATGTCACTCAGCAGTATGTGGCAGATTGCAGTGAGCATTTTGCTTATAACCATATGTACTGTGTACCACTAATAGTATGGATACAAGTTATTTTGACAAGAAAAGTTTAACTGATTTTGAAATTAAAATTAATTTGTAATTAAATTGTAATCATATCACGAACATTCAATCCACTTCTCACTATAACTACACACAATATGGTATATCAATATTCTGGATGAATATGTTGCTTTATTCTTATTAAAAAGTAGTGATTTCTGCTTTTAATAGGCCCTTCATTATCTTCACTCTTTTTAATATTGTAAAGACTTTAATTCAGTTGACCTTAGATGAAATTCTTCAAAACAGAGATCAACAAAATTCAATACAATTGATATTTTATCAAGGCAGGAAGCTGCTTCCTAAGCACTTAAAATATCATAATACTGTAATTTACTGTTTGTTCATTATAATTTTTATGCACAAGAAACTTATTTGGACAGAGTGAAGTATGAATCTAAAACTGTATTGTCAAATTGATGTGTGTATATGTAACTAGTGATAAAGTATGGTACACAACATTATTCTAAAGCAGGAACCTTTGGGGTCTGAGGTGTTGTGGGTTCATCTTCTTCTTCAATGACAGACACACTCCGCTGTGCTCGCTTCAGGTGTAGATTCTCCACAATCTGCCGAGTATTGAAATATAAAATGGATATTATTCCAGAATGAAAATATCATACTAGTATTTCATTAGAATTATTTATATTTCATCAATGGTAGGATTTCCTCTGTTCTACTGCAATACAGATTTACTTTGTTATAGTTTTGACAGAATAGAAAGGAAGGCATTGAATACCTACATCTAGGTTTTTCTTTACGGGAATTAGCCCACCCGGGCAAAGGTCGAAAGACCCACAACGGGGCCTATAGGAATTATAACTTTACCAATATGTACCTATTGTCCTGTAAGTTTCAAGTCCTTTCTTGCCGTGATACATATTTAGTAAAATTGTTGTGTAACAAACTTAAGAGTACAATAATACTGGAATAATTGGAAATTTAGTTATACTGTAATATAAAATATAATATGACAAATTTTTATTAAGAAAATAGGAAATGCAATTAAAATAGGAAGTAGGAAATAATCAATTTAAGAAAATTAAGAAATTGTCAAAATAAATGGAAGCAAAATTTTAACCATCACCAATAACTTACAACAATCACCACTTCTAATACCAAAAGAAATTGTTCGGTAGACTCCTAATTATTTGTCTCAAGTAATTATAGCTTAATTCTCCATAAGGTACAAAATAATAGGACATTATCTTCATATTCGTAAAAACTCCTGATTAGCCTAAGACATTAAACAGAGAACGTCACAAATCTGATATACACGGTGACACCAATATAATCCGTTAGATGGGGGTTTCAAATCTAACGAACCCTCAATATACCGGACTTTCTTCTCGATGTAGTCCGCTACTAGAGATTTCACTGTACAGTACTCTACTATGAAGCCAGAAATCTGTTGTATAGTATATACTGAATAAATATAATAAAATCAATCTAAGTACAGTACTTAAATAACCATAAGGGGTGCTGTGTTCTTCCACACAACCAGGAAATTCGACCAAGACATTTGGCTTTTAATTTTATACTGAAATTCAGTGTAGTTGGTCAAGGGCATAGCCATCCACGCTGCCTCCTTATGTGCAGTAAACTAAGCCAAGCCTACACTGCCCCTAATAGTAGACTTTTGGGCCTATGAAACCAGATTTTGTTTTCACACTAATCAATTATTCATAGTTCGCCTAAAGCAATACCGTATAACCCCACAAATAATATGGAGTCTACTGGATTTCAGAATACGTATATATAAAGAAATTAATGGTAAAGCAATACGCTAAATAAAAAAGGCATTAACACAACTGATTTACTTCAAGTCTTAAACTGGTAGATTTGCTTAGCATGGAGTTGTCGTGTACTAGCAAACTGTGTTAACTCACAAAGGGTCTCACCATACTGGAACAGAATATGTGAAAATTCAATTCTGTTAATGCAAAAAGAGAAAAATGAAAACTTCCCTCACCAAAGAGAACATTTCTACTGCCAGAGTACAGCATGTAATCCCAAGTGCAGTCCATGCATGAAGTACTAATCGTTAAAGCCCACACATACTCCAAAATCCTTGTCTATGGTAGGAATAGCTAAAGTGACTACAAAACTCTTTACCCTTCAGTGGGAAATGCAGCCTCTAATACTCCATTTAAGATATGATTGCAACGGGAAGGATTTGAACTAATTATTCCATTAATAAAAACCACTAAGGTCATTTATTTAAACCAACAGAATGGTTAGTTATACCTTAGCCAGACAGGAAGTCTTAAGCGAGTTATAAATACTTACTTAGTTCATTTTCAGTTAAAAATTATTTGCTATGGTATAATTATGCCTTATAAGAAGAATTACTAATAGTTTTACAGTATTATCAAGTCCATTTTTTTAATGTATAGTATACTATGTCAACTGTAAAAAATAAATATACTGTACAGTACTTTGTTTCCATTTATGTAGATGGCTGCATCTGCCTGTCCACGCTTGAAATTACGTACTAAAGTATTCCTTCACTTAAGCCATTGGAAATATTTTTGTTCTGCCAGACACAATGAGACTTCTACTGTAGTTAAAAAGTGTGCAAATCAGTTGTCATACATATATAAGAAAGTGCAATTTTTTTTTTTCCATAAGAGCAATAAGAAAAGAGAAGGTGCAGTTAAGTACAGCAAAGTATCTTCCATAAACAAGTAACTGCATTTACCTAAGCATCAGACAATATGCCATAAACCCTTTATGGACAGAAACTGATAATTCACATCAACAAAACTATGAAATTCAAGCCCACAGTAACTTATTAGCTTTTTTGTTTTTTCTAAAGTGACAAAAATTGGAGTTTAATATCACTGTAGCATTTCTGTCCCAAAAGAATTCATTGAGTAATAAAGAAGTAATAATTTGTCTCAAACTGTAGAAGAAGAAAGTGTTTCATCAAGGCCATATTTATATCTTTCAGTAAAATAATCATAAAATATTTGCTATAATCACAAATTCTAAGAAAACATCTACACCCAACACCTTTGTGTATGGTGTATGTAACTACAGTTGCCTGTGCATATCACAAGTTACCGATGAAATTGGTATACAATTACGTAGAATAATTTACGTAACCAATGGAGATCTATTTTAGTTCCGTTGTTGCAAATAAATAGTTCTATAAACAGGGCCTGGATGATACCCACTACCATGGCTCAGAACTATTTATACCCTTCACTGTGGCTCAAATTCCAATGTGATTATTCTACCTGTGAATCTATGCTTCCTTCTCTTCTTGGATGCCACAGTCCATAACCTTTTGGGCCCTAAGGTGGTTTACCATGGTCTGAGAGGAGGGGGGGGGGGGCAGGGAACTCGGGTAAAGACAACAGAAACAGCAGAGAATCAGGTTGATTAGGTTGATAATATTGTTAATAAGGTTTACTAACAATAAGTTTGACAATCTTGTTGATTTTTTTTTTTTAAGGTTTCAACTTTTAATTATAAGCTAATGATCGACTCATCTGCTGGCAAGTTCAGCTGCATAGTTGGCTCCAAGAATTCCAACCATGAGTGACTCCCCGAGAGAACCTTTTGAACAGCCCACTAGGACACAAGCCTTAGTTATCTTATTCTGGCTAATCCCAGATGATTTCAATCAAGCAAGAGAAAAAGCCTTGCCCCCTGATGGGCTAAGGAACCTATTTATATGATTTGGAAGAAATTTGGGCTTATATTCCTATATAGTGAGTGTATCTCACAGATAAATAAAAAGTAAACAAAAAAGCTACACTCATACAGGAAGCAGACACTTAAGTATCTCAATCTTCAAGAAAATTTCAACAAGATTGGCATTTGATATATTCAGGTTGTCCAAATCACAAACTTATAAAAACCTGATCTGTAAAAGAAAAGGCATTTTAAAAGACAGGACTACAAGAATGTAGTGGGTTACACTTTATAATGCTTTTTTACTACTAATTTTTAGCGAGAAGCAAAGAAATAGGAATCAGAATTATTTACATTTCAAAAGATTATTAAATTAATGAAGATAAGAAATTAGCAATTAGCAGCTCTAAAGTAAATTTTTCTCACACTAACTGAAACAAAATTATGCAAGAATATAAGAAAATGAGACTAATACATATAGTGTAAAAGTCCAAAAATCCGGATGCCAGGAATCCGGACCACCCGAGAATCCGGACTTTTCGAAAACTCAAACTTTTTAAATTTAGCGGGCTTTTGTGGGTTATGTGAATGAATGAAGTTGCTTTAAAAAATTAATTTACATAATTCTAATAATAGAAGTAATTGTAAATTATAGGTAGCTTATTTTGTTAGTTTTGTAATTAGCTTGAACTGAAATGTAAAATTTGAGGCACTATAAATCTTTTGTGTGTACTGTATGTGTGCATGCCACAGCTGCACAGCGACAACAAACGACCACACGATCGCCACTTTAAAACAAGCAATCAAACTGTGACAACTTATGTAATTTTGAGTCCTACTCTTTCCATGTACAGAGTACAAGCCCATAATAATGGCCCCTAAAGTAGATAACTTCGTTGTGTGAAGAGAAAGAAGAACACATTGAAATTGAGTGACAAACTTGAAATAATTAAGAAACTAGAATGTAATGTGAGCAATGCTATTCTAATGGAAACATACCACATTGGAAAGTCTACAATTTATGATATAAAAAAGGCAAAGAATAAAATTCTAGAATTCACAGCTTTTTCTGAGCCTTACATTAAAATTGCTGAAAGAAAAAGTTTACATTGGCCCAAATTAGAAAATCTTGATAAAGTGTTGCACGGATGGTTTTTGTTAAAACGATCAGAAACGTATGGCAATTTCTGGGCCGATGCTTATTGCCAAAGCAAAGTCTTTTAAGGAGCAAATGAACATTGAATCAGAGTGCGCATTTAGTGATGGATGGCTTAGGAATTTCAAGACTTGTCATGGTATTAGACAGTTTGTTTACATTTTTGTCTAGTGTTGACTTTATTTTTCTTTAAAACTGCTCATTTTGATAAATGAAGCATGCTTTATTTGCTAATGAATAAACTATCAAAATGTACCTGTTCATCTCTTCTTTATTCCTCCTTAAATTTTAATTTTAAAAGTACTGCCTGAGAATCCGGAAAATCCGGACCGACCCAATCCCCAAGCAGTCCGGATTTTTGGACTTCTACTGTACATTAATGAGGACATATTATAATGATCCAAACTTAAAACATTTAAAATATACAGCAGACATCAATTCAAAACAAACCTGGAGTAAAGCAGAAATTAGTTCCATGTGCCACATACAAGTGAAAATAAATTAAGAAAGATAAGCTTGGCAAGATAGCTAATCAGATGAAATATATTGAAGTCAACAATGATGATTTGTCTTATCTAGGTAAGACTATATTTCCTATCAATACTGTACTGACCAACATTGTCTAGTTGAAAAGCCCACCTCTCTTTCTCTTCCATTGCACAGTATGATTACATATATTTACTGCTTGATATTACAACACCAAATGATACACATCCTTCACACTCCATTACTCTCTATCTTAGTAACCTTAAAATGGTGACTAGACAATGACAGTTATCTTTTTCCTCAGAGTGATTTTCCTTACATTCTTCAAGCTCCTGTCCTTATCTTTATAATACTGTACCAGTAATTTCTTTTGTACTAGAGTAAACAGTATTAGTGACCCATCATAGAGTCGACAGCTCCAATGCATAAGGTAATAAATAAAGATCAAGCTTATTTCTAAACATTCTATAGAGAACATCTTAAACAAGTACAAAAAATCTCTCTCATTCTGACATGGTTTCTTTTTTCCAAACTATCAATCACCTGATTGATTCATGCTTAAGAGATAAAACTATCTTACTAACCATGCACTCACCTCATCAGTAGCTACTAATATTCTCCCATCCACCTTTGGAGCCAATTTACAGGCCAGATCCTCCAACTCATGGAAGCTCTCCTGCCGGGATAAGGTTCCTCTTGACCGTTTACTGGAAGTACTGAAAATAGAACACATTTGTTGAATCATTCTCTAAATAATTTTTACTCTACCAAAAATATTTTTAAAAAAATATTAAGAAATACTGTATAATTATAAATGAAGTAAGGTTATTATTTACAATGGCTTAAAAAAAGATAGTAAAATGGGGTAAAGCATGAAGAGGAACTAGTTCCAATACAGTATTACGAATACACAGTAATACACGATACAGTGTTAAGTATATAACCAAGATGAACGTCACCACAATAAAATATATCAACTTTTAAATGCATATACTGTATTCTATTATAAATGTTTAGTCCCTGATAATACAAATAACCGATCGCCCAAGCGGCTAACGAGTCGATCATTTGGTGAAGAGGATAAAAGAAAAGGAAAAGTAACAGACGTGACCGATCGCCCAAGCGGCTAACGAGCCGATCAGTGGTGAAAAGGATAAGAGTAAAAGTTATATAATTTATAAATTATGAAAAGGCGGGAAAATTTCAATATCATTCAATTTTTATATATTCTCAGCCCTTACTGTTAACATTAAATACATTCGACAGTAACACATAAAAAAAATACTTACTTCTCCATTTTTAATTGAACAAATAAACAACAAAAGTAAACTCATTCCCTCTCCTTTAAAAAAAATTTCATGCACTTTAAATAAAAACAGAATAAGCTTCATATACGGTAATAAACGCCTCCTAACAACACTCCTTCTCTGCATCCCTGCTTGGCCATTTATATGCCTAGATAAGCACATCCCAACTCCTTGTATTATCCTGGTTGAGCAGTTGGTCTGTTCTCTTTTACACACTGCTGGCAAGTATTAGGCATGTGCAAGTCAAGTCTGGATTGTACTGTATATATATATGACTGCACAATACCCTAAACTAACTAATGGGGTCACAAACACCAAACCAATGTTGTTATATCCACCATCTTTTACTTCAAGCTGTTCATCATCCTGAAGAACACGAACACAACTTTTCATACCAGTTTCCCTCAGTGATCTTCATAGGTTTTTTATCAAGACTATCAAAAGGAACATCTACATTAAGTTTCATTAAAATCAGCCCAGCAGTTCAAAAGAGGACAAACATTACACATAAGAGGACAAACATTGAACACAAGAGGACACTATTGGCAAAAAATATTGGATATTGCATAACCTCACCTTGGTCTTGGAAAGCTAAATGTAAAAAAAAAAAACACTTAAATAATTCTAAGGACAGGGAAAAAACCCCCACAAAGTTATGATGGATTGGTATATAGTCCAAAGGTGACATTCAACCATTATTCAAAAATTTGATCTATTACTTAAAGAGTTTCTAATGACAACAACATCCAACTAAAGTCTTATTGCAGTTACTGACACTTGGGCAAGAAGTTTAATGAGTACTAAAACATGAAGCTATTTATTCAGTCATATCAAAAACCCATAAATACAATTTTTTATTTTTTTTTACTACTGGTATTTGGGATAACAAGAAAAACAACAGAAAACTACACTATTTTTGCTATTTAGGTCACACATTAGTAGACTAAGAATATCAAAATACATCTTAAATGCAATATCATCAATGTCGTTCAATTATTAAAAGTTATCAAAGTTCAACTAATTGAAGGAGAGATCATGAAATATTTTTTAACAGAGCAGCAACTTGTGAATATACACACCCAACACTCTCAGGTTTTCTCCAATATTCACTCATTGCCACATGAGAACAATCACTCAAGGTTGTTTTCACTGTGCACTGTCCATGTAACCATTACTCCAAAATATATAAACTAATACCCATTACAGACCCCATCCAAGGTATGTTGTGCATATACTGTACTCTGGTTAAAATCCAAAGCTCTGTGTTGAAGCTACCATTTCACAAAGTCAAATATACACTTCATTATATCTATATCCCCCCCCATCAAGAGACACTGGGATAATTTATAAGTCAAGAATTTAGTGGTGCGGTTAACCAAAATATTCATAATCTGTGATCATTACCAATCTGTGCTGAAGCACTTATTTATAAATTACATCTGTATTCTAAAGATAAAATTACTCAGTGGTAATCTTTCAACTGTTCCAAGATTAGGAAAAAAAGTAAGGATTCCAACTCACATTGATGTCACAGACCCTGATGATGTAGTAGAAAGGGCGGAATCTGTCGATACAGACCGGCCAATAGATTTGTGGGACCCAGACCTGGCCGCTACAGGCAATTCATCATCATGGCGGATCAGACTGTGTCTGTGAGGGTTTTTTTAAAACATTTAAGGGACTACTGAATTTTAGGTCAGCATCTGTTAGTAGTTAAAAAAATCAAGCATTGTTAATAACTCCACCACACTCTATATACAGTACTATGTTAGAATATGTCATCAAATAAAGAAGCAAAACAGTACTGGAACGCGCGCGCGCACACACACACACGTACAGTACTCACTTCACAGACAAAAACCATTAAGCTATTACTATCTTCTATGAGACATTCAAATATTTTATTTAATTTGTCTAAATTATGGTTGTTCAGACACACAACCCCATGGTACATAATACCTGGCAACACTGTGTTAATATGGTTAACATGAAAAATGCTGGAGCTGTTCTATGAAACACACAAAAAGATGATAATACTGCCCATGCACTTCAATATTACCTCCTGGATAACAGTATAAGTGATTGTCTATGTGTAGAGTTTCGGTGGCTCTTGCCCAAACGTGACTGGATGGCAGTGAAATGATTCTGGACGGCTGTTGACAACATTGGACATTGTTCTTCATCTTGCTGTTGATGTTCAAATATTAACGTGTTACAAGAAATTTTAAATACATTTTAGGCATACTGTACCTTCAGGAGAGTAAAAGTAGTTATATACCATTTACAGTAGCTAAAACAACTATCTGTGCAGGTGGGGGTTGATATGCTCCGAAATTTTAAGTGTGACTAGTGACAGCCCTCATACCAAAATTTATCGGCCATGGTCTCGTATTGTTTCCCACAAAGTATGCATAGATAGTTGTTTTAGCTACAGTACAGTATGCCACATTTAGCCAAACTTATGTCACAGTAATATTCTCCAAATTGACGGCAACCTATGCACGAATGGTCAAAATAAACCTTCTGTATACCTCTTTCCCTTTGTACAGGCAATGCAAGAGGACATTTGCTACTATAGTACAAAGATACAAGTAGCCTCACTAAGATACTAAGTGTCCTCTGGGCCCAGCAGCCCCCACGAACATTCAGTTCTACAGTCTCGTGCTCATCGACTACTGTACTTATACCTTCGGACCTTCCTGTACTGTACAGTACCTATCACCTAACCAAATTTAAATATTGTGGAGTAAAACTGTGTTATAGTGATGATTCTCTCTCTAACTGGGGAACATTTTTCAAGCACAATTAAACATCTGCACATTCATTAATAGTTGTTGACCCGACTCTTATTTCACAATCTCATAGTTGACCCGACTCTTGTTTCACAACCTCATAAACAGAATGTAAACCTTTAGTTATCTCATTTCCATCAGCATTCATCCACAATTCTACCAACGATAGCAGATCTGACACTCTGAATATTGTCCACTTGTCAACCAATTTCCACATCTTCTGTAATTCTTCTTTCAAACTTCTATAGTAATTTCTCTATCAAACTTGACATAACTTACCAGTACTTTTTTTATATAACTTCAAAACTATCACTAATCTAACTTCTAACACTTTACCCCAATTTATAATTAAAAAATGTAATTCCCATCATCTACAATAAATAATTCAGGTAACAGATTATGAAATAAGCTTACCAGAACACATCTTTTATAACAGTAAAAATTAATGAATGACAACAAATGAAGGCAGAACATTTGTGTATTAGCTCTTGTCTTTGTCCACCCTCAATTAAGTGAGAATAGTCTTAAAAGATTAAAGTAAAAATGTAAAGCTTACCAGTATAGGACAATCGATTAGCATGTTGTACCCATCTCGACCTTGGTGCATGTAGGCCTTTGTCACGAACCGATAAACAGTGTCTGGATTCAAGTACTCGTCTCCGACTTTCACCAAGTCTCTGATTACTCTCGACCCAGGTTCAGCGTTGGGATCAAATACAAACTGCAGGCCAGCAACTTGAGGAAAACGACCCTCAAGCTTAGGGTACTGTGATACTCCGTTTTCAAGGACTGCCAAGAGTTTTTCACCTGTAGAAAATAAATAACAATGACTAGATGCAAAGGTCTCCATAATACATAATCTACTTTACTGCTAATGTATACATGGATTTTCCTACAACGATGACTATATTATGTTTACTCTGAAAATGTCACATATTCCCAAAATATCTACCGTCAGTTAATGATGACCTGACCTAACCTAAAGGGAGATAGATGAACTGGGATGTTACCATATCAATATCAGACAGAATAAAATAAAAAGCTAAGGTTTACCAGTGACTCCTAAGACAAGAAGTGGATCCAACATAGGTAAAATTGTCATTAAATCTCTCATCTTAAACTCTCCCATTGGATGGATTCTGTCTGATCTTAAAGTTCCAGAGTTAAGAATTGCAACATCTCCATTGCAAGCTGCCATGATAATGTCACATATAAAGTTGCCAAGATTTGTCTCTTGTGTTCTTATCGAGGAGAATCTTCCATCTAATTCCACACTAAAGGTACCAAGAGCCTCTTCCATCTTCTCACCCACCACGGCTGAAATGAGAAAACATGTGATATTTTCATCCAACAATACTTGTATGTGTACATTATTACCTTTGCATTACAGTTTTAAAATATACACTATAGCTTCTTGAGCTAGGATTAAAAAAAAAAAAAATACAATAATTAATGCAAATGTTTTAATGTTAAATTCTGTGATATTAAGAGTAGTGCAATACAGTACTGTGCATATAGGTCATATTACCTTACCTTCATATTCTACAAGAGCTTCTTTTAGGTCCTCATCTGGCTCAAACTTAGAGTCTACAACAACCTTTTCAATATCAACATTAACATCGGTTCCTTCCTGAGATAAAGTGATAGTTGAGAACTCCCTGAAGTCTGTGCCACTTTTAAGAATAATTTTATCATTTATCTGCAATAAGAAAGTATATTATTACCTTTTTACTATTAACACATTATTATAAAAATACAAACAATTATTTCCCACATTAACACTTTAATCCCTTCACTACGGGGATGCCAATTTTATTATTTTGTTTGGCTAACACCAGCCGATCTTATTTAATTGAGAGGTAATCCTATACACAAAGGATTAATCTCTTATTTTACATCCTATAAGCTCTTTTTTACTTGGCCTTGTTAAGACGTAAAATTACTGTACATTACAATACATATTTTCTTTTTAGTAACAACCAATAAATGCATGTACACGGTAAATTAAGTGTGGCCACAAAGCTCTTGGCTACAGCAAGTTGTTCATTGATACAACATACGAGTACTGTAATGTGTAATCATGTGTCTATTAAACACCAAGTGATCATTTTCACTAAAGCCATGAGAGATTCCACCCAAACAATGACTTGACACAAAGCATTGGCCAATCATAATGGTAAATGTTTCAGCGAAGATCATAACAAATAACAGAACAACCCGCCTGAATGGCTAGTACGCTGATAAGTGGTGGATATGATAAATAAAATAGAACAATCCTGTAACCCACTGAATTTTCTTTCATCCCTTTAATTTTGCACCTTTTGTAAACCTCTGTAGTTTCTCTCCAGTAAACCCAAAGGTGAGAAGCCTATGGTAAAAAGTTATAAATCATAGTCTATCATCAATTCGATGTCATTCTAACAAAGATACATGACAATCTTACCTTTAGAATTTCGTACACATGATCGTGGCCACCTAAGATGAGGTCAATTTCATCAACATTTTCAGCTAATCTGATGTCATTTGGTGTCCGCATGTGTGTTAATGCTATCACGTAATCACAGCCCTAGAAAGAGAAACAAAAATTTCAGTTATGATGATACACAACACAAAGTCACATACTCTAAAAAAAAAAATAGCAACACAAGCAAAGGAACTTCATCAGCATGGCCGCCTCTAGTGGTTAGCCATTAGGTAAATAAAAAATTCTATACATAGCCTCCAGCACTGAGTGAGCATTTGGATAAAGAGTATTTGGAAAACAGGAACAGTATATAACAAGTCCCCTGTACCACCATTATAAAACGAACTTGTTAAATTCAACTTACTTGATTCCTGAGCATTGTTGCCAGCTCTCTGCCTTTATCCACATAATCAGTAAATGTTACTTGTTCAGCATTGATGGTGGCTAAAGTCTCCAACCACTCTTTTTCTACAAGGCCAACCTGGTGAATAAAATTACATTCTTCTTTAGAGCAAATGCTTTCAAGCCATTTCCTGCTATGCTACAGTCAAGACCAAAACCCTCTCCCTCGTTAATTCTTCCTAGAGTTCCCTCTTCAGAATCATGTTCTGTACTCAACAAAAATGAGTAAAGTAGGTGCAACAACTCTCGTTTCCCAGAAGTTAAAAATATTTTAAAGAATTTATACTGGAAAATAACCAAAATCCATTTAACGAATCTTTAATTATTTTTCATCTCTTATCATTTTACCTATTTACAGTAATTCAATACATAATACATTACTCGTGCATTTGTTTACCGACAGACAGAGACTTCACTTACAATTCCAATCTTCCATCCATGCCAATCCATAATATGTGTGAGAATACCATCAGCTAAAGGTTGCCCAGTTTCATTATCATCTACATTACTCATTAACCAGGGAAAGTTGGTCCTTCCAGCCACATCCACAAGTCGGTCCAACCCAAAATCTGTAAGTGATGTGCCAAGTAAGTTACAATAATGAGAGTGACTACTGTAGTGATTAGTAATAAGCTGCTTTAGCATAGGTTGGTCCAAATGTTTTCTAAGTAAGCAAGTACAGTAAAGTATTTCAGTGTTGGCATTCACAAAGCTACTGATACAGCTACAGTACATGAAATAAAGGGAGCTGGTGAACACAATCTGTACTATTTCCCTATTTACAATTATATACTCTATAATATATCAAGACATATAAACCTAATTAATTCAGTGGTTTATTCCATACTGGTATGCAGTTAGCTACATCACTTGTGACACAGATCCAAACAACATTCAGGAATATAGTTATAAATACTGTACAAGATCCAAGTTATATGCAATCTACTAGGATGCCAAAACTCTCATTTCAGCCAATTTACTTATACAGTACATTACATAAATACAGTCATCAAAAAAGAATATTGTACTGTAACATCCATGCAACACTCACCAAAATCATGATTGCCAAATACAGCGCAGTGTATCCCAAGCTGATTCATTACTGGTACCATCTGTTCGCCTCTTGTGAATGAGCTCACTGCAAGAAAACACAAATTAACAATACTGTACATGTATGGGTGAAAAAAATCAATTTTGGCAAACACTCCATTTGTTAGATGGCAGCACTCGTAAACTACCAACCTACGAGAGATATCTGTTCAACCCTAACCCAATGCCCTGGACTACATTGTTACCTCTTGCCTGAGGGTCACAACACAAATTGCCAGGAATAGCATAGAGAATGGCAGCTTTTACTTTATTCCTGTTATCAGAGAATATAAGGCTGAACTTAATCTACTGTATTATTTTACGTCAATTATCCTCTGGCCGCAAGATTTAAATCACCATATACATTTTCTCAAAGAATATGGACTACCTTATACCTTATAATCAATTAGGTTTTCAAGAAAAAAAGGCGTTTATTGTCCTTAAAATGCTTGTCCTAATTAAAAACATTTACAATACCAGTACAGTAATTGCCTACAATACATAACAGAAACATGACCAACCACCCAATCAGTAAAGTAAGAGAAAAATAAAATACAAGACAAAAACTTATCAATAATAATAACCAATTGGGAGAGTTATCAAATGCAAATAACCCATCGGGGGGAAAAGTCAAAGCCGAAATTAGCCAAAGGGTAATTATGAAAATAGTACTAATAATTTATAAGGATCAACATATTAAAGAGGAAAGTTATTAAACAGAAAAAGTGTAAATCATACAGAAAAGTTATCAAACTATGAGAAAGCAAGGGACTGTACAACTTACTGATTGATGGAGCGAGAATATCACCGCTGAACAACACCAAGGGGTCCCGGTCAGCAAAACTCTTGAGTGCAGTTTTAAACCTTGCTGCCCCTGCCTTTGGTTCAGAGTTCTGTTCCTCCACATTGTAGACATCATTAAAGTGGAGGATGGTTATGGAGGGCGCACGTGGACCACTGTGGGAAGGGGTGGTGGCCGAGTTACTTATGGTGGATGACGAGGCTTCTGCCGACACCATGGCGAAAGGTGCTGGACGTCGACTGCTTGCTGCAGATGTTGCTTCCTGTCAAGGAAAATACTGTACATATTATTAAAGTCTAAGGAGAATAATGACTACTAAACACATTCAATTACAGAACCCCAGTTGTCATCCACAATAAGAAAATGAGGCCATATAGATATATATATATATATATATATATATATATATATATATATATATATATATATATATATATATATATATATATATATATATATATATATATATATATATATATATATATATGCTGATAACCACAAGGAAAGAAGAAAACACGAAGTTCCCAAGCGCTTTCGTGTAATTCACATCTTCAGGGGTGAGTACAGACTAGAGAGAGTAATACAAATCAAGGTGAATATATACAGAGGAGGGTGAGACCAGGTCCACAATGGTCAGGTAATTAGGTAATGACCCTACTAATCTTTAAATAGCACACAACGGTTGGTGGTCAGGTCAGATGGGCCAGTGACCCGCCCTCTCACCTGATCACAAATCTTCTTAATTACAAAATTGTCCAGCTTGTACATGCCGTTACTCAAATTCATGTTGAATGCTTCGGTATGTTTAATAAGACTAGATTCTATGATGTTCCTACTATCAATTGAATTACATGGTAATATTGAGGAGGCATTATCCCAGTCAATGCAATGCTTGTTATCCCTCAAATGAACAAACAGAGCATTGGATTCCTGGCCTGTCCTAACACTGTATTTGTGTTGTTTAATTCTAGTTACAAGATCTTTACCTGTCTGGCCTAAGTAAAACATATTACATTCCTTGCAAGGGACTTTATAAATGCAACCAATTGTGTTGTTGGGGGAGTTCTTGATTAACAGTGGAAACTTCGTATTTTCTTCTTTCCTTGTGGTTATCAGCATATACCTAGATCACGCGCACCTACAGTGATTTACTTGCATATATATATATATATATATATATATATATATATATATATATATATATATATATATATATATATATATATATATATATATATATATATATATTTTATGAAAATCCACAATGAAAACGTGGATAAGATAAATCTTGATAAAATCACACGGGAAAATGGAAACAACGGAGTACCTTAGCTTTCGTTCTAGAACCTTGTTCGTTATAGCATTAGTTCGTTATAGGATTAATCCTTTCCAGGCCCCCAAATACAACCACTTAACACTGAAAAATATAATATAAAATTGTAAAAATTGTAAAAAAGTGCATAAATATGCATCTAAACCCCTGAAATAAAGAATATCATTAATATTTGTAATAAAAAAACAATAAATTAGAAAAAAATAAATAAAATAATGTTCGTTGTAGGAGTTTCGTTCGTTATAGCATTCTCAATTTTATAGGTAAAACCGTTCGTTATAGGAATATTCGTAGTAGGATCCGTTCGTTATAGCATACCCCACTGTATATATATATATATATATATATATATATATATATATATATATATATATATATATATATATATATATATATATACATACTCTTAACTTTATTATTATAACAACTGTTTAATACTGAACATAGGACATAGCACTGTTCTGTCATATGTTATGGAGTACAGCATGTACAGTCACCTACATTTACACCTGGTACAGTGGCTGGCAAATTTTGCTGGATGTGGCAATTCTATGTTTGTCAACTAAGAACCCTTACCGGTAAATAATTCAGAAACTGGCACAAGTGTAGATCCAGGTAGAGTACAGTACAGTATAGTATAAGGGCAAAGGTATTGCACAAAAATTCCTGTGGAGTGAGTATGCCTGTTTAAAGTTAAAATGAGAGATCTATAGGAAGAAATATGCGTTAATCCTTAAAGCCACAGAAACTAACCTGTACTGTATTGTAATAAAATGCCAAAAAACGTGTTGTGTAGCTTCTGTATTAAATTATTGATGTAAATTAGATAGGTTTCATGTAAAGGAATTTGTCAAGTTGGCAAGGGAAAATCACAACTGTTTAATGACACAAATAGGACTCTTGGCTTGGCAGTGCAATGCAGAGCAGTCCAAGTCAGGCAAAGGGGGAGTTCTAGTTGGATTTACAAACAAGTTACATATGTGCAGTCACCCAAAAAAGTCCTGTCGCGAACCACGAACCCTGAGATTCAGACTCGTGAACCCGAAGCAGTAGACACTGATACATTATTCTGTCCATAAATGCTTCGGATTCAAGAGTCGATTCATGGTTCGCGACAAGACTTTTTTGGGTGACTGTACCTCTCTCAATGCCAGTCAGTGTACCACTGCCCTGGGTCACCTGGGTGGTCGACAACTGACGCCACCACACCTCGGCTGACAAGGCAGACCACAGGTCAGAACAACCAAGTGGGCAGTTCAACAATTGACAAACAAAATAACTAAAATGACCCTCCATACATTTAAGAATGTAATTACACAATAGAATATGAAGATAAAAGTATAATACACAATACTCTCACAGTGCAATGTATAAATACCGTATACAGTGACCCCTCGTTTAACGAACGCCTCGGTTAACGAACTGCCTTCCATATGGATCTTCAATTCGGTTAACGAACAAAAATTTGGTTAACGAACTTCTTACAAACCTGCCTCAACATGTTTTTGCTTGCACTGACCGGGCAACCAGCTTTAGTATCAGTCCACCAATACATTAATCAGTTCTAGGGCTTAAATTCCTTACTATTTCAGTAAATATGAAGAAGTTTATACTATTCAATAATTTTATAAGTTTAATATTCAATTTTTTAGTCATTTTTAACAATTATTGAATATAATTGAAGGTAAAGTGACTAGTTTAATGCGCGGCATCCAGCCTCTTAACACAGCAAACAGGCGTTAGTCTCTCTGTTTTCACTGGAGGTAACATCTTGCTTGAGACTCTCTTCAACTAAACGCTTCTTTTCTGTGTTTCCAAGCAAATTATTGGCCATTTTGAAATATATTTTACATATTGACAATATATAATGCAGTGCAGTGCTGATTTACAGAAAATAATCTTGAATTACACCAAGAAAACTAAAATTTTATGGGTGAAATGGTGCCATGGGGTGACTCCTCTTCCACCCCAATGCCTTCTATTCTTCCTTCTCCTCCACCCCCATTCTAATTCCCATCATCATCATCCAGGAGCCTTCTACATACACACCTCAAAGTAAGTGAACTTTTCTACCATTTTTGTTGAATTTAGGAAATTTTCGGTGAGCTGGAACCAATTACCCAAAAACCCATTGAAACAATGGTTTCGGTTAACGAACTTTTCGGTTAACGAACGACCTTCTGGAACGGATTGAGTTCGTTAACCAAGGGGTTACTGAACTGTATTTATTGTACCCGTGTTCCAACAGAATCATGGTAAGCTTCCTCTGATATACTGTACATGGACTAATATTAAACTAGTTCATGAAATTTTTGCATAAGATTCTGTAACACATGATTCTGGGGAAAATCCTGTTATCATAGATGTCTTATCATTCAGTGGTAGACATAGCAATAAGGTCAGCTGAGGTGTTGATGTAACCTTGGGCTTTTAATTTTGCCTATCCATATTCTTTGCAATGAACTATCTTGTATCTATATTTTTCACACACAAAAAAGGATAAACTAAATAATAAAAACACTGAATAGCTATTCAGCGTTGTTTTTATTATTTATTATGCACTATAGTGCATAAATAAAATAAATTAAATAAAAAAATAAATTTAAATTAATTACTGTACATGTTAACAGAACATTTAACTTGTCCATTGATTTGTGAAAATATCATATTGTAGTTCATTACAGGTATTTGTAAGATTAAGAGTGCTTAATCAATGGTTGACCCAGTTTGATGATGCACTCAATACAAATTATAATACAGTATTTGTTGTTCCAAAATTTTTACTCCAGAAATTATATCATGTTTAGAATTAGATTTTGATGAAATCTGATCAAAATCATTCTTAAGAAGAATGAAAATAATCATGGCTGCATCATAGCTTTTTTTTCTGGAGGGGGGGGGGGGGGTCAAACACCCTTTTTGTATTGGAAATGAAAGATGAAGCTATACTGTAGTGTGTTTATGAATTCTTATATTTTTTTTATTTAATGTTGTACAATTTATAAAAACTGTATCGATTTTTAATACAAATACAGTACAGTACCACTGCAAGTCATGATGTAAGCTTCGGAGGTCCCTTGAACATACATTTCTTCCACCTCTTCTAATCCTCTTCAGCTTATGTACTTGTTATTGCGTCCTTATCAATGATCGACTCAATGCCTCACCCTGTTCTGTTCCTGTCCAGAACCTGTCAAGTCAAACTGCTGGCCATTCGCTTACAACCAAATCATTGCGTATTGCTCAGACATGTTGTTAAAGCAACGCCAGAGAGTATTACGACCAGACTTGACCATCACTGGCGGAGGTACAGATACATCCAGGAGCCAGTACATGCCCAATACTTGCCAACAGTGCATAACAGAGATGTGACCGATCGCCCAAGTGGCTAACAAGGCAATCAGTGGCGACGAGGATAAAATTTAATAGTAAAACGATCCTGCACACAACAGCCATACTAGGATGGTGCGTACTGAGTCTGAGGCCTGCCCTTGACTGACGTTGGTTAAACGCACTCGGCGCTGTTAGGCAACTTTAGAACATGTTTTCCACCTTTCTCGCAACTACCATGGGACGCCTTAAGAGGAAGGGGAGGGGGGTGAGCAGACGTTTGGGCCATGGTTAAGTTAGGTTCTAACGGTAGCAGGAGAAAACGGTTCCATGGCAAAACCCCAACGGGGTTGTCATTTATCAACACTAACCTAACCTAAACATAAAAGTGTTTTATTTTATATATGATACTGGGGTTTTGTCCGTTGGGGTTTTATCCGGATACCGGAGAAAACGGCCCCACTGTAACCAAAACGGCCTAACTCTAACCTAACCAGAAGTGGCAACTGTGAAATGTAAACGATGTAAACATTAGACTAAACAACCAGTTGCCACTTCTGGTTAGTTACCCAACCAACTCAGACTGTCAACATAGCTACTATCAGGCTCAGTTTTGTTTTTGTTAGGTTAGGTTAGGGTTAGGCCGTTTTGGTCACAGGGTCGGGCCGTTCTGGTTTGGGCCGTTTTGTCTCGAAACCGTTCTAACCATCCTGGTCCAAACCAAACGCCAGTGGCCTAAATGCTTATTTCGCCCAAAGATTAACTATTCTAACGCTAACTGAACCCTTCCCCCACACGTAGTGTTATGTGGTTAATCTTCGGGGAGCACGAGGCTACCAAAACATAAATCCCGAGATGCCTTGAAAATAAACCTTCACCTGTTTAATCCGTTCACACAACACAATGAACAGAGGTCTATACAAGACGAGACATAACGCCTTAACTTCAGCGGTTAGATCTGATAGTGATAGAACAGCTATCTTCTGTATCTACTTACAGATATCATAGCTGGTCACGCCCACACCACACAAAAACTGGCGTGAATGGTAAGCCTGCCTGAACTAGCGTATACTGTACTAGTAGTAGCAGGTGGTGGGTGGTAGTAGCAGGTGGTGGGTGGGAGTGGTGGGTGGGAGTAGCAGGTGGAGGGTGGTAGTAGCAGGTGGTGGGTGGTAGTAGCGGCACATATTGATGGTCCAGTGCCAGGTAGGTTTGGCACTTGGCTAGGTGCCAACACTGAGGATATAAATGTCTACCAAGGCGTATAAGTGTCTCGCCAGAACTACCTGTTGCCCAACACCTTCCCAAAACTGGCGATGAGGCTACTGTTTACCTCATATCTCTCTCTCCATGGACTTGTTATTTCCCTCTCTCTCAATGTCATCCAACAATAACTTCTAAAACAAGTACAGTACCGTGAGCAGACGACGGATTAATGGTCAACCAGATTACATTACTACCAATACAATCTATCTCACAAAGCCTTTTAATAATACATACTGTATATTGTATAAATATACCTGCGGTACAACTGTATTTCCCTCAGGGTACAGAATTGTAAAGCACTGTACTTTAATGTCTATGGTCTCTTGCATAAACAATTTTTGAAGTTATAAACGAGTTTTAGTATTTTTGGTAGATTAGTAAGACTGATACAGATACGACTCTCGCAGTTTGGGTCGGTACGCGTAAAAGTTTTATCTCTTTTAATTCATGGTTAAGAAGTACAGAAACACTATAACTATCAATATAAGCACAAGATATAAGGTTGTGGAGGAAATGTGGAGGTATTTAATATATACTTAAGTACACCACCGGTATAATGTTGCTCACCTTGGAGACGACCACCCCACACCGTGATTTGTGGAGACAGGACAAGAGGGTGTTAAGACCTCATATACTGATTTCCCCAGCCCCCTTACAACTCATCAATGAAGGAGAAACCATTGAAAATTTTCGAACAATCTGTCATCGGTGAGTTAATTTACATCTTTCAACAGTATGTCCTATATATTTCCTCCTACAACAGGAGTTAAGCTCTCCCTCCTGCAACTAATAAATGACCCTCTGTTGCTGTGTCTTATAATGATTCATCAGTGAGGCGAGGTTGCACTGTTGTACGTACGTGAGAGACATGATACTAGGCTCGTTGGGTACTAGTGGCTGGTAGAGTTAGATAATTCAGGGTGCGTACAAGGACGGCAGGTTACTGAAAAACTATGTATAGTAGTACGACTGTGTTTTGTCTCGTTTGGTTCATTTCCTCTACCATTTTTTACCAGTAACAGATAAAGGTTTATAAAATTTCTTATTAAGGTGCATTAATCACCAAATTCTACACTTAAATAACTCGGGGAGCAAAGAAGTGTAAAACGTTTGGTCGTGGATATTGCCAAGAGGTTTTAGTGAGTGACTTACATAACCGGGACACACACATACTACTCATCCCTTAAAATCTTCGATCATATATGTATTCCATTATCAAACAATAAAAACACACATTACATAATGTAGACTCTAGGTTAAGTAAAACCTGAACATCGTATAATATAATAAACAGGCGTAGTTTAGTAATTCGGAAGAGGAGAGTAAAAAGAAAAGCTTCGAGCGCGGAAAAATATGGAGAAAGTCAGAGTTTTAAGGTGTAGAATAGAGAACTAACTGTACAACAGACTCGGGCTAAAACCGAACGAGATTGGAAATAGAACACACTTACCTTTGTCCCAATACAGAAGAGCGTCTTGGATACATTATGTCCCATTGTGAGGACTTCAAACACACTTCTAGTCGTCAAATATAATTTATAAAACACACTTCACTCTTAGTCTAGTTTCAATTACAAAAATAATTTCTCTAACGTCACAGGACACAAACAGTTAAAACTGTTAACACGTCTACTTGGGCTACCTGGTTTTCTTCTGTGCTTCTTGAATTGTTTTCTGAACATTAGTTTTTTTCCTATTTTTTTGGTATTATAGTATTTCACAGCCAGCCAATACTGCGTCCTACAGTATCAACGGCTAAAAATACAGTATGCAGTCATGGATAGTCCCACTTTATTTCATTCCTTCCAAACATTGGTCAGCAGTTCTACTATTTCAAAGCGTCTTTTCATTGGTATTTTATGTACATTAATGACAAATGAAGCCAATTCAAATACGATTACCAATAAAAAAATTACAGCTAATAAAGTTATGAATACATTCGAAACATGAGTAAACGTACTAGTCCACTATGTTGTTTACGTTTGATATGATACCACAATACACACTCACTAGAGGCAGTACAGTGTTACTCTGTGTTGAGATACTGTAACACCAAGCCTAAAATACAATAACACCGTCAGGGAGGGATGAGGGTGATGGGTAGGTGCCATTGGGAGGCGGATATCGTGTTGCTAACTGCTCGACGTACAATAGTGATATGTATATATACCCCCCTATGAATAATAGTTCCTCTGTATTAAGATAATTAGGGAGTGTGTTGGTGATAAATTATCGAGATTCAAGGGGCAGTATTAAAGGCAAGACGGCCGCGTTACCAACGGAGAAAAAGGATATAATTATATTTCGATAATCGCACAAGGGATAAATGCAATTAATATTTTAATTTAGCGCGAGGGATTCACAAAAACTCTCGTCCAGTTAAAATTTTCCTATTTTACCATGCGTTTCTGTGTGCCGGGAGTACCTGTCTGGGAAACCCCCCCCCACGTAATGTGAATGTAGTGCTTCACCTCAACACACGCCCTCCAATAAAGTTAAATCATACATTCCTGAAGTGAGGCAGCAACATTGACTGCTGGGCACAACACTCCCTGAGTCATACACACAAGAAACCGTAACTACTGTACATATTCAACTTTTAATAATTAATGTTTGGGTTACATTTATTATATTCTTGAGTAATAAGTAAAATTTTAAATTAGCTTCTCTGGAATAAATTAACACTTGGCAGTTTGTGAAGCGACTGGAAGATTATTTTCAAGATTATATTTTCTTTACTATTAATTATACAGTTCACTCTTTACACTTAAATGTTAAACACAGGATTATTTCAACTTCACGAGAAGTTCGCTCAATTGTCTTTCAACTCCCTCACACAGACTTGTAAGCAATGTCCTGAAACCTTTGGTGTGTGGGGCGGGGGGGGGGGGGGCTGCCAGAAGACTTATTCATATTAATAAATCACGTCAACACAAAGTCATTTACATCATCACTAAAACTTCCAAGGGAGGATATCTTGCTTCGTTTTCACTTCCTTCTCACGTAGCTTCACCATCCACACCACTGCTTACTAATATCCGATTATTCGAGACGTGTGCGTGTCGTTCAGTCAGCCAGGACCGGGAGTAAGTTGTGTGCGCACTGACGGAAGGCGATCGTACTACTGGCCCGCTGCCACTGTTGTTGCCACTCCTCACCTTGACTCCTTCCTCACAGACCTCCTCATATTGTCGTGTTTGTAGCGGTACACACTGTTCTCTTATGTATTGTACTTGTATTCTGATGTGGTTGTTGCAATTGTATTTTGATCTTGGTGGCTGCAGTTAGCACATTTGTTTTTATTATTATTATTATTTACAAAGGACTTCTGATGGTTGTAGATCATGCTGCGTTTTGATTTTGAATTATTATTTGTATTTTACTTTGATTCTGGTGACTCGTTGCTGTCACATTATTGTTGTTTGCTGTTGCATTCCGATTCCGGTGGCTATGTTGCTAACTCCCACTGCTGTTTTTGTTGCCAAGATAATAGTGAAGCGTCTATTTATTTGTCCGCTGTTTATACTGTTGTTGATGATGGTGCACGGCCATTGTTTGAGCTAATAGTTATTGTTTTATTGTTGTTGTTTAATATTAATCACGATATTGTTTACAGGTGAAGGTGTAATTTTTGGCTAATATCTCCCAAAATAGTTTTGTTTACGTTTTTGTCATAGTTAAGAGTGATAATTTTACTTATTTTGTTTTAACCCAAACACTATAAATTGATTATTGATGGTCCAGCTGTTCAGACCGTAAACTCTCTCTCTCTCTCTCTCTCTTTAATTTTGTTGACTTACGTCAAGAAACGATAATTTTGTAAGTCTAACCGATACCTTGTGAAAATTACTTGAAGATTTATTGTAAAATAAAGAAATATGCATCGAACCCAGTTTTTTTAGTCCACTGTTGATACCATGATTTTGAGAATGGCATTGAAAATATCATGTGTAATGCAGTACAATTTTTGAGAAATTGTAAATGGGGACTTTTCTTATCACACGAACGTAGGACAAAGATGGCCAACAAACAGCAATACTCCAATCTAGCATTAATAAAAGTCATATTAAGTTAATTACACACACACACACACACTAATCAAAACTTCGTGATCAACATTTTGCACCTTGTTCATACTCTCGCAAACCCCACTACACAAACACCTAAGGATTGAATGCCCCCAATAGGCAAGTTTTGGCTGCCACCTCACACTTGACACGCTTCAGTGTGAGAGAACGAATGGTGCAGATATTTGGCACTATCTTAATATTTTTTAATCAAGGGAATATCATTATTTCGGCACTTTACTTGTATAATAAACTCCCGACACGTTATCTTCCACAATATCCCCCACACATTACTCCACTGAAGGATATCGGATTTACGAGTGCCATGTTATCTTATCTTAGTTTACGTTAAGCAGTCTCTTGAACCCTACAACCAAACACATGATAAATGGCGGAGAAATTCCCGTTTTTATATAATTCAGATTACGAAAAGGTATTCTAGGACATTCTAATCTGAGTTACACTACGGGTGATTTACAGCACCTTAAATTTAAAGATCGACCGATGGTTTAACAGCAGCCAGTGTTGTAAGGTGAACGTAAAATATTTGTCTCTTTTTCCCTGCCAAGGGGAAGCATCCCTAAACGACGTACGAGAGAAGGGGAAACCCCGCGGCCTCACCTGCACCACACATTAGCCAATAACGTGAGCGACCTTTTGTTCTCAAACCAGTTTGCGGAAACTCGTTTAGAAAACGTTAAAATTTCCTTCCCTTAAACAATTCAGATTCCTTCCGGTAGTCAGAGCACGCTGGGTTAAATAAACGTACGCTATCTTAAGTGGTGGAATATATCATACATGAACTACATAATCTTGACCACCAAAATACACGAACCTTAAATATAAAATAAATAATAATGGCAACACGACACGTAGAGGCAATTAAGACAACAGACGCCTTGACCTCCCGTGAATCATAAATGTCACCACACTGTAGATGACTCGCCATACTGTAACTAACAATGATGCTGCGAAATGTCAACAAGTGTAATTGCTGTCAAGAGTCATTAATGATACGATATTCCTCACTATACCTTGTTTCAATATTCAGTTCGGTATTTCATAAATTAGTGAAGGAAGTGGAATAACCAACTGGAAACAAGAAACATCTTACAAACCAACTGGGAACAAGGTACATCTTACAATCACTTTTGTCTTTCAATCACTGCGTTACCTTTCACGCTTCGCTCACGATCAGTTTCAACTTACAATCACTAAAGTTTATTAACGAAACTTCAACTTATAATTACTGTTTCCTTTACAATCACTGTATCACAGTAAAATTACTCAACAATTTTAAAGGAATGAACGAATTCTGTCACAACAGGTTCAAGACGGAAATACAACAATGCGCCGAAACCACCACCTCTTATAGTGAACACGTCCTGTTCCTGATGGTGGTTGGTTCCTGTCGTGTTTACTATATGACTCCTTAATTATGTTAGTGCGTAAATCTTCATTAAAACTATGAAGGAGAAATCGAGGACCAACTGATGATTTAAAGCCCATAATGCTATACTTGGGAGGTAGGTTAGGTTAGGTAATAATGAGTAACACAAATGATAGTTTATATAATCATGTCAATATTCATATACGTCTCTTCATGTTATTTGTATATCATTATGTCAAGTGATCTGATGATATAGACAATTTTATTTTTAGTGGTGGTGGTGGTGGTGGTGATAGTGGTAGTGGTGGTGGTATTGGTGTTGATCATAGTGGTAGTGGTGATCCGAAGCAAATCATAACATAAGACTTCAGACTAAATGAATCTTTGAGCTAATGAATTATCGAAACAGGACAGTGTAGACTTAAGGCGTCAATTAAAATCTTGCGGCCTTCACCCTATCACAATCACCGCGAAATGTAAACACACACACACACACTTGACGGATACCACCGCCTGCTATTCAAGGATATGATGTAACCAACACCCCCCCACACTACACTCGTGAAATCTTTGGTATTTCTTAATATATTCCTCCTCTTCATTTTTCTTAAAGTTTAGCTTATTTTTCTTTCTCTCTTCCTCGAACTATTGGGAGAACTATTTTTTTTAATTTCCCTTCCTCCGTGTGACGTGCTTGTCATCTCTCCTTGTCCCATACCCTGGCCATCTTCAGCCTCTCTTTCCTCCGTTCCTTCTACCTCCTTTATTTCTCTCTCTCTCTCTTCACCTTCCCTGCCCGGCATCTCAATGACACCCCAGTCTATGAGAACCACCACCACCACCACCTTTGTCTCTGCATCCTCCGGCCAGCAGCATCCTCTCTCTCCTTCCCTTCCATGACCACCGCAATCATAAGGTTCCTCCTTACCTCAGGAACCACGCCATGCCGCCCTCTCCCTACCATGCCGCCCTTCCTACCTACCATGCCGCCCTTCCCTCTACCATGCCGTCCTTCCCTCTACCATGCCGCCCTTCCCCCTACCATGCCGCCCCTCCCCTTTGTTGGTCACATCTCTTCCTTTACTGTGCCACACCCTCCAACGCCATACCCTCCTTCCACACCTTCCCTTCCCATACCCTCCCTCGCCACATCTTCCCACACCACACAACCTTCTGCCACATCCTCTCTCTGCCACACCCACCTGCACCACACCCACGGTTCACAGCCGTCACACCTCAAGGCCTGCCGGTGTGACAAGTCGTTGAAGGTTGTAAAAACATCACCAAGACGCCGCAGACAGTGCGAGTGTTTGTCGCAACCTTAAGACACGACAAATGTGAAGGTCCCTTGAATGGTATTACTGGCGTGCGTGCTGTGGTGGCGTGTGTGCTGTGGTTGGTGTGGTGGGGTGGTTCGGGCCTGGAGCACCTAACTTTACAGATGAAGAAAGCGCAAAGTGCGGTGTCGGCCCAAGGGTGTCCATGTGTACCGGAGGCTGAGTGGATAGATACATTATCCTGAGTAGACAGACAGACAAATGCTAACGGAGTTAATTTGTTGTTGTGATGGTTGTGGTCAGGGAAGTAGTAAAAGTTAATTGGACGGAGATCAGGTCACTATCAACACGCTGGGGTCACGGTCAGTTCCATTACCATAATATGACAGTGTAATGGATGTCTTGAATTTTTTTGTTCTTATGACGAATCCTCCCTGTACTCCCTCCCTCCCTCCCATACTCTGTTAAGCCTCACAGAGGAGACGAGACGAGGGAACTCCTTCACTCTTATCGACGAGGGCCTTCCCGAGACCCAGCGGCAAACCTTTCATGACTCATCGGGCCTCAGGGAAAGCTGGAAGCCACCCCCCCCCCCCCACCACTGTTGTCATTACACAAATGTCCCTGACCGATTTCTCACCCCCCCCCCCCCCCTTGGTGGAGGTCAACTTGACCGATCACGAACGCGTTTTTAGAGGATCTGTGACTGATTAACTGGAAACACGTTTTTAAGCGAGGCAGGAAATCAAGGAAGGGGACAAGTTCTTAAATTACGACAATAAATTATCAAAATCAAGTAAGTTCTGAATCAGGAAGTTACACACCAACAGGTTTTTACTCATTATTAGCTAAAATTGAATCATATTTCAGAGTAAGAAGGTAAGATTCGATATATATTCTAGGTATTAAATGATGATAAACTCGTCTTGATACAGAGAGCCAAGACCAACAGGACTCGAGACACAAGACTTGTTAAATCACAAACAAGTTCCAGTAATCTAAGCAGTCGCTCTCTCACAACTCTTCCAAAAGGTTCTGTTGCCGAGTGACGACCAGGACATTCACAAACACATAAAAACACAGAATGACAATCAGAAAATTAAAAAAAATATATTCATTATTAAATTTGATACTCAAGCAACGACAATAAGAAATTACTGAATCATCTGTTCAAAATTGATACATAATAGTAATTAAAAATAATAAATGTAACAAATAATAATACAAAAAGCATAATAATATGTGAGAAAAATATCAAGAAATATCATGAACTTGAGCTCGGACAAATAAAAAATAATAAATTGTACAGATAAAAGCTAACAATCCTAAACAACCTCCCCCTTCAGCTACCCCCTCCAGCTACCAAAAACTGAAATCCAACCACAAGCAAGTCAACATGAGCAGAATCAACAACAACAGCTTTGTGGTGTTGTCAGAGCAGGGCAGCCCCAGGTAACCACACCTTCAAGGCCCTGTGTGTGTGTACAGTGGCAAGTAATAAGTCGGTTCGAAAAATATTCAACGTTCGAGCCTCTGAAAATTCCCAAAGCTGGACTACTGTATATAGGACACTGCCAGATAGCGTACAGGAGGTAACAGGGGTGTAGTCAGCGATGTGTGGACTGGTGGTGTGACCTGGAGAGTTTCGTGGTGGTGGTGGTAACAGATGGTGATTCTCAGGGTTGTGGTGGTAAGTCAGGTAACAGTCGTTGGTGACATAACGGTGATGGAAGACGTAATATCTGTCTGGTAAATAGTTACATTGGACGTTTACGACCAAAACAAAGATGCTCGACTGATTACTTTAATTTACCTTACTGTATCAAAATGATTGTTGTAAGCCAATCAGCAGGCCGGTACATACAAACAATGCTGCCGCCTCTATCCGAATGGCGGTTTGAAACTTTCTTGTAATTAGTAAATATTTTGTAGATAACGTTATTAATTCTAAGCAGGAGTTACAGTAAGAAGACGTATTAAAGGAAACCTGTAGCCCCCCTCTCTCTCTCTCTCTCTCTCTCCTGGTTGAGCAAGCAAGACGCGCTTAGCTGTGCATGATGAATGTTACTAGACAATCTGAGGTTAAACACACACATGGATGAAGAACACGAAGAAAGCACAGCGCGAAAAATGAATAAACGGAGAGAAATAAACAGCTGTAAACAAAAGATGCAACAGAAGAGGAGGAACAAAAATTACGACAAACGAAATAAAATTATAAGTTGAACGAAACAAAATTATTGAAAGTAAGGATAAATTTACATTAAATAGTCAGTATCGTTATTAGTTGTTGTTGTTCGTGTATTGTATTTAAGTGAGTTAACAACTGAGCTCTATAACAAATGTCAGTTCTTACAAAATCAAACAATACAAAGCAATACACAAACAATTAAAAAGCATACCCTTTCAAATAACAGTAAACAACAATTAGAAGAAAAAAATATTCCGAAATAAAAATAATAATAAGCAAATCGATAAAAATACTGTTTTTTTTTCTTGAAACTAAACTTAGTGATCAAAGCTTAAACTCGGGTTAGGTTATCGCGAATACTGCTATTATTCTTCCTTACGCCTGAAGAACAAAGAGCATAGAATAAAGGGGAAGGGAACAATGAAGGAGAACACTGACATAGACAAAGAAGACTGCGAATAAATGAAACAAGAAACAGAGGAAGTAATTCAGAGGGAACCGGAATTAATGACGATACAACTGACAAACTTAAATTCTAGTGAAAATATTAATTAAAATTATACGAAATATATTTATAATATGACGAAAATAGTAAAACAGAAAGATTTATTACAACAAATTGTTAAATTATGTGACCTGGAAATCATGACAAAATTCACATGGCATTAAATCCAATTAAATTATTAATCTGCGTTGGTAATTATAACATAGTAAATATTTGTAATATAAAATCAACACTAGTCATTCGCAACAAAAGAAAAGCTTAGGTTTCCACATGGTAAAGGCGGAAATGTGCGGCAGACAAAAGCTCTCAGCAAGAATAACTAAAACACGCGGAAATGTGTGATAATGGTTAGTTCCGGAGGTTAAAACCTTTGGCACACACACACACACACACAATGGTCACACTATAAGAAGGCGGAATTGTGCGAGAGGTGGAGGTTGACATTTTTGCGTGCGACCTCACTCTCCACCACATTCAAGGAAACTCACCAAGCGGAAAGTGGAGAAACTGTGTGTGTGTGAGTCACGGTATGCTGACCATGAGTCATCGAGTATGTGTGTGTGTGTGTGTGTATATGTAAGACAAACCTGAAAAAGGTGCCAAATCGACCCCCTTGTCTGGGAGTCGATTACTCCACATCGTAACGCTCGAAGGAGCACCACACGGGAATGTGTCAATACTTTCGGGTTAGCCCGACTACAAACCGAGGCAGACAAGTGCCAAAGTCGGAAAGACGCTGCCACCGCCCCTCCCACAGTAGATGGAGACCTCCACATGTCCAACGAATGTGGACGACGCTGCCGGTCCCGTATCGGCCTCTTTAGTCACCTCAAAACTCACTAACCTAGGTGACATCCCTAATAACGCATATCATTTCACCATAGGTGGATAATCGTCATACTCGATTCCGAGTGACAGCAAAGTAGTAGCAGTAGTAGTAGTAGTAGTAGTAGTAGCTAATTTTACACAGATAGGATAGCTTATTATGTATTAGGATATTTAATATTAAGGTAAATAAATGGTGGCGAAGGTGTGGCTATTGGGGGAGGCTGGAGGCCACGTTACTAAAAAAAAAAAAAAAAAAAAAAAAAAAAAAAAAAAAAAAAAAAAAGTAGTAGTAGTAGTAGTATGTATGTATGATACGGGTGGTCCCCATTAGAGGTTCACGGCGCCATAAGCTCGTTGAACAGGCTTTGTGTGAAATATAACAAAGTCTAGGACTGCTTTTAGTATCCTGGTGGTCCAGCGGTTAGCGTTCCCCGGTCACAGTCATAGGCTTGTGTGCCGTGGGTTCGAATCCTGGTGGGTTGAGGTGTTGATTGTATGTAGAAGTCCGCGTGCTTTATTGGGCTAATGAAATATGTATGTATGTATGTATGTGTGTGTGTGTCTACCACCACATCGCTACCACAATTAACAAATTCACTGCAAGTGCTTCAGTATAACAATCCAACAAGATTAACATTGTTGTACACAGACAGAGAGAGTAGGTACAGGACTCCTGGACAAGTATCGACTGCCAGACAGACAGACTTGCACACGTGGCTCTTGTTCCCATCGACTGGCAATACTGACAATGGGAAGGTGGGGGCAAGTGAGAGGTGAGGGATGGTGAGGAGCGAGGGTGGGTACGGGGTGAAGGCAGGTAAAGGGTGAGGGCAGGTGAGGGCAGGTAGTCTTCAATCTGAAACCTTAAAAGTAAGGAGGGAGGACCCCGGCACGTTATTGATTACCAACAGGTGTGGCACTGAGGCTCTGGGTGTCACAAGCGTTACTATGATGAAAATAATAACCATAACAACAATGACAATAATAATAATGATGACAATAACAATAACAGCACCAATACTACTAATAATAATAATAGTGGGTCAAGATATAGTCAGTAAACTTGATAGCACCATTACCACCTTAAATAAACGTGTTATCTCTCTTATCAGTGTTATTAAGACTATCAGTGACCTAGTTCTCACACCCCTGTCCGTGGTACTTAGGTGACACTTATTCAAGGACATGTAGGCTAATACTTGACCTCAATTGACCCATGAATACAAGAATGGTCCTAATTCAACTAGCTAACATGCGTAAACACACACACACACACTTATCCTCGGCGCTCTTATAAATATAATAAGAGGCTAAATTAAAGTAAGTTACCTTGAATAAAACAGATTATTTAAGTTATATATAACCAACATCATCATTATTTTAACCATAAACATCGATACCGTGATATTAAAGAAAATCAATATTAAAACAATTACCATAATTCGCTTTTATGATAAACTATAAACTTAAAACTATTCTTCAGTATAGCGTTACTCTTAATTATCAAGTCTCTAACTAAACTAGCCGCTTAAAACCTGTTGTTGATATAGCAGAGTATATAATAATCTAGTATACCATCAACGTCCATATATTCTATCATAACTTTGTAAAATTCTCTTCATGAGATTCTGTGATATTTTTTTTACATCTATGTGAACAAATAATTAATCATATATTCATTATTATCGATGTGATTTGAGTTTCAGGTGATGAACTCTTGCCGCTAACCGTACTGTAATGTATGTTCAACCTTTAATGCAAATCACAATACCTGTATACATACATACATACATACAAGTATATCCCACACTATAACACCAGTAACATACATTATACATCATCATAACATTCAACTAATCATACATATATACAGAGTTTACCTCCTGATATAATGAGTGGGTATCTAACTTTACATTTGTGGAGTGAAGATGGTCGAGTGCAGTGTCGGCCTCACTGCCTCTTATTTACTAACATAAAATGGCTTTACGTCTCTAATGGGATGTGCCTGCCAGCACTGCCCTCTATATACGGATTCCACTAAACTTTTCACCAACTAAACTTTCCGTAATGACGTGACATTTCTCTAAAAGATGAAGACAAATAATCAGTAGAAAACTGTTAAAAAATGTGTTCTACCCTACATGGGTGTAATAAGGTAAAAAAGGCTACTTTACTACACAATCCTTCACATTATCCACAAAAATCATAAAAATTATCTACAATTTCAATAAACATTCACGATATGAAATTATATATAAATTCAAACACCCATAACACACTATTGATTCACACAAGTAAATAAATTACACTCGATAATTTCCCACCAACATTTAAATATTTTGAAGCACTTTTTTCTTTTCTTTTTTGCACATTGAAGTGTGTTAGAGGCGCTCGGTCAGTACCACACACACACACAACACGCTGTCCAGAGCAACACTAACTCTACACACGACTACCAAGAATTGGGACAGCATGAGCAGTCAATGATTATGGTGTGGAGGAGGGAGGTTTGAAGGAATGGGAGGGTGAAGTTGGATGATGTGGGGTGGAGGAATGGGGTGTATGAAGGATGGGAGGGGGTGGATAGTGTGGTGTGTTAGGGGAGAGGGCGATGTGGTAAAGGGGGGAGGGTACGTGTGGTGGTGACAATAGATGTCAACGCAATGTTGGGGAGTTTTCCTATTGATTATGTGTGTGTGTGTGTGTGTGTGTGGAGGGAATGGGTTTGAGTGAGTATGTATGTATGTATGAATGTGTACGCCTTGGTACATGTGAGTGGCTATGAATGTGTGGGTGTCAGCGAGGCGGGTCCTTTACAGCCAGCTTACTGAATAATGAACGTCACTCATTTGATAAATTCCTAGTCAGTCACGAGGTAAATGTGCTGGGGTTAATAGTGAACGTGAGACAGTTTATCTTGCTAGAATAATAGACAGTACGTAAACATCTCTCTTGAAGTAACATCATATATACAGGGTAGTCGTAAAAGATTGCCCACATTTCAATAAACTCGTATAACCAGTAAAAATCTGGGTGTTCTTTTTTCAATGACTGTACTTTTTCATTTATCTCAAAAAATATATTAAATAACAGAGTAGTATCTGATTTACAACAACTTATATGGTGTTGGCGAATACATATGGAGCGGGTAGGTAATGTGTACACATACAGTATAGAGAGAGAGAGAGAGAGAGAGAGCTACGAGAAACAAGAACAGAAACGGGCAAATAAATTCTATCAATTTAAACCAGGAAAAACACAAAATAAAAAATAAAATATCAAGACCATCAAGTTCACAATCAAGCATTTATCTACAAAACTAGAAACACTGGTCTGTGAAGTGAACCATCGACTAAAGCACTGTACACTAATCGTTCCCTGCAGCCCTGACAAGGCGTGTGGGTCAGCTGCTATAGTTATAATGGGGTTTCAGAGTTGTCTGTACACATACCTGTATACATATAATTTTATCTTATCAACGAGTTTAAAGCAAAAATAAACGTTGAATGAATGTGAACTTGTATGACGGTTTTAATGAATAAATAACAATATATAAAATATAAATGTTAATAAAGATATGAATAGAGAAAATCTATGGACTATGGCAGCCAGGTGTCGTCCGGGGTGAGTGGGAGGTGGAGGAAGAGGGAGGAGTATGTTTGACACGGCGGTGGCATGAGAACGCCCTCCCTCACCCACATTCCGTCTCTCTCTCTCTTACTCTATTTTTTTCCGATAGGAGGTGAAGGACAGTGGGAAAGAAGATAAATTTGAGAAAAATCAGATAGATGTAAGGTATATTGATGTAAGTTGTGTTTGTTTTGATATTCTAATGTAATATTGCACCAATGACCCCCGGCATATACTGTGTGTGTGAGAAGCAGGTAAGCCAGACCATTAGGTGTTCGTTACGTATATCGACGGCAGGATGGGCGCTTCCCTCAGGGTTTTCATTACTGTGAGAGGCTTCAGGTGTTCCCTGTTGGTGATAATGACTATTTCCTGATTGTGTCTGTACACCTTCGTTGTCTTCAAGAAAATAACTTGGATCACCTGAAGATTTGGGCACCCCATCTTATTTCACCTAATGATTAAACACGCTAACTTAACCGAACTCAATTCATAAAGTGAAATAAGCTACGGTTAATCTTGTGATCCAAAAATTTCATCCTTATTTTCTGTGATGATTCTTGTAAATGCATGTCGATGTATTGGGCGTTAAATCATTAATGATTTTCTTCAATAAATTTCATGTAAAAATGTTTCACGTTCTTTAGAAATTGTAATGTCAGAATTCCTACCTGGAATGCGTCTCGGTGCCGTAAACACTCTGCGCCTTAAGCATGCCTAGTTTCAAAGCCAGGCGGGTGGAAAAGAAGGGTTAGTTTAGTAGACGAGTAATCAGTTGACACGGCCTGCTTTTGTGTCTCTGGGAGATCGTCTGCATTTCGACGTAAATTTTGAAAATACATTTTTTTTGTTGTTCCGATGAAAACCGCCAACGAATATTAGTTAATCCATTCTTGTGTCGTAGGTGAAGTGAGCCAGTTATTTACACCCTCATATATACAGTACAGCCAGGGTGGAAAACAGCGTAAGAACATCAGGGAATGCGAGTCCTTGTCCTTTAAATGTGTCAGTGAGGTGGCGGAAACATGACCCTGAACTAGCCATACTATCGACCGGTTGTGTAAGCGCCATCATCTGACCTTGGGATCGCATGTCTGACAAGGCTGTGCGTTCCCTCAAGCTCCCATTGCAACGTGTCTGGATTGGCATGTCTGTGCATTTAAGTCCGTATGTGTGAATTAGTGTGTCTAAGACTGAATGTGTCCTGTTTTGTGTATAA
Organism: Homarus gammarus; assembly: GCA_958450375.1. NCBI lineage: Eukaryota > Metazoa > Arthropoda > Malacostraca > Decapoda > Nephropidae > Homarus > Homarus gammarus. The sequence continues at coordinate 7,629,523 of CAUDMG010001652.1, forward strand.
CTTAGGTTCAAGGTTGTCACTGGGTTCTTCCTATTGTCAGTAATAGTATAAAGTCTGTATGGCGGTATATGCCTGAGTTACTAAGTTGGTATGTAGTGTATATATCTGGGTGTTTAAGTGTTATATGTTCTGCATGTATTTCTGTGTATCAGTCTGTCTTCTATTTGTGTCTGCCCGCTTGTCTGGGCATCTATTATCAATATTTACAACCTGTTATATATATATATATATATATATATATATATATATATATATATATATATATATATATATATATCATGTAAATCCACAATGAAAACGTGGATAAGATAAATCTTGATATATATATATATATATATATATATATATATATATATATATATATATATATATATATATATATGTGTGTGTGTGTGTGTTTTATTATTATTATTATTATTATTATTATTATTAGTCCTGAAAATATCTTTATATTTTCAATGAGTAATTTTACAGAAAACTTGAGCAAGGACTATTTTAAAACAATGTAACACCTGCTGACTTCAGTCAATAATTGTGACGCCTCCCAAGTAGCGTTCACGAGCTGTTCTTAGGCTTATTATATATTACAACAACAAGATGAATGGCTTAAATATAGTGAACGAACGATGCATAACAAATATTTTTAGATGAAACACTTTCGTTAAAAACAACAACACTTACATGGATTCTTACAAGCCGCAGTTAATGTACCCTTTCCATAAAATTTGTTTCTACATAAGGTTAAAACGAATAAACTCGCAGAACACAAGCCACAAGCAATGATGTTCTTTTTATCTACTCAAAGAAGACACACACACACACACACACACACAGAACGTAGAAAATATGTAAAATACACGTTGTCTCACGATGGATGAGAAATTACACTTACGTTATCTCCCTTGAGGTTGAGTAAGGTTAGGTTTATTGACACTCCTTCAATTGTCAGTCATTGCGAGAGACAACGTGACGAGATTTATCCGTAAGATTAGCCTCAACCATAAAAATATTCCTGAGTAACTAATGTTGTATTCCTACTTGAGAAGACATTGTTCATTACTTACCTACGTCACGGAGGCGAGTGTATGACAATCTGTGAATGAAAACACGAGTTAGATTAATTTCCCAAATATTTTAGATATATAATTGCTATGTTATTCTTCATAATACTGTTAATACGAATAATTATATAAAAAACTTCAGACTTTCGTGGGAGGACATTTAATGTGTCTTCATATAAACACGAAAGGGGCAAGTCCCTCTTTTATCCCCTGAAACGAAAGTGGAAAGGGCATGTACCACTCCTTTTCCATATACAGACCCCCCAAGGTAAGTGACAGAAAGGGAGGTAAATTTTAATTATTAATAACAAAAAACAGTTCAAGGTTTGATTTTTTCTCGTTTGGGCAAACTCCGAATGTATGAATTACAACTATTAGCAAAGATACAGTAGAGTGTTACAAGGGTAAGGGAAGACTGCACACGCTTACGACAACACTGGGGTGAGACCGTGAGGCAATGGCAGGAGGTTAGAGAGAAAGAAACAAGTGGCACTAGGCAGCAGAGCAAAGCAGCATTAAAGTTGAGGACTCACAGCGTTTACATGACATTGCCGCCGCCACCCCGGTTTATACACACACATTGTAAACAAGTCTTTCATAATACTCTTTCATACGAGAGAAAAAAAATCTAAAGACAACCTCAATACAGAACAGTTTAATCTAAAAAAAGTTTCTGTGGCTTTAGTGTTATTTTGTTTCTTTTCTTTTCCACCTATTGTGTCGTTACTCTGAAAACATTGTTGGAAAGAGAATTTTAAATTAGTTTGCAATTGATACTAGTCTGTCGAGTTACGTCAATCCACAACTTTTTATATATAAAAATGTACCACACGCAAGGAATTTATACATATTATACTTCTACTGCAAATGATTCACTAAAAGAATTATATAAACTTACGTTAAATGGAAATCAAGTGAAAAATGTTGGTTATATTCTGCAGTTGCTTCTCTTAATCAAACCCATATTATTATATTATTATTATTATTAGTAGTAGTAGTAGTAATAACAGTAGTAGTGGTAGTAGTAGCAATAATTGTATAATCACCGTTATTATTATCATTACGGTATTACAGTATTTACATAATTTCTGTAGATAGTTTGCATGTACAGGCATATTATAGTGTTTCAGAATAACCGCCCAACTATCACTAATTGGAGGGCTGCGCTTTGATAATTAATTCGTGTGCTGAGTCACTTCTCGGGAGACCTGTAACATTAACAACTTGTAAGCCTTTGTACTATTAAGCCCGACAGCCTGTAAGCTACTGGAACGCTAAGCCCGACAGCCTGTAAGCTACTGGAACGCTAAGCCCGACAGCCTGTAAGCTACTGGAACGCTAAGCCCGACAGCCTGTAAGCTACTGTTACACGAAGCACTTCCTCCCCCCATCCTCGCCCCCTCACACCGCACCTGAGAGCTGCAGGGATGAGCGGCGGCATCGATCCTTCAAACACCAGCACGACCAAGTGAACAGTGGCACTCATCCTCCCTCACTCCTTAAAGTTGTACCTACACCGTCTGCCTTTGTGTCAAGATCTCCAACACTAAATACTGTCACTATCTCCAACACTGCTGTCATTATCTCCAACACTTATACCTACGTCTGTCATTATCTCCAACACTTACTACCTACGATTGTCATTATCTCCAATACTTACTACTTATATCAGTCATTATCTCCAACACTTACTACCGACAACTGTCAAGATCTCCAACAATTAAAATTTCTCCAGCACTCACTACTGTATTTACGACTTAAACTTTTGTTCATCGGGAAAAATATTTCTAAATAACTAGTTCGAGTTTCCAGTTTCGGAATTGCAAATGATATCTTAATTTGCTTTGTTCTTGTTGTCTTATCTAGAAGGTCATGTGATTTGGTGTCTTGTCTTAGTCTGGCGCCAGAATGTGCCTTGAAACAATTTGAAACTACATTGATATAAAACGAAAAAGTATACACGTTTAGGTACCATTGTAAATTTAGGTACCAATGTAGGTTTAGATACCTGCGTAATTTAGGTAGCAGTGTAAGTTTAGGCACATTATTATATTTATACTTTAAGGTAAGGTTAGGTGTGCCAACCACTAGTATTCACATGTGGCAGGGATTGAGGTCGAGCTGTTGGCAACCCAATAACAAATTCTCAAAGGTTCCTAAGTTCAATTTCTAGCCTTGGGGTGTGAGAACGCAACTGACTCACGCATATATATATATATATATATATATATATATATATATATATATATATATATATATATATATATATATATATATTACGTAGATATATAGATAGATTTCGTGATGAGTATATAGATAAATTGATAAGAGATAAATATAAAGGAAAATCATCATATACAAGTGCACATTGGATGGATCGGTAAAGGTTAATATGATAATTTTCCTAGGTGGAGACGCGAGGAGTCATTTAACTTATTTACTGAAGCTATGACACGAGGATGAAATACCTCAATGGAGTTTAACTTTCACTGAGAGAGAGAGAGGTTACACCCCTCTAATACAATTAATCTACCATCACTCTCACAACAATCTTATTATAAGCTAAAAAATCGTAAAAAAAAAATACTACTTATTCATCATCACAAGATCTAGAGAAAAGTTAAAAGTAAATAAATTAATGTTAAATCTTCAACCAGTGAACTAGAGGTTCTTAATCATAGAAAACGGAGATAATCCCAGTAATTGCAGCACAGACTTGATTTACTGCACTAACTCATGATTAACAGAAACATACTTCACAGGTTCAAAATCCTAAATATAGTAAAGATTATCCAAGAAAGTCCAGCGTACGATTTACTGACACGTGAATTATAGACACATGTTCAGAATCATGATATGCCAAGATTAACCCCTGAAGTTCCTGCATGGTAATTCTATCCTTTGAGCAACGAAGTAATCAATTACAGTTGGTAATTATGAGATGATGAAGTTAGGCATCGGAGCGACATACACCACACAAACACAAGTTACAACTGTGAAATACCCGCTGATGAAAGAGGTGCGAGAGTATTTATTTTTAAACGTTCACTCCTGGAGTTCAAGGCTCAATGGACGGTGCTTCATAACCATGGCAGCTGAAATAAACCCAAGAACTATATTTAATAACACTGGCAACTGAACCAAATAAAACACAACAACCCCAACAACGTTTAATACCATTGACAGCAGAAATATTTTATAACGATATGAGATGCCTAAGATAACTATTTTCTACAATCTCTATAAATACAATGACCAATGACTTACTAGTTCCTTAAATCATCAACATTACAAACTAACGCATCAACTCGTTATACTACTCAATGGCAAAGAATTTCAAGACACTGACGGAGACGTAGAATAGGTAAATTGTTGTACTAAAGTCAAGGGTCGCAAATCTTGAAAGTTTTGACACCAAAACGTCATTATTATTGTGTGTCTATAACAGTAAGACTCCCAGAGTGGTGAAGGTCGTGTGTGTTTATAAACAAAAATTCACGCTACCGCCACAACGTTATTGAACACTATAAACAACAGCGCCATTCCGTTTCAGGCCTCGAAAAGTAGGCCTTGCTGCATATTGTAATATTAAATAATAACTTATTTATCTATCTTCTACCAATTCTTTACACAAGGGAAATGTGATGTCTCAGACTTGACGAAGCTGCAAGTCACTCAGCTATGAGTCTATGACGTAAGATGTTTGTAAGTACTGTCTGTATCCTGAGAGGAGTCGGTGATGAAAAATATCCTAGTTTAATATTCAAATTCGTGTCAGATGAGATAATAGGGTTGCCATACGTCCGTATTTTCCCGGACATGTCCTCCATTTAGGTCTCGAAATCTTCATCCGGAAGTAATTTTTAAAGTTCTTCAAAAGTCCGGAATTTCAGCTTTCACCATTTTCTCCACGGAAAAAAACATGAAACTGTAATGACGAGAGAGAGAGAGACTGTGAGAGAAGGGAGGTGGAATCCTTAAAAATCTCGTTCAGTTTTCGTCAGCTGATAAGTCACGTGTACTCCTGTATGGTGTTGTCAACTTAGCTGCTAGCAGTTTTTTTTTCATCAGCCACGCGCATTATTATATATTTTTTTGTATTTAGTTCAATTACTGCCATAAATGAAATGATGAAAGTATACCATTTGTTTCTTATTGCCTTTTTTACACTAGCATTTGTTTTTCTTGTCCTGCATTTAAGGCATTTTAACAATTTTCAACCATAATCTAGCAACTTTCGCTATAATATTTACGTGTGTCGACAACTGTGACGGTGACCGGTGGTTGGCCAGTCTTTAACCTACAGTGACAGTGTTTGATCTTACTCTTTGTTGTGAGTTTGTCGCGTGTTGCCAAAGCTAGTGCTTACGATTTGTTGTACTTTTCCAGAGCATAAAACGGTACCGTATACCCCACGGACAAAATGTCCAAACGCAAATATAAATTCACTGTAGAGTTGTAGAGCAAACTCCCGTGTTTTGAGAGAGGCAGGGATGAATGGGAAGAGCAGTGTTTGGTGTGCAGACCAGGAACGTACGTCTCTGTGGCAAACAAAGGTATTAATGATTTACAAACACATGTGAACTCAGACAAACACAAGAAAGCAGTTCAAGGAGAGGGCTCATCCATGAAACGGACAGATTTTTTTGTCAGCCTTAAGTAAAGGTAATTTGTTTTTATTTTTAAGATTTCTATACCATATATGTTGTAGATTAGCCTACATTAAAAACACAATGCAATACAGTACACCGATACTGGTATATATATATATATATATATACTTCATTTTTAGTCCATTTAACACGCGGACTTTGAACATATTATCAACGACCTCACCAGCAAGGAATCGAACCCTCGACCTACTGGGTGGCCCTAGGGAACGCTTACCGGCTAGCCCACAAGGACACTAAAAGCAGTTCTAGACTCTGTTATATTTCACACAAAGCCTGTTCATCGAGCTGATGGCGCCGTGAACCTCATTGGGAAACTGCCCGTGCCTCGTATGTGGTGTCAGTAGCATTTTACCGAATCCAGCTGGTATGAAACGCGAGGTACATATATATACTTCATTTTTAGTCCATTTAACACGCGGACTTTGAACAGGCTTTGTGTGAAATATAACAGAGTCTAGAGCTGCTTTTAGTGTCCTTGTGGGCTAGCCGGTAAGCGTTCCCTAGGGCCACCCAGTAGGTCGAGGGTTCGATTCCTTGCTGGTGAGGTCGTTGATAATATATATATATATATATATATATATATATATATAAGGAGTCTGTCCAGCTGAAAAATGCATATTCATCCGAAGGTTTCATTAAATAAAACAAGAAATGCATCTTTCATAAACCTGAGATCTGTTCTTTACATAATTCTTCACGAAATATTTTTAATAAAGGCATAAAAATTGGCAAAGATATGATATATATATATATATATATATATATATATATATATATATATATATATATATATATATATATATATATATATATATATAATTATCATTATTGGGGAAAATGAGACTATTACGATATTTTAGTGGTCATTCCCTCCGCTCTCAAATAAAAAAAATAGACTAAGTTTGCATAATTAAACGATAATTACTAACTCGCTGACAATTTACATATTAAAGACTTTTTACCATCCTTTTTAAATGACAATACACATTATTCATTATTTACGGAGCTGCTAATTATTCATAGTTAAATATATTATCGTCCTCTCAACTCTCGCCTTTGAGTGACCCATTATTCTTACACTCACGAGACGAGTGACAGTAACCACAGCATCACACTCACCACACCTGCCACACCACCCACCATCACAACACAGTACCACTACCACACCTTCACAACACAGTACCACTGCCACACCTTCACCACAACACAGTACCACACCTTCACAACACAGTACCACTGCCACACCTTCACCACAACACAGTACCACTACCACACCTTCACAACACAGTACCACTGCCACACCTTCACCACAACACAGTACCACTACCACACCTTCACCACAACACAGTACCACTACCACACCTTCACCACAACACAGTACCACTGCCACACCTTCACCACAACACAGTACCACTACCACACCTTCACAACACAGTACCACTGCCACACCTTCACCACAACACAGTACCACTACCACACCTTCACCACAACACAGTACCACTACCACACCTTCACAACACAGTACCACTGCCACACCTTCACCACAACACAGTACCACTGCCACACCTTCACCACAACACAGTACCACTGCCACACCTTCACCACAACACAGTACCACTACCACACCTTCACCACACCACTGCCACACCTTCACCACAACACAGTACCACTACCACAACTTCACTACAACACATTACCACTACCACACCTTCACCACAATATCACTAATACACCACATAAATGAACTACCACTGCACCACAACAGCACCACTACCACAAATTCACCACAACTCACTGTTACAGCGGCCACCTTACCAGCCAACACAACCGTTTTAATTGTATTTATATATTTTTTTTTACAAGACGGGACAAGAGCTACAGTAAGCCACCTGCTCTTCTCAAATGTTCAAAACCTGATACATCAATGAGTCACTCCATGGAACACGCTCGTAAATGTTACTTCATACCCGAGTACTTCCCATCAGTCGTTATGGGACACTCGGCTACGATGCGTTTCACTCCCAACTGTATTTATCACCTTTAAGCAACACCGATAGCCGGAATTAATTAGGGTGGGTGTGGATTATTTTGTCAAGCCTATAACAGAGCGTTGAGTAAAGCGAGGGTTGTGGTCGTAAGGGGAAGGATGTTGGTGAGGGAGGAGGAGTATGTTGGTGAGGGAAGGAGAGGATGTTGGTAAGGGAGGAGGTGGATTTTGATGAGGGAGAATGAGGATGTTGGTGAGGGAGGAGGTGGATGTTGGTGAGGGAGAAGGAGGATGTTGGTGAGGGAAGGAGAGGATGTTGAAGAAGGAGGATGTTGGTGATGATAGAAACAAGGTCGTCTTGGCTCCCAGCCATATGCACCCAACTCCATTACCCACCGTAACATTTGCTGTGTCTTGTAAACATCAGCTTTGTTAAATTATGACAGTATCTCCCGCAAAGGAAACTATATTAAACCACAGTATACTACCTAACTCATAGATTATTATGGAAATCCCGAAGATCAGACACCGCCAACTGAAGAGTAACCACCCTAACCTAACGCTAACCCAACTCATAGATTATCATGGATCACCTGAAGAATAGACATCGTCAGCTTATTTCACCTTAAGATTAACCACCCTAACGTTAACCTAACCTAACCTTTCCCCAATAGTGTTCGGGGTAATGGTTAATCTTCAGGTGAAATAAACTAGTGCGTCATAATAATCAGGTTAACCTTATTTATTATAGCTATGGACATTTATTTGAACAGGAGAAGGAAACCAAGCGTAAAATATTGTAACAAATACTCATTAAACCATAACCTCTTAAATAAATAATGATCCGCTAAGAAAACCAAACTACCTTTAAAAACACAAAAGAGCATTAATCATCTAGTTTTTTTATGGCATATCATTCAAGCTAAGATAATAATCCTGATAGTTTTTACGACACAGAGAAAACAAATAAGACAAGTAGGGTATTAGTTAGGCCATGTTCAATCGCCTCTGGCACAGTTCCAGAGTTCCCCGCCAACTGTGTCGTCTGCTGGTTCAACGTCAACATTTTTTTTTCTTCCACGTTCATAACAGTAACTATTCTTTCCATTCAACCGCGCATATTTTGTTTTTTCGTCTGTGGGTGTTTGTTTATCTAGGTATCTATTAGTGATTTAGTGAATTTACACATGTCCTAACGTCCGTGTGTTTTTGTTGAGCATCTTGTGGGTATGTGTATGCGTAAGTGCGTACGTAAATTCTTATGTAACCGTATAAATAAAATCAAACTAAACGCCACAATACAACACTCAACTAAACTAGCACTTCCTTTATGAATATCTTAAAAAGAGTTCACGGTTAACTGAAACAACCATTCAAATAATATGCCTGGACATCCTATACAGTATAGCCAATCCGGATTTTTACCTCCCTCCTGCTGCGTCACCCATATCCCACCATCACCCACAGGAAGTCCTTCTTAGGGCTCATTTAGGCTTCAAGGTCAGAGGCCAGAATTCACAAGTGGTGTTAAATTATGTGAGGGTGTAATTTTGCAGCCATTTTGGAGGCTATGGCCCTTATGTTATTGTTTGTATCAACCAGTTATTATATATTGGATGAGAAGAGATAATGATACCTATTGTAAGAGCCGAAAAAAGTGGTAATTGAACGGGACATGGAAACAGGTCACATTTAAGAGTAAAAACAAGGGTAAAAATAATAGTAAATTAATCAACTATAAACTAGAAAAACAAAGTAATTTAAGTTAAAAGAAAATAGCAATAGAGTAATTAAGATTGCCGTAAAAATGTGATTATTAATGAAAATCTAAAGGAAACAATGATTCTCTTAACACTGAAAACACTCACAAGTCAAAGAAATGGTCAATAATATAACTCAAAGAAAATGGTGAATGCTATAAGAAAAAAAATTAATTCATGATAAAAGTCAAAGGAAAGGCGACTACTGTATTATCAAAATAAATGTAACTGGTGAATTCATTATTAACCTGTAAAGAAAATAAGAAATATATTATGAAATTCAGAGAAAATGGTAAAACGATAAAAAAAAGTCTGAAAAAAAGAATCTATCACTCACGTCTGAGAAAATCACTAAATCTATCATATACGCCCCAAAAATTGCAAAAAGTATATATGATGATCAGATTATCTCCCACGTATGATAAACGATCACACAATTACCTTAAATCATGACCAAACAAGCTGAAAAATATCACCTGAAGATTGGACACCCCAGCTTATTTCCCCTGATGATTAAACACATTAACATCAAGTGAAATACGCTGGGGTATCTAAACATTAAGTGATCCGCTAATAATAAGCATTAGGTCACAGACAAACCTGACCTACATACTAAAAACAGGATCACAGTAGATGTGTCTGGTACGTGTGTGGTAATGCTATATTTAGCAGTAGTAGCGGCGACATTGGCAAAACTTGTTCTTCTAACGGGGGTGGGGGAGGGGGTTGTTCTTGCACTCCTAGCGACAATGGTGACAAATACAACAGATTTTCGCTAGTTTTGAATCTATGAGGACACAAGATAATAAAAGGAACTCAAGAAAACGAGATGAATGCGATAAAGTCGCTAAAAATATAAAAATTAGAAAAAAAACGATAACACGAAAAACAAGACAAAATTAAAACAACTAAATTAAGCAATCGAAAGCAAAAAATGTGACAAACTGAAAGAAGAAAAAATGAATTGGTGAAAGAAATAGGCGAAAGTGGAAGTAGAGAAGAGAGGGACAGTGATTTAGGCAGAACACAAGGACCAAACCAGTTCCGGAACCACAAAAACAAGTATTTAATTCACTCGACGTTTGTACAAGGTCGAGGATATGACACCACCACTTTACGCCACTGTGTCAACCGGTATCTAGAGTCAGGAGTGTGTCAACCGGTATCTAGAGTCAGGAGTGTGTCAACCGGTATCTACTGTAGTCAGGAGCATGTCAACCGGTATCTAGAGTCAGGCGTGTCAACCGGTATCTAGAGTCAGGCGTGTCAACCGGTATCTAGTCAGGCGTGTGTCAACCGGTATTTAGAGTCAGGCGTGTGTCAACCGGTAATTGGAGTGAGTCAGTGTGTATAAATCAGTAAATTGAACCAGGTGCCTGGTGTCTCCATGACCACGTTAGGTCCTTCATATCAACACCCGAGGACGAGTTACTACACCACGTGAACACCACACCACCTGGTGTCTCCATGGCCAGCCCAGGCCCGGGCCATCAACTGTAAACTATAATAATTTGTATGTTCAATCAATGTTCCTTCTCCTTTCAGTAATGAAAGCATGTGTGTGTGTGTGTGTGTACCAGCATCAAGACTCGACAGTGTGTGACAACCACCACCACCACAATCTGCCTCACAAACACATTGTTTAGTAACAAAAGGGGGTAACCAAGATACATTAATTTAAAGTTCACCCTCTACCACACACTGCTGAGAAAAACATACACACACTAAGAACACGCACGAAAATACACACATACACTCTCACGCAGAGAATAAGTAAACATACACAGTACAACACACATATACTGTACAGCACAAGACATAAATGCACACTACAAAACGCATACACAAACAGTACAACACACATACTGTACATTTTACAAACACGTACACCCTTCCCAGCCAATCCCTTTACACCCTCATGCTTCCCAACCAATCCCCTTTAGGCCCCTTACTTATTCAGCCAATCCCTTTTATATCCCATGTTTGTTTGTTTTCTCCGAGCCAATCCTCTTCCACCCTCAGCAGTAGCACCATTACAGCAGACTTCCATCACACGGTCACCCAAATTAAATTAAAAACAAATAGTTGTTTACACACACTGTTGTTCCTCAACGACTGTCTCGTCCCCTTTTAAATCAGGATCTTCCAGGCTAAATTAAAAACAACCTGTTTACCGACGCTTTAAACACTCGAGGCTTACGTCGGCGATGCTAATTTGTTTTTTGTTGTAATACCTTGATGTTAATTCAATTAATTTTGGTTCTTTTGTCAAAAATTTCGTTGAACGTCAAATTGAATCTCTCGTGATTTCAGAGTTTCAAACACTTCTCGTCTTTCTGCTTCTCTCTTCTCAATCAATCCAATTTGTTTATCGAACTTTACTCTTATTATTTTCTTGGTTAGTAAAATCATTAGCGTAAACCAATTTCCGGGTGTCTTATTATTATTATCATTACCAGTCACTATTCTTATCACCTCAATTCCTATTTTTTACACTTATTCTCCTGTCAGTTCTCCATTTCATTATCATTATTTGTTTACCTTCAAATATTTCACCTATTTACATATTCCATGATATATTACTATTACCCTTAGTTATCACTATTATTATACAAGATTATTATTTCACATTTTCTTATCAGTTCATTAATTATCTGCTTAATTTCCCTTATTTGAATAGATAATGATAAATGATAAATAAATGATTGTTTTTCAACTAGAATACAGTATGAAGCGGTGATTAACGCACATACAGTCCTTAAGAACTAACAGTAAAGACTGGGCTTAATAACTTATGTGGGAAGAACTCGAGGGACTTTTAGTGGCTTCAAAGTAAAGTTTGGATTACAAGTTAATTCTTCATCCGGCGACGTAAAGACAAACACGGACTTTCCAGAACGCTCCCAGGAATCATTTAAAAACAATGCAATGAAAAGGAGAGAAAATGAGATACCAAGATAAAATAACAGGGTAGGCGACTTCAAAAAAGGTGAATAATTTCGTATTAAAATCTAAAAAAAACAAGCAAAAACAAATGAAAGTTGATATCTCACTTACAGCAGGAGGTAAACGAAGTGAAACATTACCTAGTGTTCAGATCTATACAAGAAGCCTGGGATAATATTTTGTTAAGAAGGGTCCATGCTCATGTTCTATCTCCAGGTTGCAGGAGGTGAAGGAACACCGCGAGGCATATTTTATTGAGAAGAGGCAGGTAATATAAAAAACAAAAATGACGTCATAGCACAGACTCCAGCGTATTGTCCAAGTGATAATAAACTTAATTCCTCACACCCATATCTAGTTTTTCATCAACATTAGATCGTAATAAAATGTTTAATCAATATTTTTCCTCCAACGTTTAGAGAAATGCTTGAAATGTTGATTGTCGAGATGATGTAATTAATATTAGTGGTTGCATCTGGTATTTTTATTCCAGGGTGCCAGATACTAATTTTGCCGGAATTTCCCACGAGACAAGAGAGTGAAGTGTAAGGGCACCTTCACTTCTCTACCTCACTTTAATTGTTGACGTTTAGTGTATTGTCTAGTGTACATTACGAGCTCCCAGGCCTTAACTTAGACGTTTAAGCACACGAATACATTAAAACATCAACACTTGAGAAACACGAAGAGGAAATATCTCGATACGCTTAAATTTCAATGGTTGATATCAATAAAATAATCATTATTTTATCGACGAAAAACAAATCACATGAAATAATCACCTATTCTTATAAGTAGCATAAATAAAGTAAAATTTGGTTTGTGACTTTTTTCCTACGTTCTTGCGCTTCGAAGACCTCAGTTGTCGGAGCACAGACATGCACAATAACAACAATAGCCGCTGGATAATAACAATGACCCTGTATCTTGCCCGACCTCCGCGTGTGAGACAGACAGAGAACACACGATAACACTTTTACTGTTACATCTTCAAGCCGGGGTAGGCAGATATCCTGTTATGTAGTCTTGTAATCGATTACATTGTATTCTCCCGGTTATATTGTATACTCGTACTTAAATCACATTACATACGCTCGATTAACATTGTATACATTCGATAACATTACATACGCCCGATTACACTGTATAGTGTTTTAAAACCTTTCAAATCTAGTAATCAAGTATATTCATATCCTGGGGCGACGTCCTTTTGAGACAGCTGCTCCACCACCAAACCCAGACATTAGGAACACACACACACACACGCTGAAAACACACACTGATAAATACTCAAAATAGATCGTACCACTGAAAAAATAATTAATATCTATCATTTCAAACAATGTATTCAAAATTTAAACATTGTCTTAAGTTTGTAAACCTAGCAAGTTCGCCACGGAAATGAATCACAAAAGAGCAAACACTGCCAGCTGCATCCAAGAAGTCGAGGGCCACAGTTGCAAACACACAGTAAACATAGATTCGAGCTGACTCATACAGTAACTCACAGGGTCACTCAAAAAAATCAGGAAAATTAACAACAGCAATAATAGTTGTACCCTAATGAAAATAAATAAATGACTTGTATAACATGTTACTGAATAAATATCTATATGTCTCAGCCACTGAATCAGCCCATATTTAGTTACAGTATACGCTTAACTCGCCCAAACAAGCTCCCTCTCCCCTCCCAGGTATAATACGTATTAAATAACTAGGTGTAAGAACCTCTCGTCCTCGCTAACCCTGTGGACATTCCAGACACACCTCGCCAGTGTTGTTCAAGGTCTTCGTGTGTCTTCCAACACTGGTCAGATGTATGATGGTTGATTAACGCCTTGCCAAACATGAATGAATCTCCCGACACACACGTCACCTGGCTATTTTTAGTTCAGGAAAAATTATTATTATTATTATTGTTGTTATTGTTAGTATTATTATTGTTATCATTATTAACGATATTATTATCATTGTTATTATTACAGTATTGATGTTATTACGATTTTTATTATTATTATTGTTTCTCGTGATGAAAATTATTAATATGAATACAGCAAGATTAGCTGATGTACCCACAGACATACACGAATATGTATATTACACCAGACAGTAAACATACACACCCACGATACACACCATACAGGCTATAGTATAAATGTCCCTAATCGGATTGTCAAGCGGGACCTGCAGCCAGTAACCCCCCCCCCCCCAACCACCACGACCTACATTAACCATTTTACTGCCTATTTCTTCTCCTTTTGGAATTTCTAAGTCAATATAACTTTAATATTTAATATATAATTGCCACTCCCTCCCCTGTCCCCTCCTCCCTATCCACGATTAGGCGTAGCAGGAGGAAGACTGGGTGGGGAGGAACACAGGGTGGGAGGGGGAGAGACAAGGTGGGAAGGGGAAAAGGCACGGGATGAGAAGGGGGAGGAATGTTTCCACCCCTTCCCCTTACCCCAACGAATCCTCAATTCAATATCTTCCTTCCATACTGTAAGGCAAATTTCCCAAGGTATATTAACACAAGAAGGAATGACACTAGAGATATTATTTCAACATTAAGCTGCTATCTGCACTGTGATAGGTGGACCGCTCCTCTCTTTCATGTTTATTTGTCCTACTGGTTTGTAATTACACACAGGCGGGACTTGATTGGCTCGAGGTCGACAGTGATTCAGAGAGAGAGAGAGAGAGAGAGAGAGAGAGAGAGAGAGAGAGAGAGATGACTATAGCTAATATTAAGATTGTCTTTACTCTAATGTCAGTCCGCCTATTGAATTATCTGGGTCAATAACCTAAAGCAAAGCCATAGACTGACCTTCAGCCTTGCATCATCACCAAACACTGCCTCACACCACTAAACCTTCCCATACTATATAACTTTCACCGGACCTAAGATGACGAAAGCGTGTGTCACAAGCTCTTAACACTGGTTCAAACTGTACAGTACATTAACTAGTACAATGAGAATGTTTTTTTAGTACAAGATCGTGGATATGGTGTACACACACACACACACGATGTATGTTTTTCACTTCCTTGCATCACATACAGATTTCTTGGTAGAGATGTCAAGGTCGCGGGAAAAGAAGTTGTGTACAGTACTTAAAGATCGTGTGTCGTAAGGGAAGAGAAACCTTAAGATACTGCTATTTCTTGTTTATGTTGTCGACATCAGCATTGCCGTAACATCTTGCAACAGGGAAAATATTGCAATGTTGCAGAGTGAAAGGGAATATTCCCCTTTTTTGCCATCAGTGTATTGGGAAATAACTTCTCTCCAGGAACAATATAATGAAATTACTGTATATAAAATGTTCACATAGTGCTATATTTGGGTCGTATATTTTATCGCATTGCGAATTTTTCGGTCCAAGTAAATTTTTTATTACAAGATATCTCCTGCTGTTAACTACCACCGAGAATTGTTAGTACACCAAATAATGTATACTATTATTATTATATTATTAATATTATTATCGCTATCTTATATTACTAATATCATCACTATTATTAGATTATTGGTGTTGTTAAGAATACACATCATAACAAGTAACACTCGCCCCCAAAAGTATCTATACGGCGGGTATTGTAGGTGTGTTGGTTAGGTTAGGTTGAGGGACAGACTAAAGTGACCACTTCTACAGCCCTTCTCCACCTCTCTCTTTCCACCCCCTTCCCTACCCCATCACACCACCACTGCCACGTGAAAGGGAGAGAGAGGGAGAGATTAATAAAGTATTAACCTAACCTAGAGACGTACAGTAAATAACAACACCATAAACTCAGTGTTATTGAACGTCTGTGAAAGCTGAGTAAATATTAACTTGAATAACCATGTAAACAACTGTATCCACCCACTAAATACAATTTCACACAACGGTAAAAATACAATACTGATTAATGAAAGCTTTGGTCTGATAATACCCCCCCCCCCCCCCCAAAAGTCTTCTAATTTAATGTTTCTCTTTTGTTTACTGATATTCCACCAGACACACAGGAATAAATGTAATAATAGAAATTGATAAACACACTGCCGCCATACTGGTGAACCTTACTGAGCCACAATACTATATAAATACCCGGTTTATTATTGATATATCTATTTCATCAAAGTTAAAAGTAGATTATTTTATATAGTGTCATTACATACAAAATTATGTTGAGAAAATATGACAACGGATGAAGGATTTTGACAACCCTACTGAGACAACAGGAGTCTCAGTGTTCATTCTGAAATTCAACGATTACCCCCAAGTACAAATAGCTTTGCGAGACTCTACCTCAAGCTTTATAATGTGTTAAGATCTCTTGTTCTGATAATCTTGCCTTAATACATTACATTTATGATAACGTCGTTATTTTTATCCCAACTATACTTTTTATGGGTAATATTTTATCTTAGTTAATACATTACACTTTTATGAAACTTTAATCATCTTAATTTAAATCTATACTTTTTAATCATAATGCTATCTTAACTACAGGGTAGGTTAATGTAAACTCTCACATAACACGTGGTCTGGTATTCATCAGTAAACTCTCAGGTTCTGGGCAATGACCGCTCTGGAGGTGGTAATCCCTAAAGCCAGGAGTAAATCACTCGTTCCCGATGTCACTTGCTAGCCTAAGAAGGTTCAGAGGAATGGTATTATGGAAACAAAGAGAGGAGGACTGCCATTGTGTTGGTCACGTCTCCTGAGAATCACACAGGTTATGTACTAGGACCTATGATACAATTCTGTACCCCTCCCTCTACACTGCTCTCATTACTGCTGTATGTAACTCCTATCATTCATTTTCCTTATACCTCCCTTGTTTCTCTCTCTTTCTGTTTATCTCTTTTTTTTCTCCCGATCACGTTACGCCATGACCCAACCAAAATTAATTTGATTATTATAGTATTCTCTTTCCCATTCCTCTCTCTCTCTCTCTCTCTCTCTCTCTCTCTCGACAACGGATATGAATTACTCCAAGAAAACAGGATACCTAACCCCATTTTCATATCTCCCCTAAAACGGATACCCTCCCTTCTCCTCTCCCCTAAAACGGATACCCTCCCTCTCCTCTCCCCTAAAACGGATACCCTCCCTTCTCCTCTCCCCTAAAACGGATACCCTCCCTCTCCTCTCCCCTAAAACGGATACCCTCCCTCTCCTTTCCCCTAAAACGGATATACCCCCCCCCCCCTCTTCCACATCTCCGGTCCGCCACGTGAGGTGTGGAATGGGTGATCTCCCCTCCCAACTTTCAAGGTCAAGGTCCTTTTCACAGTGGCTGGTGGGACAGAAGGAAGGAAGGAAGGAGGGAGGGAGGGCACGTCTGCGAATGAATAGGAGTGTCAGGGGAGGAGGGGAGAGCCGGATGCTGCACGGGGGAAAGGTGGAAGGAGGGGAAGGGAAGGAGAAATGAAGGAAGGGAAGAATGGGGAGAGAGAGAGAGAGAGAGAGAGAGAGAGAGAGAGAGAGAGAGAGAGCAACCAGGCAAGTCAGTCTTCCTTCTGTTGATTGCCACAGTTTGAACCGTACAGGCAGAGATGGTGATAACCCTCACCATTCCTCCCTCAAAACACCACCTTCACCCACACGCCCTCGTGGTAAAGTGGTCATCCATAAGAACGAGCCAACCATCAATATCACACCCACCCACACGCTCGCTCGATCACCACCCAGCCGCCCACACGCCCAAATCTCTGTAGCTCACCTCCCACCACCCGGCTAGACTGGAACAAATACCCTCATGACCACGCCCTCACCACCATATCACCCTTCATAACGCCCACAACCACACCCTCACCATTATAACGCCCACAACCACTCCCTCACCCCTATAACGCCCACAACCACGCCCTCACCCCTATACCGCCCACAACCACGCCCTCACCACTATAACGCCCATAACCACACCCTCACCACTAACGCCCACAACCACGCCCTCACCACTATAACGCCCACAACCACGCCCTCACCACTATAACGCCCACAACCACGCCCTCGCTATACCTTACTATTATGTCGCCATTAAATGTAAATCAATAAAAAACACTGATGCAGAATTACTGTTTAATGTCAAAGGTAACAGTCGGGGTCATATACGCCCTTACCACACGTAGCTTTAAGGTGTGGCACTGTGCCTCTGATTCCTGGAGCTACAGTACAGTAAACCCTCTCAATACCGGACTAATTCTAGCAAGCCATGTCCATTATTGAGAGGATTCTGTTAATGAGAATATCTAGTAATAAGAAGTCCGTTATTGAAAGGGTTAATAGTACAGAGGTAAGTCAGTACGAAGCGACGACGCCATCCTCTTTGGTTGGGTTAATAGACGGTACATACTTGTATCCCTACCTGCTTCACCCCCTTCCTATCCCTCTCTATTATCTGTCCTTTTTACTCTCTATAACCCTGTCTCTCTTGCTGTTTTTTATCCTCGTCTCCCCATCCGCCCTTTGCCTTATTTTAAGTTCTCTGTCTCTTTTATCTGTCTGCATCTCCTAACGATGTTTTTTCCCGTTCATTCTTTCTCTGTCTAATTTGCTTCTTTGGAGGAAAGTTAGGAGGTGGGAGACAGGGTGATAAAGAGAGGAATGCCGATGGAGGGGCTTGAAGAAGAGAAGAGGATGAGATAAGATAGTTGTAAAGGAGGAAAACAGGAGATAGTTGTGGAGAAAATGATGTACCCACTTCCTTCCCTCCCTCTCTCCTCCACCATCCTCCGTACTCTCTCATGCAACTCCACATTTAATTGCTTCACCACATAAATCTCCTCAAAGTAAAAACAAACCCTGTTGCCCTGTTTGGGCCACGGTTCGGTTAAGTTGGGTTAGGTTAAGATGGATTACGTTAAATTACGCTAGGTTAGGTTAAATTTGGCTCTAACCACCCAAGCCCAAACGTCCTACATACGTCCATACATAAATAACAGCCCACGCGGTACCCAAACCATGAGTCACGTGTTTCCATCTACGAGACGAGAAACGCTTTATCTTATAAGGTATACAGTACATGTTAATGGAGTAGATGAGTAGATCCACCTTGTTTACTTATACTTCACTATACTGCATTTATCTCACGTCTCAGGCCAGCGTTAAACGAATATACGACTTTGGTATTACTAACTTAATTCATTACTAACCATTACACACGCTACAGCACAATAAATGAAGGCTAAAGTATGAAAATAAATTTCCATCCGCATTTCACATCGTTCACTTATTCTTGTCTATGGGTAAAAAAAAATAATAAATAAATAAAAAGTGAACACGTACCTAAGAGAATATGGCGCATGAAAACTGTGAAATATGACCGCGGGCGGACATGTTGACAGCGTGTGTCGACTGGGAGTCGCAAATTCCCTAAACCTTACAGACGCTTCTTGAGAAATACCGCCACCATAACATTCTCATATTTCAGCTCTCGGCAACCCTAAATAGACCCTGTTATTTTCATTGATACTTAACTTTCTTCTATTTTTTTTACCTATGCACTGAATTTATGCTCCGTCACGAATATATATGGTGAAGATGCATAAGATGTTACACTGTGACTATCGTTACTAGTTAACTAACGATACCTTTAAATATCAATAGCTAAGTGAGAAAGAAAAAAACACAGAATACGACTTTTTAAATCCGGGTTCAATCGTCTAGTGAAGAGTTAAAGGGCACCATTTTTCGTGTCTGGCACCAAAATGGCGGGAAATTTTGAACGTTTTTATTATTAGTGCGTGTGCTTGTGTATGTGTGCGTGCGTACGTACGTACGTGCGTGTGTGTGTGTGTGTGTGTGTGTATGTGTGTCAACAAGACCGGCCGGTTGTCGTTGCGAGTCGTTCTAGTTGTTTCATGGCGACAAACGCCCCACGCAGACCAGTAGGTATGACCCGCATGATATAATTCAAACTTTCCGTTCTCAGCCGCCTGGTCAGGGTACCCAACCTGTAATATACAGTGACGGGGGGAAGAGTCGGCGAGGGCAGTGATGGAGAAGGAAGGAATGGGGGAGAAGGGAGGAGAGAAGGAGATAAAAGAGTGAGGGGGCAAGAGAAGGGGGAGAAGTAGGGAAGGGGCGAGGGAAAGGATAGGAGTGAGACAGGTAGAGAGTGGGGAAGGGAGGAGGGAAAGAAAGAGGGAGAGAGGGAACGGGGAAAAAAGTAGGGAGGGAGGGAGGGAGTGAGGGAAAGAAAGGGAGAATAAAAAAGGACTGAGAATGAGAAAAAAGTAACAGTGGGAGATAAATACCAAGATACAGATAGACAGACATAAAACAAAACAAAGAAATGGAACAGGAAGAATATGTCAAACTTACGCACCACAACAGTTATAAGGAACCACATCATAATAATAATAATAATAATAATAATAATAATAATAATAAAACTACTACTACTAATAATAATAGTACCATTAACAACTACTACTACTAATAATAATAATTAGTAATTACCCGCATAAATAAATCAACAACGATGAAGAGATAACACAGAATAATAACCCGCATAAAATAAACGATAATAACACGAGCACAAGAGACATTTGTAAATAAATTAGACAACGAGCGCTGATGAACGAATGCGATATACCATACCAACTTATGTTTACGAAGGTGAATAAATAAATAGACATGCATAAAATTAATATAAAAATACTATTGCAACAATACATATTATAACAGGACGTATTTCTTAGCATAAATTTATATAAGTATCATGAAAATAATACGCCTTTTTAAAGAGCAAATATTTACAGTAAATTGTGAGGAAATTAAAAAAGGGGACAAATAATATTGTAAATAAACATACAATCAACCATCATACATACATAATAATATCGCTTGGATTAAAACAAAACCAAATATATTAATAACTGCTAAGAGTTAAATAAGAAAAATTCACAAAACAAAGAAACAAACACCATCAGTATCACCACCCGTAGCAGACCTCGCTAGTGTGATAATTCCCGCTTATTACGAACGCTGGGTGAGAGTTTATCCTTAGAAAGATTAGATTAAACAAAGGAATGAACACATGTTATGAGTGAACTACTGGTACTTAAAATGATGTTTTGGAATACGTGTAATGGAAGGTGGAGTTTGGTATTCTGTACACATACATCAAGACACTCGTGTATTGAGGTACACACGAACATTTTTTTTTTTTTTTTTTTTTACGGGAATTAGCCAACCCGGGCACAGGTCAAACGACCCACAACGGAGCCTGGGGGGCGGAAAAAAAAGAACGGAAAGAAATTGTAAATGTAGAAAAGAAGGTTATACTGTATTAATCTACACCGCGTATACAATACATATATAATGACACTCACATCCATGCAAACGTATCTACACTTGAAGGCGAACTTATATAAATACATGCACACATTTATATACATATAAACACATACACGAACCTAAAAACCCACACACTACACAAAAACACACACACACACGTATACGTTTTAAGTTCTGTTTATCAGGTTCCAACCATTATAGGTAGAGGTAAACAATGATAAACATTAAGGTTCATTACTGGTGGTCAGGGAATGAGAGTACCAGCAACACAGCTTTGACCTCCGTGATGGTATATGCGAGTTGTGTACTTCCGCCACACTCAACCTTCGAGAGAGAGAGAGAGAGAGAGGCCACCGGATCGACCAGTTTGTTAAAATTCATTCTTGGACACACCCCCCCCCCCCTACTTACGTAACACACCTGTGGCCAAGCCTACTGATGAGGTGATCAAGTGACTCGGGTAGTAGACGAAGACTTTCACATTACACGAGATAAACAAACAAACATTCATAGGTAATAGTGAAACCTCAATCTAACGAATATAATCCGTTAAATAGAGGTTTCACACGGTTTAACGGAGTAGAGACCACAGTATAAACAGTACTTTATCCTTGGTAGAGACTAAACTGCGTGCAGGACATGGTAACATCTGGATTCATTTTAAGATTTCTGTTTGAAGTCACATCTTGATTGAACTCTGCTGCATCCCGAATAATGACCCGGGGGTTGACGGTCAGTATATCCAATGCAGGAAGCAAAAACGACAGCAATGTAAGATTATATTTTTATATGCCTCTCTCTAGGTCTACCAACCGCTCTTATATTTTTCTCTCTACTTCCCTCAACTCTTTCGATTCTCTTTACACCCCTCATCCTTCATTTTCCCATCCAGTTCCTTCTGATCAGGTTTCAAATCTTCACTTTTAAGGGTCTCCTTCCCTCCCCGTCTACTCTATATCTGTAAGTTTGACAAGATTCACAGGTACCCAGGCCATTCTGCTGCGTAACATACCCTCGTCGGATCCATTGTTCTATTGCACCACATAGCCTAATGGGATCCTGGAAAGGTAGAAAGCGGACGTTTGGGACATGTTTAGGTTAGGTCCTAACCACCCTGGCCCAAGCGTCCTACATTCCGAAAGGGTTTAGCAGTGTGTCAAACCCCCTTCGTCGTCGGGGCCCTACTCTTCACTTGCCAAATAAATGACAACTTCACAGGATACGAGGAGGAAATTTTGTTGGACGAAATTTCATTGGATATATTTATAGCAACAATTTAGACGAGATTATTATATAAGCTGGAGAGATATTACCGTTATTCTTCAGGTGATCCGAAAAAAAAGTAAACGAACTATTTGATTGAAGATCTAACTGAAATAGATCAATACTCGCAATCAAATCGCCAATTTAAGTCAAAATCTAAACTTACGATGGTATGATAATCTCTGACCCGGACAGCAAGACCACCCCCTGCCTCACTGGTAAATAATATGAACAGAACAAGTGCAGGAATACCAAGCCCCCTTCCACCGCCACCTGATTCCTACACCTCAAAGGCAGCGAGCAGCAGACAGACAAAAACCGATATATATAATATATATATATATATATATATATATATATATATATATATATATATATATATATATATATTGTACTCGTATATATTACTACTAAACACATATCTGATCGATACAAGAGCTTTACATTGAAGTATAATAAGGAATTTGGGAGTTTTCGCACTTGGAGCATACCCATATGCATAAATACTTACATGTGTACGTCATATATAGACACGAGAGAACAGTCGCGTCTCCATCACCTGCTGGGAGGTCACAGGTAACACTCGTCTCCCGCTAATAATTAGGTCTCACTCACGTCGTGCAGTTCACGTCTCTCCAGCGTTAAAACAAGAAAATTATCTACTCTGACATCCTTCACTCAAGAGTGTGTGTGTGTGTGTCGCAAGACCAGGTCATTCCACTGCTCGAGTACTCTGCCAAAACTCTCACCATGAAACATATACTTTCTTCTGCTTTGATATTTCTGTATATTTTCTTGTTCAGGATCATAATACCTTTAGCAGTTTCCTCACACATTAACCTACACTCCCCGTATCCTAACTTCTGGCTGTTCTCACCCGCGTAAATTCAGGACAACGAAGTTTTAAACCAATTCCATTTTGTACTGTGTTTTTAATAAAATGAATACTTTTCCCCAGGTCTGATTAATTATGACGTCATAATCTTCGTTCCTCCTTCACTCTCTTAAAACACCCAATGGTACCACGAACAAACTAACCAAACAGGATATCATAATGAACGGTAAACTATTACTGCCGTCAATAAACAACGGCAACTCAGGCGTAACAGAAGGCAGACCTTGATAACAGTAGTGACGGGATAAGAAATGCCGCTGGTAGTTCTCCTTTAAATATGCCAAGACGCCCCCCCCCCCCCCCCACCCTATACCACCATTTAGGTCCTTACTCATTTTTAGGCAATTTCGAACACCTGAAGATTAGGCCACTCCAGTATATTTCATCTGATAATTAAACATTATAATGCTAACCCAACCAAACTTAGTTCATTTAAATCTCTATGACTTTTTGTTTGTCAACATTAATAAATTTCCACATATTTGGTCCGAGTCGCAATTGTGTTACAAGGCTGTAAAAATGAAATCTATATATGACTATCACAACTTAATCTTACGTAATGTAATGCTTTGTAATGTAATTTCACTTAACCATAACTTACCGGAATATTGTTACTAACGAGATGTAATACGCTGAGATTGTCAAATGGGGATTCGTCCGGTCAAACAATTATATTTATTTTGGTTCAGCTATTCCCGTTGTCTTTTGCCACTCTTAAGTAAAAACGAAAATAATATATTTACATGGAAAATCGATGCAGAAACTATTAGCTAGCCACCACCTCCCTCCCTACGAGAAATTTCCTGTATTGTATCACCCACGTCTGATAACTTCGTCTTAAGAACAACTTATCGCTTCGTGTAGAAAGCCTGGCCTTCTTACTGATACGATTATCTTAACTCCGTGACAATGAGATAAATGACACAGTTTTAATGAAGTACAACTCAACTGCCTTAAATCTTGGTTCAGTAATTAATAACTTATTACCTACCTTTCATGTGCCGTTTTTGTGTTGACAATTAAAGAAACGAGTCCTATAGGTACAGAGATTACAAAATGATGACTGTACCCACACACTAAAGGATCAGTACCTATTATATTGTCACGATGTACTGTCCTGTACACACCTATATAGAGTACCTGGCAAGACTCGGCGGATGCTGGTTTATATCGGGCAGTGATAGCCCGTTCTACTTTCAACTCGGTTAAATAAGTTAACAAAGTATATATGTTTGTCTATTAGGGCCACTGAAATGACGATGGGGAGGGTTACGTTTGAGTTTTTCAAAGATTAATTTTCGCTTTAGGTTTAAATCAAGTCAAGCTGGAAGCTGCAGTACGTTATGTTGGCATCTTAATTATATCGTACTGTATTTCACGGTCGACTAATAGTTGCAAATCTCCAACAGTTAGGCGCTATCTAGACGTTCCGTCCCTCGTAACGATCTTCAGAAGTGAAGTGCTTTCCCATCTGGTCCCCGAGATATGCTTGGGACTGTCAGTTGGTTGGAAGTGTTCAAAGGAGGGCCACCAGACTGGTGCCTGCACTTCGGCACCTCAGCTACCCTGAGAGATTGGAGCGCCTGAACTTGCCTAGCTTATACTAAAGACGGGCAAGGGGGGACCTAGTTGAGGTCAGGGGGCACTACTCAGTTGAGTGTCCTTACTTGGAGCTGGCGGACGCTCGCCCCACAAGGGGGTCACAGCTCAAGATTGAAGAAGCCGCAAGTCCAGAAAACTGTGAGGGCAAACTTTTTCGGAGTGAGGGTTGTAAACTCTTGGAATAATCTACCAGAGAGTGTGGTGACGGCACCGAGTGTGAGCTCTTTCAAGAGAAGACTTGACCAACACTGGAGCGAGTTCAGGTACATTCAGGAGCCGGTGCATGCCCAGTACCTGCCAACAGTGCGTGACAGAGACGTGACCGATCGCCTGGGCGGCTAGCGAGCCGATCTTTTGGTGAAGAAGATAAATGAAAAGGAAAAGTAATCAGAGACGTGACCGATCGCCCAAGCGGCTAACAAGCCGATCAGTGGCGAAGAGGATAAAAGTAAAAATATCCCAACAATCAATTACCAAAATCAGTAATATGACACCTAATTCCGCATACAACTATAAACTACATCCACAATTAAGAAATAGACAAAATAGTTATGGACACTCACCTGGAACGTTCACTATAGCAGATACAAGTCTGTGGGAATGTTCTTATTCTTGAAGTTAAACCACCACTTATTGTCATGCAAAATACGACAGTCGGCTTAGGAGACTTGATCAGCACATGACAAGGTAATACCCACAAGCGCGTCGGTATGGAGCGAAGCACGTGCAAAGGGGCAGCAAATACCAAGCGAGTAATACTTTATGTGACTGCAGCGCCCGACTGTGAGCCGATTCCATCCTGGCTGGGATCAATGCCGACCACGTTGAACACAGTAGCCAGTACACAATTTAGATGACTAATTCACTTTCGATTTCATCACATTAATACATTGTCTCTTTAAACTCTGATTTATATGTGAGCATTTTCAATATCCAGAGACTTGTATAAGGGTTGCTGCTAAGGCTATATTAAGGAGGTGAAATACTCAAGAGAAATTTGGCAACCCTCTGTTGGGTGCGTTCTAGAGAGCGCCAACATTTGTCGTCTGATGTTTTCCCATTCATTATACTTATGGTCTTTTTAAAGATAATAACAACAAAAAACGAATTATGAATAGTAAATAACTGGTTTATCTGCAAGGAGAACTAGGTGTGCACTTTTGTTCATACGCAGACAATTTGAAGGATCACAAAAACTGAAAATTAGGTGTCAAATATACATGTAACGTCCTAGGCTGAAAATACGAATCATTCTTTATAAAGAATAGCATAACAGAACGATGTGATATTAAAAATATATTTTTTAAACCTTTACAATTGTTTTCCTTTGACCTTGAAACAGGTGAGGGCAGGCAAATCCGGAAATTTCCGGGTAGGTGGTTTCGTGTAACAGCGAAATATATCGTTCTCAGAATATAATCCTTTACGTTAAAATCTAAAGTAAAAACATAGTCTGGTTAATTTAATATACTGTTACAGACTATAATAACTAATATTTTGCATAGAAGTTAATGATAACCGTGTAGTGTGCTAATACAATACCTTTTAAGTGGCTTAAGGCTGTCCGTTGTAGCCGACGACGACTCTGCTTCATTATGAAATCGATGATGAGTGGTAAACTAGGGTTGTTGTTGGCGGTGCCACTGGATGTGACTGCGGAGTCCGATCCTTGACCAGCAGACTCATCACACATTGGGCAGGACAACTCTGGGAGTCCGATTGGCCCTATTACACTCGTTCTCGAGATGTTTGAAGCCTTTGGAGGGATGTTACATTTTTGGGGGGAGTAATTCTGAGCTGATCTTCGTACCCTCTGCATTGTCCATCAGGGTTGCGGCTTGCCTTGGGCAGCTGCCCCGTAGAGGATCTGGCAGGGTTGTCTGTGCTCTGGCATGCAGGTAACGTGTCCCATCCATTGCATCTGTCTCTTCGCCAGAAATGCCTCTTATGCTGATAGTGTTGGCACACAAGAGGATGTCAGTATGAGGGACTTTGTCCTGCCAGATCAGACTAAGCATGTGCTGCAAAGAATGGATATGGAAGGCCTAAAGAGATCTGATGTGGTGTAAATACAGACAGCTTGGTAAACAGAAAGTTTGGTCGAAACTTTGAGACTGTTATTGTTGAGCACTAGCACACAGACGACCAAAAGTGGCAGCTGCAAGATGGATCCAAGCCTGGATCTCCTCGTCGATGCTGTGCTTGGGAGAAAGAACGTTACCGAGGTACACAAAATTTTCTACTTGTTTGATTGTTTCTCTGTTGACCAGGAATGTAGGTGGTGGGTCTGCGCCTCTGTGTTGAGAATTATCTCTGGGTTTTTTATGTTAATTTTTAGTCCGATGGCCTGATATATTGCGGGGACAACCGAGAGACTGTGCTGGAGAGCCTCTGGGGAATGAGCACCGAGCTCGCAATCGTCAGCACATTGGAGCTCCAGGAGGTGGGAAGTTGACGTTTTTGTTATTGCCTGGAGGAGGTTGAACAAGTTGCCATCTAAGTGGAATTGGATCTTCATACTGTCATCGTCGTTTATGAGT
Source organism: Homarus gammarus (assembly GCA_958450375.1). Lineage (NCBI taxonomy): Eukaryota > Metazoa > Arthropoda > Malacostraca > Decapoda > Nephropidae > Homarus > Homarus gammarus. The sequence continues at coordinate 7,657,543 of CAUDMG010001652.1, forward strand.
TATGGCTGATCAGGGTTACTGCTGTGAGGTACAGATTGAAGATGACAGGGGCCAGAACGCACCCGTTTCACATCGACCCCAACACAAAGGGTTTGGACTTGGTGCCCTCCTTGCAAGTACACATGCTTGCATGTCCTCATGGAAGTTCTTGAAGATTTTAATAAATTTTGGCAGGACACCAAACATAGAGAGAACTGTCCAGAGCAATTTTCTGTTGACGGTATCAAAAGTTTTCGTTAAGTCGACGTAAGCCATGTAGAGGTCACGGTTCTGTTCCAGCGGCAAGAATGGACTCAAGATGACCTTCAGGTGACCAAGATTGCAGGGGACTGCCAGAGCTCCAGTTAGTTGGAGATTGCCTGACGCTGGTCACCCAAGTGCGGCTTTGTGTAGGGTGAGCTCCCCTAGCCTTATGTCCTCCCAAACTAATCTGCAAGGCGAGGGGGTGCAGTGGTTGGTAGGCATCAGGGCGTGTCCGCACTCCAGCGGACCTGCACACCATACCTCTGGGGCCCACTGCTGCTTCGAGATCCCTTACAGTATTTGCCTGGGGTCACAAGACACCCAGTTACCGTACATTGCCACGAGGAGGCACTGAAGGGTCTTGGTGATGGAGAGGCTGTGTACCGGCAGAGGAGAGACTTACACACTCGGCTCTCCCTTTTCATCACAAGGGCTACCCGGCAGCAGAAGCTGAAAGCGTACGAGTAGCAAGCAAAGCACGCACCTTAACACTAACTTAATGTTACCACACTAAACACATCACATCACCCTGTGGGTAGTACCCACCAACACACACAGTATATTGTTATGCAAAAACATGCATGTACGGTACCAGTGTGCTGTTTCTTTATAATTAAAATTTACTATATGAAACAAGTTTGTTGATGCACACTTTGTTACGACTTCCATTGTCCAGTGTTAGTACAAGAAGAAACCGGAGTACCTGGAGAAAACTGGAGATGATTGATAAGGTCACACTGGATATGTAGCACCCTTCTGACATCTGACCAGACACAATGGTGAGAGCACGCGTGTCACCACTGTACCACCAACACCGCCACAATTGGAGGCTCAGAAATTCAACAATCAAGTATTTAACTGACATCTACAGTACATGGACATTCGAAAATAAAATCCTATGAACAGGAAAGGAGCCCAAGAGCAGTATATGTGGAGAGTACAGTATACTTTTAAGAGTAACAGGTTATTACCTGACAGAAATCATCACGGAAAGTATGTAACACAAACCAGAATTCACAATGACAACAGCAGTGCTTGTATATCTATCTAATTGTAGGCAACTCTAATTTGTCATGAAGAAGCAAATGTGAACACAAGCAGCAGCTGCCGCCTGAATAGAAATTTCTACCACAGGAGTCACATCCAAGGACTGGCCGGTGACACAGGCATATCTTTGTCTTCCTAATATTCTTCCTCTGGTTACACAAAAACTTTTTCACGCAGGTTTTCGTGACTAAAGATTAAATACTATGGGCAAACAAATTTATATAAGTACACCGTCCTTGAAGCACTAATAGGATTCAAAGGAATTTGACTTCTGGGGTCACTCTTGCAAAGGCTGATCTTATTTACAAAGTACAATACTTATATACCCTGATACATCCAAGTTAGATTGACAGTGAGCAGGAAAAAGGGATATTGTATGCTGGGATTTTGTGTATACGAGTTTTTTCCCAAGGGATTTTGTCTGTGCAGCAACAAAAAAATGTCAGTGGTAGGTGGGTGTGCATGCCTAGTACCACTGCTACTTTAAATCCTTGAATTCCACTTCACTGCTCCAGCCTACTGACTCGGTCTCATTTACTGCATTGCTGAGGACTGCCATTCCCTTGAACCATCTATTTACTGTCTGCACCCCAAATATCCTCACTGCTAACTTCATTGCTTAGTACAGTATGTATAAAGAGTATATATTGTACTGCATATACCAATTCTAGTTAATAAAATGGTAAAAACCTAATCTATGTTTACAGTACTGTATTTTGCCCATATGGATACATAAAAATAATGTAATATATTCAAGGAAATTCAGAATGAGAAAATTTCATGCACCTAAGATTAGTCCCAGCCAAATTTTGTATTGATGTTCATTTTGTAGAAGTATAATTTACAACATTAGGGAAAGACTGATACTTTTGAGAGAAGATGAATCAAGTAGACGTAATATCATTTAAAAATATCGTACACAGTGTCTTTCAGTGATAGAGTTATTCAGAAACACTAGGAGGCATCTAAAATGTTCCTATATACTGTATAACAAAATCAGAATTTGTGTTGTCACAGCTGCCTGATGCATCTAAATTCATCATCAGTTGTTATTCACACTTGAAATTATTTTATTATTACTGTATTATATATAAAACAAGTCAATTCTGCACCATTCACACACTGGTTAAACATTTTGTACAGAAAACTTCAACTTGGAAAATAATAGTACAAGCAGACAGTCCAGAATTAAAATACAGGCTTTATTATACCACATACTGCACATAGGAAACATTAATGTAAGTGCTAAGAATCTTTCTCCACAACATAAAACAGTTATCAGATCATAATCCAATTCAGCAATGTTAATAATCCATGTGCAACAAATTATTAAATTATTTATTTAATTACTGCACATTAATTATTTTACCCAAGACCTTGTAATAAACTCAAACCTAATTCACATTAATATTTTTCCCAAATGAATAACACTTATTGGGCAACACGTAACACCACACACTTAACATCATACAGTCTACCATTTGATTAACTGTAAAGTAATGTACTGTATACAAATACAGTATTGAACACAGTTTTAAAATTTCTAAACAAAATTAACACCATGCATTGTTTCCAACTAACTTTTGTTCTTTTCAAGACAATACTAATTTGTGCTTAGTACAGTGCAGTAATATGCCCGAATAATAATTTTATACAACTATACATGGCATTATTTTGTGTAAATACAGCAACTAAACTAGCTATTACAGGTTGACAACCCTTTATCCGAAATTCCAAAAACCGAAAAAAAAAAAAAAAAAAAAATTGTGGGCAAAACTTTTTTTTTTTTTCCTTAAACAGAGATTAGCCCACCCGGGTATAGATCACTGACCCACATCGGGGCCATGGGGAGCGAAAATGTAATAGTAATAATAATTATAATAATTATTCATAGTAAATAAAAATTTTAATAAAAAATACACCAAAATAAATAATGATAACAATAATTGCCTCCTAAGATGTCCCCACACACAACGCTTCCGTGATGCCTGCTGGGCCACCACTCCACGACCCCCTGACGGAGACACGATGATCCTCCCCATACTGGCCAGATATTTTGTAAATAATATTGATTATGTGTTAAAGGAATATCCTTCCTTCCTTCCTTTGGCTTTAGTAAGCCCCTTTATAATATTTATACTGTATATACTTGTCACACTTGCCAGATGCTTCTGGTGTCATTGTACAGGGGTACCTAGTGACAGCACTAGGAACCCACTTCCTCTATCAAGGAATCAACAATTGAAATTAAAAAATTGAATTGATAACAATAATAATAATAAAATATAATAATAAAATTAATAATAATAACAATAATACTGTAATAATAAAATAAGAATAATAATAATAATAATAAATACAAGAATGAAAAAAGATCAATTGAGAAACACGACCTAGACCTATGAATTGTTATTATTATTATAATTTTTATTATATTTTCCCCACCCAGGCCCCAATGTGGGTCAGTGACTTGTGCCTGGGTAGGCTAATAAAAAAAAAAAAATTTAACCATTCTGAAAACCAAAAAATTCCAAAATCTGAAATGCCTCTGGCCCCAAGGATTTCGGATTAGGGATTGTCAACCTGTATTTGTGCAAGATAACAACAATGAAAAAAGTCATTTGATGCTTTGCCAATAATTTAAAGAGGATAAAATAACAGAGCTAAAAAAGGTAGGTTATGAATGCGAGTCTTCTCCCCTTCATATGAAAGAAAGCCTGGAAAGAAGGCCCATTCATGTGGACTGGAAGGATGCTGTGAAAATACAGTACCAACTAAAATGAGAAGGGACTGATCAATAGAATACTGTTTACAATACCACAATGTTTATGTAAAAAAAAAAAAAAAAAAAAAAAAATAATAAAAAATATAAAGTATACTGTATGGAAACGAAAATAAGCAAATGGCAACTTAAAATAACAAGATAAACAGAAACTGATTGTACAGTATTATGTGTATGTGCACTTGGGAGAATAAAAATCCTATTTTCATATAAACGAAGAGAGAAAGATACGATGGCGACTATATACAGTATACATATAAAATAAAATTAATAATATATTTTTCAATGGCAAGAATTTTACAGTATGGACCCAGGCGATGAATCACAAGAGCCATACTGACACTCTCAACATCTGCAGCCATTCAATCCAATTCTAAATACCTGTACTGTAACATAAGTAATCTGCTATGATATTCCCCTTCCACAATATGGGCCACATATTGGTCCCAAAATTTCCAGTTGATTCTCTCAATGCTAAAAACTCCAGCATCACCCAGTAGCACCACGCTAATCTTCATAAATAATTATTTAACACCATATACTCTTCTAATGAATGGGTACCACTGCTTCCTGGATGTCCAACTCTCCTATCCAATGCATGGTACCTCTCCCCATCTTAGGCTCACCATCTCCGCTACTATTAAATATAGAATTTAACTTTTATGCATACCCCTGTACTGTACTGTATTTCAATCTTCATTATCTTAGTAGGTTCATATTCATCCTAACACAGGACAATAAGGTTCATTACTAAGTACTGTAGTTACAAACAACAGACCAACTGCCCAAATGGCTAGTTATAAGTTAATTGGTTAAATGATAAATGAGAGTTGTTACTCATCCTACATTACTCCATATCTCATGTCTTTTATGCAATATGTATCTTAACCTGCATAAAAAAACATAACCACCATAAACTTGTGACAAAAATATGCATTCTTGAGCTACACTGTACTGAAAATTACCTTCACTAGGATTAAAAGTGAAAGCAAGTAAAAAAAAAAAAAAATAACTTCTCATAACCATTAATCTTGTTTCTTTATTTAATTTTGCAAGCTTACCTGATATTCTAAAGAAATAATAAAAATTACCACCTCTTAATTCATGTGAGCCGCCAGTCTTTAATTTCTACAGAAAATATCAATAAGAGCACCAAACTACTGTCTTTATTAATGCACTGTAATTAGTGTACAGTAGACATAAAAGGATTTAGTTTATGAAACAAAAAACTAACTCCATAATTGCTAAGCACCAATTGTATCAATGAAGTCAGGCAGAAAAACTGCTCCAAATTCATCCCACCAGTTATTAACAATAGTTCACAGAGATAAGAGATTATTACCCTGTTCATATTGTACAGTATTAAAATAGGTAACATCCCAGTCTGTGTACTACCACTTCGTTTACTTCCCATTAGGTAAGGTAAGGTAAGGTAAGGTTATATTAGATTAGATTAGGTTGACACTGATAATATGTAACATTTTCAGAGTTAGAAATAATGGGAATAGACAAAATGGGCATAAACCTTAACTAGTAACCATACAAATTGCTTGTTTGAATCAACACCATATTTTCACATTAAAGTGTAATCTCACACAAAACTTTATGCTAACTTGAGTGGCATACATTTCTTATATACTGTACATGGTGCAGTATAAAAAATCAAGAATTACTCAGGGGAATTTCTTTGGAGGGGAAAAAGGGGAGAGTGGACGGTGTTGAGGACTATGGATGCTAAAGTTGGATAGGGGAATAAAGATCTGTATTAATTTATCCCTTACAAATATTTGAGTTCTTATTTAAGTAAGTAATTCAGCCTAGGTAGAGATATGCTCCACATTAGCAGATATACTTATTTAACTTCTTTATAATTTAAAAAAAAAATTAATAATCAGTTCCAGTTTTCAAAATTCTGAGATGACAATATGAATACAGTACTGTACTGTACTTCAATTATTTTGTGCTTGTGAACATGGAGGAGTAATGGGATAGCGCCAAGAATATGCATAATACTGTTTAAAACTACAAGATGAAACATTAAGGCAAGGAAATAGATATGTTTAAAGAGAGAGAGAGACCTTACTAAGAACAGAACTTGGATGAATTAGTGAGCTGATATGCAATTTATATACACATACTGAAGGATGATGAGTATACAGTATCAATGTGTATATCCAACAGTAATAACATTAAAATAATGATGATGATACTGCACAGCAATAATCAAATGAAACCTAACAGTATGGCAGCTTTGCATCCACCATCAGTATCAAATATACTGGAGAAGGAGTAAAAAGTAATTAATCTGTTGAAGTTCCTGGTTTGGTATATACTGTAGTAGGTATTATGAGAACTCCCTTAACTATGAAATACACAAAACAGCTTCAGGAATAACAAAAATAACTGATTAAAGTGATCAAACTTGAAATACATTTTGTTTTCAGTAGTTTTCTTAAAGGTACTCAAGTGTTTCACATCCTAGTGTTGTCCCCATATTTCAAACACATATCAGTCAGTAATTATGACACGATTCTTACCAATACATATGTAAAAAATGAAGAGAAGTTAATCAAGTTTATATATTCTTAACAAGTCATATGAAAAAATTAAAATTTAATCAGCTTACTTGTATACTGTATATAGTTATACCAACAGACTGATATACTGTATAGGTATTGCAATGAATTTGATTAGAAAATGCTTCAAAACTTAATCAAATTACTGTACATATATACAGTATACCTAAACCATAAGGCTGATAAATTCCTGACAATTTATATGATTTTTTTTTTAACTTAACCCTTTAGTCATACAGATCTAACCTAACTGCGAAGAGAAAATATCACACAAATATCTCCCATGATTCTTTATCTTATATTCTCAGACCAATACAGAGATTAATATGCTCCATCATACAAAGGAAAAACGTGATCACTTTTAGTTTTCCATTACAATGAAGTGCTCATTAACTTAACCATTATGCAGAGTAAAATATAACAATCATCCTACCCATGCCTGAACTAAGCATTAATATTGAACAACACTCTAAGATTGCTTGACCTGACTTGACCTCACCATGCAATCAAGTAGTGTATGTTATAAATTAAAGGAATAGTTTAGAGACTCGGCTCAAATAATTAGCGTAAGTTCCCAGAGCTTACTTGTAACAGCACAGGAACATTGTCTTCTTCAATTTTTCCCCTTTAGCTGCACCCACTGTATTAGTGGAAAATTTAACTGAAAGAAAAAGAGAAAGACAGAGATACAGGAATTCTATGGGTACAGTACTGATAGACTACAGAAAGTAGAAAATTGATCAAAAGTTCAGAAAGAAATTTACTTTACAGATTTACATTTAATCTTCTAGTTAAGATCACAATAATCCCTTTCCTGATGGATGAGCTTCCCAATCTCCTATAATACTATTTACTTCCCTGTTTTCTATTGTCCTTTTTTTTGTATGCCCACTTTTGCTTAAACTTTCAATTATATTTCTAAATTCCTTTCCCACCACATTCTCCCCAAATTTTGCCGTTACCGGTAACTTGGTTTTTATATTCTTCTTCTCTAGTTTTTGCAAGTTATCCATCTTCTTCTTGGCTAATAACTCATTCTTATTTGTAATATTGGTCAGCAACTCAACTACATAGCTTATACTTCCTTTGCTCCTGAGTATTCCCATGTGGTCTACCCCTTTGTAGGTCTTGTAGTAAATTTTTTTTGTCTGTTTATTTGTCCACTGCAATGAAAAAAATACATAAAGGGATTAACTCTAAGTAATATTCACAATGAATTATATATACATTATACTACTGCATATGGCCTCAGTTACACATACAACCTATTACAATTAATATGTAAGTCACAAGTATCATTCATAAGTTGTTGCAAAATAACAAATATTCTAATCCATTTTAGCTACTAAAAGTGACCTTGTACAGTCACCCACAAATGTCCTGTCACCTCTCCTCCAGAACCATGAAAGAATAATGTCAGTGTCTACTGCCTCTGGTTCACGAATTTGAATCTTGGCATTTGTGGAACAGCAGGAGAGGCTGCAGGACTTTTCTGGACGACCTTGTACAGTTGAAGAAATGTGTTCCTACATCCATGGATCCTAAATTACAAGCCCAATTTTTTGTAGTACTATACGCAAAAATTCCCCGAGCTTGCAAGGATTCCACAGATGAAATCCGTCGGTCAAGAGCACAAACGTTTGAAATTCCCACCTACCTTCCATTCTCTTAAAGTTAATCCTTCTCGCCCCTGTCATCATAAGTTTGTGTTGGCCAAACAGATAGTAGATATAATTTATGGAGAGAGAGCGAGAGAAAGAAAAGCCTCCCTCCATTAAGGAAGACTAATTAATGATTAAATCACAATCAAAGGTTTGGCAGGAATCAATGTATGAGGAGCATAGATAAAAAAAAAATTTTTTTTGCCTTTCTGCGGCCTTGGGTCCTGAAATTATAAACAAAGTTGTAGTTTATCCACAGCACTGAATAATGCAAGAAGAAAAACTTACCTTTAAAGGAAGTTCAGCACTGCGGGTGTTGACAGTACCATCACCTCCTCCATTTACGAGAACCGGGCTGTCAGGAAACTTGCCATTTGCATAAACGAGTCTGGACAGAAAAAAATATCTCATTTACAAAGCCCCAGTTACAGCACTTTGATGATCTCAATAAAAATTTCAATACAAAATAAAACCAAACTAAAAATATTAAGCTTACTTTTCTACAGTGTTGATCCCTTCACCATGCAAACAATGGAGCTCCACCCCTGGAGCAGGAGTATCCTTCAGCAGGTCTTTTGTATCCAGGTACATGTTATAGGCATCAGGTAAATTCAATGCCCTGCAAAACCCCATTGTAAGTAACAATTTTAGTTATTCCTACCTACATCAAGTAAGGAGACCACAAAAGATGCCTTGAAAATATGAAGATCCAACAATGCTCAAAATATTAAATTAGTACATACTGTATTACCTATACTGATTTGGCCTTTATGTAATTGTAAAAACAACATGGAAAACTTACAGGTGGCGAGTAGTAATTGCTGCTGTAAAATGAATGAACTTTGTCCAAGAATCATTAGGGAAAATAATTATCCAAATACAGAACCTACTTTTTTACCCCATACTCTTAAGTCTACAGAAAATAAATGTAAAATTTAGAAAAATGGGACGACTAAATGATATCTCCATTAGCCAGAACAATTGGTGCAGAGCACTTCCGGGAATGAGAGATCTCCAGGTAACGAGATGATTTTCTCAAAGCCGAAAAAAAATACCCCATCCCTAAAATTTTCCGAGTAACGAAAAAATGTTCTCAAAAGTTCCAGAAATTGCTCATTGCATCATCTCTCGAACACGTAAAAAACAACCCCCCCCCCCTCCCCGGAATTTTCCAGAATTTTCCTGGTATCGGGAAAATTTTCTTGCAATTTTCCGGAAAATGTGCCCCCTAAAAAAAAAAAAAAAAAATTCCAAAGCCAGAATTTTTCTGAAAATTCCGGCTTTGGAAACAATTTTCCGAGAAAATTTCAATTCCGGCTATCGGAGAATTCCGAGTTTGAGGGATCCAGGCTAACGGAGATATTACTGTACAGGGAAAACATGTAAAAACTAAAACAGAAAATAGGAATAATATCGGAAATTAAGAAATTTAAGTGAGATTACATATAACTTCCAAGGATAAAAGGTGAAACAGAAATAAAGTAAAAGAAAGAAAGAAGAAGATGAAGAAAGAAAAAAAAAGAAGGAAAAGATGAAGAAAAAAAGGAATGTAATGCACTGACTCAAATAAATCCTTGAAGTTGCTTGCGGTGTAGTTCTTGGTCGGGGTCTGAACTAAGACTTCATCTGGGCCCCAAAGCTCAGCTGAAGGCAAAAGGAAGGCCAAACTAGGGGCGGAACGCTGCTCTGCTCGGACTTTGGTTGCACTGATAACATAGATCCCCAAGTTGTCTCCTGAAAAACAGTGACACAATGAATACGATTTAAATCCAATAAAAGCAAAGAGTACTGTATATTATATAAGTGAGTGTGGATATAATGAAAATTCAATAAAGAAAAAGAGTAATGATTTATGAAAGGTATTTACAGAACATCCTGTATAAGTTTTTATAAGTAATTAAGAAAAGACAAACACTGCCCAAGTCAAAAAATATAATTTTTTTTTCTTCAAATTAAATACTGCATTGGGTAAAGTCAGGAACAACTTGCAATGAATACAGTGTACAGCACTATAGGGCCAAAGAAAAGATTTGAGTAGTACTTTCATGGAGGGTTCTTTCAGTTTGCTTACATTAATCATCACCGTAAACGGCCATTTTCCACGCGTGCATGGGTTAGCTACGGAAACTTAGGCCAATTATGATTCAAACATTTCAAGACCAACCTGCAGTATAAACTTTCACAGCTTTCATAGAGCCTCCCCAAGCACCAGCTAAGGCAACCACTGATTCAATATGCTTGTCCTTCCAGTGCTGAGGCTGGTGGTTCAAGAAATATTGAGTCATTGGTGCTCCCATGCTGTGTAGCACAAGAACAACTTTTTGCCCGCAATAACGGTAAGTCTCCTCGATCAGCTGACGTAGTTTTTGAAAATATTCTTGGTGTTCGTCTGCAAAGAAAAGTTTAAATTGCAATACAATCTACAGACAAGCAACATAGAGTTTTCAAACATAGTGTACAGTACTGCATGCAGAAACAGCAGTTAAATTAATTCCCAATATACATTCACCACTGGATGTGAACCATTGACTGCAAGGACAAGAGGTGAGTCTTGTACTGTTTGGTCCCTGAACAGAGCAAGATCAGACCAGGAAGATAAAGCATGTGACTAAACAATTAAGATAGATCTATAAACACTTCAAAACTCACATGACTCTTAAACAAAACCAATATTTTTTTCTTTAATAATCTAGAGCTAATCCATCTATATAACTCGATACAGTATTTCTAATTCCATATCACAAGTTTTCAAGGGAGACAACACCATAGATCCTAGAGCCATTTTAATATGATTCTTAGAAGTTATACCTGGATCCTTGGAAATTATCTCGATCTAAAATAACGTATTGAAAAACAAAGGTTAAACAAATACGTACTAAAGTTCCTGCCTTGACAGAAACCAACACAGGTAACCCATTAATACCCGGTTACCCAAATTTTCTGATTTGAAACTGTTATGTGATTAATCAGGACTACAACTCCTTTACGGTAGGAAAATAAAGGACAGAAATAATTTGAACTTCCTTTCCCAAAATAGCTTTACAAAAGAACTTTATACATTACCACAGCTTCTTACCACTTTCACACTCCTCTGTCCTCTTACTGTATTTAACATTACTGTATACAATACTGTATTATATAACAGAAAACAGCAGCTTACTTGGTGCTCTACGAAAATCAAAAGGAGCCCCTCGGACGGTGACACCTCGCTCGTATCCGAGTGGTATGATAGCATTGACAACATCTTTGAAGTAACCAGTTAGAGAACGTTGGCTAGGGTCTAACCACTCAACTGTTGATGAGTTTCCAAAACCAGGAATTCTGGTTTGCACTCCTGGAGCGTTCTTGGTTGTACGAGTCACGTTGTCATACACGAGCTTCATGTTATCAACCTGGTGATAATGGATCAAACTAAAAATTATCCTAATTTATGGTAGCCTTCTACAATTAAAAGTCTGATAATTCAATTACCCTGTACACAGTGTTCATCACCTTGTACTCTATTTTAGTTTTATTTCACATCACTATTAACTTGCTGTTGTAAATGAAAATAGGGCTAGTTGAGAAGTGGTTCAGTATGTGTTCAGACCACTCCTTAACAACACCCAGGCCTCAACTCCCTCCCATTATTTTCGTTGTTTGGTGCCGCCTAAATCTAGGTGCAGGTAAAAAAGTGTACTGTACAGTATAAACTTTTATCCACACCATCCATTCTAATTTGTGTTAAGACAAATTTGTTACTGTATGGTAATGATTTGAATAAATTCTCTACAAGTTTGTTTCAATTTTTTCCAGACATTCATATGCCAAAAATTCGAAGTGGCTGAAAACATTCATATGCCACCTTAGTAGAGTGGTCTTTGCAGGTTTGGTGTGTGTGTGTAATTTTCAGTAATAATTTCAACAAATGTAAAAACTAACTAATAAAAACTGGTAACATACCCAACAGTCAATAATGTATGGAACAAGCAGCTCCATATTGAGCCATAGGTCAAACCAGTCATTTTTCTTTGTACAAATGTAATGGATAACACTTGGCTTGTCAATCTTGGCCTCAATTTGTGATCCTCCATCTCCTGGGACTGGAAATATAACAATCCATTATAACTCTGGTACAAAATTAAAATAAGGTTACAGTATATTGTATTTGATAACACTGTACAGTAAAAGGAAGAATACAGTCTCAATGTGAATTGTAAGCCAGGAACTATTACCCTCACACTCTAGTTACCACATGTATAGTGTTTGTCCCTTTTACTACACAATGTACAGTACAATTATGGACAAAAAGTATTTGGCAAAGCAGGGAGGGAGGTAGTGTATGGGAGAGCAGGACTGGGTGGAAACTTGGTACAGTCGCATAAAGGTAGTGGTTCAAATTCAGCCTATTCTAACCTTTACTGAATTCCCAGATCATATTCCTTTGTATGTTGTGGTGTATCTAGAAATTTTCAAAATTATTTTTTTCTAATTGTGCTTCCTATAAAATTTAACTACAGTACACCAAAGTACTACACAACCCTCAGGATATTTTGGTAATGTCCAGATTGACTCTGCATCATTAATCATATTTTCGTGTTTTATCAAGACCTTCCCTTATATCTTTGTTTAAATCCAGAAAATATTATTTTAGCAGAGCAAAGAAAAAATAACCTGGAATTTACCTAAACAACGAAGCAACATATGAGTGACGTCAAACTATGATTGAGCTGTCTGACTTCAGTACAGTACAGTACAGTTCAGGGTTTCAAAACAGCCAAAGACAAACTAACAAGCACAATGGAAATATCCTACACAGGCCATTGGCCTCCTTCCCTTGGCATGGCCACCTCTAGTGGCTGGCCATTATAAGAGGTCCAAAAAAAAACGAGACTGATGCAGTAACTCTTTTTATTTACCAAATTAAGAAAATCAACAGTGATTCCCTTCAAAGTAGTTCCTTTCTGAGTTGACACACAGCTGCATATGATGCCGCCACAGTTCAAAGCAATTCTGCAGATCATGTTCTGTGAGGCTGTTGAGGAATTCCGTTGTTTTTGCTTTCACCTCTTCTACCTACAAAAAAATTGGTTCCTTTGAGCACGGACTTGATCTTTTGGAAGAGGTAGAAGTCGCAGGGAGCCAGGTCTGGCGAATAGGGTGGGTGTTCAAGCACAGTGATGTTTTTATTGGCTAAAAACTGCTTCAAAGACAAAGCATTGTGGGCTGGTACATTGTCCTGGTACGTTGTCCTGATGCAAAATCCACCCGTTTCTCCAAAAATCTGGTCGTTTCCTTCTCACTCGTTCGCTCAATTTCGTCAAGACTTCAGTATAATACTGCTGATTTACCGTCTAGCCGCTGGGAACCCACTCTGCCATCAAAATACCCTAGATATAAAAGAAAACAACCAACATGGGCTTGAACTTCGAGCGACTCATGCGTGCTTTTTTGGGTCTTGGAGATGTTGGTGACCTCCACTGCATTGATTGTCGCTTGGTTTCGGGATCATACGTAAATATCCAAGTTTCATCACAAGTACAGCTCCTCCCCGACTTACGACGGGGATAGGGACCAACATCCAGATCGTAGGTCGAAATGGTCATAAGTCGGAAATGCTTAAATAATACATAGAAAATCTAAAATGGGGGGTGTCTTTTTCTTCTCAGCACCACAAAACACCCACTTTTAAGCTTTGCCAGCCATTTTAAAGTGAATTACAGATGAAAATTTTGTCTGTGTACTGACTTTGGGACTCGAAAATATATAGTTTGACCACATTTTAGTACGACTGAGGCAGGTCGTAAGTGCGGGTGGACGTAAGTCAAGTTGGTCGTAAGTCGGGGAGGAGCTGTAATTACCGAATTTAACAAATCTAGTTCGTCCTCAATGCGTTGTAAAAGGCCAAAACAAATTTCCTTGCGATGTTTTTTTTTTGGTCATCTGACAGCATTTTTGGAACCATTTTTGCACAAAACTTTGTCATGTTTAATTCTTCCGTTAGAATGCATCGAACACATTCCCTGTCTAAATTAACTTTCTCAGCTATTGCTCGAACACCCAACCTACGTTTTTTTCTAACCACATCTCGCACTTTTTCAATGTTGTCATTGGTAACTGCTGTGCGTGGACAGCCAGGGCAGCCATAATATTTCACAGTTTCTCTGCCTTCCGAAAATCGTTTGTGCCATTCAAAAACGCATGCATGAGACATGCAAACTTCCCCATAAGCCTCAGTCAATAATTGAAAAGTTTCTGTCGCGGATTTCTTGAATTTAACGAGAAACTTGATAACTCATTGCTCAGTTTTGCAGTCCGACATTTTCCGACCGAGCATAAGAACACGTCTATACTTCAACACGCTTCCACTTGTACTGAGTTAAGCGATAAAGTTGAGCCTTGTCACAGTGTGTCAGGTTAGAACATGTTCAATAACCGTCTGTTTGTCCCTCCCTACCCACTCTTGGTTCCCGAGTTATAGGCGGTCAGTCTCGTTATTTTTGTGTCGGACCTCGTATACTGTAATTAAGTTAACAATTAAGCAGGGTGATGCTCAAGGATCTGCTCCTACTAATATCACATTTCAGCGATATTTGACATTTTACTTAGAAAACATTTGTTAATCGACTGTTCCTATAGTTAACAGATCCTGTGTTACAACTGTGATGTAATTACCGGTATTTTGATTATACAGCACTTAGGAAACAGCAGTAGTACTCTAGCGGATGAAAATTATCAGAGAACTATGAGTTCAAGGAGTGACCCCTGAGCAATACAGTACCACACAGATACTAAAGTCTGGCAATACACTGAGGATCATTCCTGCTAAAATAAGAGGGACAGTCTCATTCAAGATTCTTCCAACACTGCTGGAGACAGCTGGCAACTCAAGGCCGTAGTACAAATTATGAATGAATGCAAAGTGATCGGTGATTGGTTACTTAGTTCCCCGTTGCTTAATTACTGTTTTTTTTTCATTCATTCATAATTTTTACTGTGTACTATAGTAAACAAACGGCCTTGAGTTGCCAGCTGTCTCCAGGAGTGTTCAAAGAATCTTGAACGAGACTGTACCTCATTGATTTTTATTTTTTTCTTCAATTTACAAAAGATGTGGAGGGCACAGTCTAATCATCATTTCTTAAATTTCTTCACACCTCTTTCACTTAATCTATTAACTGTATATCTGTACAAGTCACATATCCCAACATTGAAGCACTTGTTGGAGCCTCTCTTGTATAGTATTACCAAAACAAACCTATTGGTGAAAATGACCATTAAAAAATGTGTAGACATTCTGGACATTTACTGAACACTGTTTTGAATATACAGTACAGTATATAAGGTGTTGAGCTGAACAGAGGAATTATACTACAGGTAAACTGGTCTCTATTGATACAGTGTGAATAAATAAACATTTGTAACCTAGGCAATTGTTCTGATCCCAATTTTCACAAACACGGATTTTTCAATGATAATCATTTTAAACTTACACTTTGAGATAATATATTAAAAAATTGGGGGGTGGGGGGGAGGAGGCGGGTGAACATCAAACATAGTTTACTTTAGGTACATACAGCACCTGAGTCATAGTTTTGCCTTGGTTACGTAGTAAACAAAGGCAGCGTTTTCCCTAATTAAACATTTCTTTGTATCTACGTTTTACAGATATACCTATGAGGATGATCTCGGACATTTATGTCATGCTGTGCAGACAAATAACTTATATAACACGAATTTACGCAGTAAATATAACTGAATTTACGCAACAGTTGTGTACTACTGTCTTGGTTTAAAACGTAATACAGTAACTTATTTGGCTGTGATTTAATCTGTCCCTAAATACAGCGCAGACATATTTACTTACTTAATACAATAGGCGGAATATGTTTTGATCTGCTGACTTTCGTAAGCGAATGAGACGCCAGAAATAAGAAAAATAATGAAAATAAGAGTCCTTTTGCTCTCATCCCGGCGGAATCAGCTGATCGTCCGCTCCCTCGTGTAGGTCAGCTGGCACTAGCAGTTATGGAACTTGTGGCTGGCAGTGTAGGGCCTGGGACGGGGTGACTGAGGTTATGGCCTGTTGTGAACTTGTGGGTGGCTGGGGCTTGGGTGCTGTGGCTGGCCTTGCATACTGCCACTCTCACAATATGTTTCCAATCTATTACTCCAGTTTTCTGTGGATTGACATCATTTGAAAATATTTAATATGTTCTATAAGTTTTTTTCCAAAGGTACAAGAGAAGTTTATGAAAATTAAAAAGATTTCATGATATACGTGACTTATTCGTATTTATTATACAACCCCATGTTGCATTATGAGATGTTCTTATTACCACTATGCTATTGTGCTATTCCAGATGATACTAAATGTTACATAATACTTCCCTGAGATAAAATGTATATTATATATTATCAGGTGCCTCAAAGAGAGCTCAGGTTCTCAACTGGCTCAGCCATGTTAATATTGTTATTATTATTCACTCTGTATTTGTATTTTCTGGCTAAATAAACGGTTTCGATTCAATTCAATATTGTTTACGTAATCTGGAGACGGTAAGGTTCCTCATCTGAGTTTTTGGTTGTTATAAGATGAACAAGAATCTCAGAAAATATGTATACTGTACTGTACATGAAAATTATTTCTTCGGGAAGAAACATTGTGTACTGTACTATATACTCATGGCTGCAATTCTGTATCTTCTCCAGTAATTTACCGTAAGTGATTATCATTAATTAATAAAAGTTTTTGTGTTCCACATGATAAAGTCGACAAGCAGGGTTTTCAGAGAATCTCACATACAGTAAAAACGTAGTAATAATGTCTGAGACAAACAATTCGAATACGTAAACATGTATTAAACAAGACAAATGTTAACGTCGCCATTTCCTTTGAATCTATAAACATGAACAAGAAAGGCTCACACTTCCGGTGAACGAACACTGGGCGTTACTGTCACGCCGCAGAATCGTAAGGTCAAACGCTGTATAGTGATGACCACCCAAAATTGCTGTCTTTCTTTTTTATTTCTATTTAGATCTCTTAAGTAGTAAAGTACATATACAAAAAAAAAATATATGCTGAAATTACTGTCTGCCAATGAATTTACCGTAATTGACCAAAAGAAAGTTATTGTCAAGGCCGACATACAGATGGAAAATGTATTTTTTTTTTTTTATTTACAGTACTTTATAATGTCCAAGGGGCCAGAGATTCCTCAGAAGACATGCTAAAAAGTTATATTCCTATGCCCTCTAACTTGTTGACACCTGTCTACGAAACTATCTTGTCCGACATTCAGAAAAAGATGCAGGTTTATGAAAACAGATGTCATAAGCAGCAATCAGGTAACCAACACATATTTACAGGAATTTGACAGACGTACATAGCAAAAGTGAAAAGGGAGACGGTCCTAATAGTCAGAAAGAAAAGCTAATGACAATTAAGCAGGATTGACCATACCTCCCCCTCCCAGACCTGTAGATAACGTGACCACACAACCTCTGACATAGTTCGATAACACCAGTACTGTACGTCATCCACCCCTCCCTCTCGAGTACACTCATCTATATCTCCCTCCCTGTACACTCCCTAGAAATGATACAGTCGTTAATACCCTCCAAAAACCAAATTAAATTTCAGGTGAGCCGCACACTGCCATTATGAAGCATATACTTTTGAAGGCAATCGCCATTCCTTAAAGTATCTAACTCTGATTCGGTTTTAATAGATTGTGTATAAGGACTGCGCTTTAAATATATGGATAACACGGAGATTGGCCGCACTACATTGTAAACTTTGTAGGGACCCGACTTTCAAACCCCATTCCCTACATCTTCTTGGGACGTCCCGAAACTTCCTCCTACAGGTCCCCCCAGCCGTCATCATCACGTAGTTTCTTCATGACCAATTATCTTTTCTCCTATAGATAGGCCGAACACTTGACAATATTTGGATTCCAACCACACTTTATCATAGCTATATATATATATATATATATATATATATATATATATATATATTATATATATATATATATATATATATATATATATAACTTTTTATTAATGTACTACAATTCGAAAATACATTTGTTTATTTAATTATTTTAGGCATAACATATTTGTTATAAATTAGATAACGTTTGTTCAACGTGATTTTTTTCCAAATACTGCATAAATACATATTAGCCCTACACTATCAGATTCTCCTGTACATGATATGATGTGTGTGTGTGTGTGTGTTAATTGGTCAAAAGCGAAGAAAAATAGCCCGAATGCCTCACCACGGTTCACCCTATGACCTATGTCGCCTCACACCACATCAAGTAACACACTTATCTACTCGATTCACTCTATATTTACCGAAATGTTGATTTTCCTTTCATGGGGTTACCATTAAAAGATCAAATGGCACAAAATATTGATCAGTGAGTCGAGCGATTCTCTGTACACAACTTAAATTTTGGGCAGTAGGGAATAATGCACCCGCATATTAACATTATTGAAGTCTATCGTTAAGGGCTGATTGTTATTTATAATTATCTTATCAATTCCTCGCTTGTAATCACCTTATGATAGCCCATAACTACAACATGGGAGTGCTTTCACATGATACAGTAGATAATTATCACAAATGTTTGACGTAAACAAAAGTGCTCAGGTGGCTGCTCTCAAAGACGGACAATGGTGATGTCCGGAGCCTTTCGGTGACATACATAATATGCTGTACATGTTGTTAGTATAAAATATAAAGGTACAGTCTCGTTCAAGATTCTCCGAACACTGCTGGAGACAGCTGGTAACTCAAGGCCTTTTGTTTACTATAGTACGTAGTATAATATAATACGAAACAAAGCCCAACCATTAATTATGCCCACAGGCCCCACACTGATTAGTCTTCAATTAGAATATGATGTCCAATGTATATGGACCACTGTCTTGCATGACAAATGAACAGTGACATCAGGAGTGAAGTACTTCCCCATCTGGAGTACTGTCACCCCATCTGGTCCCCGAGATATGCGAGGGACTGTCAGTGGTAGAAAATGTTCAAAGGAGGGCCACCAGACTGGTGCCTGCACTTCGGCACCTCAGCTACCCTGAGAGATTGGAGCACCTGAACTTGCCTAGCTTATGCTACAGACGGGCAAGGGGGACCTAGTTGAGGTGTATAAGCATCTCAGGGGGAACTACTCAGTTGAGTGTCCTTACTTGGAGCTGGCGGACGCTCGCCCCACAAGGGGTCACAGCTCAAGATTGAAGAAGCCGCAAGTCCAGAAAACTGTGAGGGCAAACTTTTTCGGAGTGAGGGTTGTAATTTCTTGGAATAATCTACCAGAGAGTGTTGTGACGGCACCGAGTGTGAGCTCTTTCAAGACAAGACTTGACCAACACTGGAGCAGGTTCAGGTACATTCAGGAGCCGGTGCATGCCCAGTAAATATTTGCCAACAGTGCGTGACAGAGACGTGACCGATCGCCCGGGCGGCTAGCGAGCCGATCTTTTGGTGAAGAAGATAAATGAAAAGGAAAAGTAATCAGAGGCGTGACCGATCGCCCAAGCGGCTAACAAGCCGATCAGTGGCGAAGAGGGTAAAAGAAATCACCCACATGACTCTGACCTATATATACTGCTCTTGAATATGATGTATTTCTTTGTGTACGAACCTCTATCCTGCATGGCAGTGAACAGTGACATCACCCACATGACTCTGACCTATATATACTGCTCTTGAATATGATGTATTTCTTTGTGTACGAACCTCTATCCTGCATGGCAGTGAACAGTGACATCACCCACATGACTCTGACCTATATATACTGTTAATGAATATGATGTATTTCTTTGTGTATGAACCTCTGTCCTGCGTGGCAGTGAGAAGTGATACCACCCTCAGTGTCAAGACCTGACTGAATTACTCAGAATAGGCAAACTGTACTCTAAGCTTTGTCAATAAATTTGTTAAACTAAAAAAAAATCTTCGCCCCTGATCGGCTCGTTAGCCGCTTGCGTGACCGTCTCAGTTACGCCACTAGTCTAGGGGTTACCGTCTTTTGTAACACTGACTCACGAATTGACATCTAAGTAATTGCTGCTTGCTGCCAGGTAATATAACTATAACAAATTTCAAGATATTACAAAAGAAAGTTTTTAGAATATATACTGTTTACAGTACTACTGTAGTTGATTGAAAATGCTCAGAGGGCCAACAGACAGGTGTCTGCACTACGGCACCTCAGTTATCCAGAGAGAAATTAGAGCGCCTGCAACTGCCTAGCTTATACTACAGACGGGCAAGGGGTGACCTAATTGAGGTGTATAAACATCTCAAAGGGAACCAGCGTATTCAGTCGAGTGCCAATACCTGGAGCTGGAGGACGCCCGCCCCACAAGGGGTGAGGGTAACAGCTCAAGGTTGAAGAAGCAGCAAGAACAGAACTGTGAGGGCGAATTTTTTCGGAGTGAGAGTTGTGAACTCTTGGAACAATCTGCCAGAGAATGCTGTGACGGCACCGAGTGCGAGCTGTTTCAAGACCAGACTTGACCAACACTGGAGCAGGTTCAGATACATTTTGGAGCCAGTGCATACCGAGTGGCGAGTACTTCCCATCCCAACCGTGCCCGTGTACCCAAACTGCTAACTAGCCGATCATTGGTGACGAGGATAAAAGTAGAAGTACAGGGTATTGTCAATAATATAGAGGAAACAAAGATATAAAGTTTTATAACTTAACAGGTGAGGTGGCAAAGATTCCTTTAAGTTAAAAAAGGTGATTTAAGTATTTTTAAAGGTGCAGTTTAGGCCTACACCCATAATACTATACAGTACTGTACTGTAATGATTTGTTTTCTTCAGGATTTTAACTTAAATATTTGAGGAACAAAGAACAAATTACAGTATATAGTTAAAGTATAGACTATACTGTAACTATATACTGTACTATATACTGTATAGTACAGTCGAGTAATTGTTAAATGCCAAGTTGACTGTAATTCCATGTTTTCTTTGCTCTAGCAATTTTACAAAACCAGTACTTAACTATTTTTTATTTTAATAGGAATGAACTGCTAGGTGGTGTGTACTGTACTCAGTATTTCGTTCTTGTTAAAATCGAACATACAGTAAAGTATAGTACAGTACAGTACAGTACAGTAGTCTTGTGATGGGTTTTGTTGGTATGCTGAAGCACTACACAAAGTTATTTTCTATTTGTACCAGATTTCCTTCTGTGAATGAAAAAAGTGAAATTTTTGGTAAATTTGCATTTTCAACCAATATGGCTCTAATTTTAAGGTAAACAAAGTAAGGGCACCCCATATCTCGCTTGTTATTTAATTGTGACAAGATAAAGTAGGGTATTATTTTACTTTTGGACATAGCACACCCGAAAGTTGTAAGCTACTGAAACATTTAGATCTCCCTATTCTGAGCATTTTGAACACCATATTATACCAGGCGGAAATGGACAATAGCGACACAATTTAATTAAATTGATTTTACATACTTTTCAGTCTCCGTCTGTTAGGACATGTTATCGGCATGAAACCAAGTTAGTTATGGATCACGCATGCACAACTCTGACTGACTTCATCCAATTGTGACCACTGATGTATCGGTATCATCACACGATTTTTTTTCGACCAATCACATTTTAATTTTTTGAAAGGAAGCAGCCTAGGTACGAATTTGAATTTCATTGACCAGTCTGACTAAGGTATTGTACTTTCAGACATGGCACGCCCCAAAGTTTTAAACGACTGAAACATTTAGGTTAGTTTAAGCTTGGCCTACCAGGGGTTCGGGGACAGAGGTTAGGTTAGATTAGGTTAGGTTAGCTTAGCTTAGCCAACTCGTTTTTCGTGTGCTTCCCCACCCAAAACCCAGATTTCCCAGGCTCTCCCCCATAATCGTTGGGGGGGGGGGGGGGGACAAAACGAGCAATTTCCGCCAAAAAGGAAGGTCAGATTTGTTTAAAATACACTGGAAAAACCTATTGGTCAACCCCTAGGGACTCATGTCCGAAAGTAAAAATTTACCAAAAGTAGGGTTCAGAAGATAACTTTCGACGAGATCTGTTAATTTTTTCTAAGTAAAAAAAAATCTTCAGCTGCATATTGGTTGAAAATGTAACAATACCAAATTTTCTAAGAAAACAAAATAGCTTATATCACCTGATGAGTAAATACCTTAATGCTAAGTGAGGGGGATTAAGTTTGGTATAAGACTCTGGAACAAGGGTATGGGTTAATAAGCAAATTTAGAAAATTTTTGTGTAGAAGACGACTCCTTTTTTTAATTTCAAATATACTATCCCCAAATTATAGAGGATTTGCAGAATTTTATAGTATTATTGTGACTTTTTTCTTTTGTAACACGAATCTGTGTTGACTGGCCATGCAATCTTCATTGTTGACAACTCTCACCCTTTTCCTTTTATCCTTTTAAAAGGATAAAAAGGAAAAGGGTGAACGAGTTATGTCAGCAATGAAGATTGCATGGCCAATCAACACATATTCGCATAAATAAACGTAAACAAGTTAAAAGCAATGCTATATGCTTCCTAGATACTGAGAAGATATCCGGCAATCATCCTAGCCTTACTTAAAAGGCAGAACAGTGGCAAAGAGGATTAATTAAGCTAATCTAAACTACTACTGTACAGTATACCTAACTAACTCAGGATACAGCAGGTTGGTTGTCCTATTGCTGATAACTCATGTAAGTAATGTACTGTACAGTAATGTAGCAGTAACTAATATTTGTTGTTTGCCTGTATGAAATACTGTACTGTACTACTCAAAACATCAATGGCAAAAAGATAAAGTAAAAGTAAGAAAATTGCAAATCCCAGTAATTTTGGGGATATTTTTAATGTAAGAAAGAATTTATCATCTACACAAAAAAGGTTTAAAGTTGATGGTTGTTTGATTATAATACAGTACAATATGGAATGGAAGAATTCTTGTCTATGAAACATTTCATGCTCCTGTAAACAGTCAATATGACATCGCTGGGACGTTGGAAGCACAGCGGTAATGTACGTATCTCTCATCGCTATGTCTTGAGCTCAAGTCCTGATGCAGGACAGACGTGGGAAGGGTGCTATCCAGTGTGACACTACGAAACATTGCAGGTTTCTTCCTGCACTACCAATGAGAATAAAATTCATGACAAAGTAACAAAGAGCAGCCCAAGCACCCAAAACACTAGTACATAAGCTCATAAGTGGTGAATTAATATTGAGAAAATTGCAAATCCTCCACAGGTTTTTGGATATTCTTGAGGTAAGAAATAAGTTATCTTCTAAAGAAAAAATTTCTAAAGTTACTGATTACCTTGTCACCCTGTTTCTGAGTATTACCAGCCTCCCCCTGTTTTCCAACTTCCCTCCAGAGTTTTCCCAGTGAATTGAACATCGCTAAATTAAAAATTAACCATCATTAAACAAGAATGGGCATTAAAACATTTTTATCGATAAACCCAAATATCGCCAAGTGAATGTTCGTTAAACGAGGGATACCTGTACACCTGTAATCACTTTTTACATCTTGGCTGATTGTGTCCTGGTACAGTAAGGTACAGTACTGCATAACATAAATTTTATACCAAAACAGCAGCTAGTAATGGAACAACCTTGTACAATGGCAGCAGAATATGAATTAAGCACACGAGCCTACAGCCTAAGTTACCCAAGCAGCTAGCCCACCCACGTGCCCGGCATGTAGGGATGCATTGGAGCATGATGCAATCTCTCGAAACTCCCAGAAAATTTTTTCCCTTGACCAGAACGAAGAGATTTTCTCAGAATATTTCCAGAAAGTGCACATGATTTTTTCCTCGGAAACTCGTTCCCATGCCCGGAAGAGAGAGAGAGAGTTTTCCTGGAATTTCCCGGAAGACTCAAAATTCATTCCCGCTATAGGAGAGTTCCTTGGACCAGAGATTCTGGCTAATGGGGAGAATACTGTACAGCATAGGTAACCTGAGTGTACAGCCACACCAGAGATTATATAAGGTACAGTCACATTATAAATGACTTTTCCCCTTTTGGTGTCGAACAAATTGACAAACCGGCGAAAAATTAAAAAGAAAGTTCTCACATTTGGCTTCGCATTAGTAGCCCTATTCTGTACAGTAATATATATAATAATAGTTGCCCCTCATGTACAAGGATGTCTGGCCCAAGGGCCACATTGGCCTGAAGGTGTAGAAGCTGTCACCAACACAACAACAACACCCTAAGTTAATGAGTTGCATGACCCAGTCACAGTGTTAAGGAATAGTTGGAGGAGACCAGACAACTTGCCAAAAGCACTGGTTAACCATTACCCCGGAACTCAATTCATAAATCAATTATCCAGGTTCCCAATTACTGCTGGGGAGACATAGGCAAATGGCCCAAGAATCAAACCCCAGACCACTCACTTGTGAGGTGAGCATGCTAACCAGTACAACCACAGGTAAATTATTACACCATTGACCATAACTGTGTTTTTGTTGTTCACCTTTTACCCCTTCACTACAGTCACTCCACTTTTCATATTTTATTTGACAAACACCAGATGATTTTATTCGACACAGAGGAGACCCCACACACAAGGGATTAAAATGAAGCCCAAGAAAAATTGGCTTCTCTGCTAATTTTCAATAAAATTGTTTTGTTTTTTGGTTTTCAAATTTGAGAAAAATGTGAATATTTTACACAATGGTAGACAAGCATGCAGAATAACCAAATATGGAAAAAAATATCTTTACTTGTGTGGTGGGTTTTTCGCCATGTGTTACTCAAATGTAGTAAAACACAACCATGACCAGGTACAGTACTGTACCTCGCTTTTGCCAAATGAATGTTGTTAACGGTCAGAAGTGGTTGTTGGTGGGTGGGAGATATTGTACATTTGGTACTGTACTTGTAAAAATTTCTTCCCAACTTTCCTTACTTACTTTGAAGCAACTACAGAGGGAAACAGAGTGTTTACCAGTGGTGGCTGGCCTAAAACAAAGTGCAGGAACACCATACTGTACACACTTCAGTGTCTCAGTGGGAAAGGACCAACGTTGGCCTTAGTTGCCTAGGTTACCATCAATAGACATTGGCTGCAGTATAAGGCTTAAATAGTACTACAGTATACAACTGTACAACAACGATTGATAAAATTCATCAAAACTTGAAAACCTCATCAAATTTACTTCACTTGTCAAGGCAAATCATTGTTGTTAAATCATGTATGGTACTGTACAGTACTGTAGTAATATTATACTGTACAGGTACTGTATACTGTGTACAAAAAACAGTCAATACAGTACTGTAGTAATATTATACTGTACTGTATACAGTATACAAAAAACAGTCAATACAGATACAACAACAGCACAGTAAATCATGCATTAACTTTTTCAGTGACCTCATACACAAATGATCATAATTCAGAATTTACCTTATTTTGGCAAAGGTACAGCCCCCATTATTCAAATTAAAAGTTTTTTATTTATTTAAAACATCCTGTTTTCTCTGTAGTAGTAACAATCTAAGAAGACCTAATGGTCTCTTTCAGGCTGTTTCCATGGCAGATGGTATAAATGCTGACAATGACTACCAGTTGCCAAACCAAAGGCATTTCCCCAGAAAACCTGCATTGGCTGAGGTACCAATACGTTGTCAACAGAGAGGGACAAAAAATACTATGCAAGGTGTTTGACTGGTCCTACTTGGGGGGCAATATATCAATCAAAGATTATCTCTTCAGTACCCCTGATTTCAGTAACACTCAGTTCAAAAAGATCTTCAATACCCATCAACAAACAAAATTAAATGCTGGGGATCCAGTCACCAGCTTTGATATCAGCTTACTTTATGTTCTTTTTCAACACGTTTGTGACCTGGAAAAAGGCATCCAATCATGGACTAAAGAGGAAACAGCTGAACCCTCTCTGGAAAATCTTATATACAAGGTAAAGCAACATAGGAATCACTTGGCACATGAGAGCCAGCAGATGACCGAAGAACAATTGCATCTGAAACTTGATGAATTGAAACAGCTGTATAAAAGCATAATTACTAAGGCTGCAAGTCATTTCTCAAAACCACTTGAAGAAATTGACCAGCTCATCAATACCATTAATGAGAACTTCAATGAAGTCTGCAAAAAGATTCGGGAGCCACTAGGACCAGAAGATACTGCCCAGTATCAACAAGAGGTTAAAGAACTTCGAGAACAGTTGAAGAGCGATATAGAACAAGTTGCAATAAAAGAGGTGAAGCAGCTATATCTTGATGCTTGTGACATAGACCCAGTGCCATGGTTACTGATGGACTGTCAAGTGAAGCCAACACAAATATTTACTAAATTTCTCATGAATGAGGAGATCACTTCTCAAAATTTAGGAAGGGAAGAACAGCCAAAGGAGATTCCATATGATGAGATTTTCAAGGTTAGACGAGACGATGGTAGTTTGCCCAAGGTACTAATCCTAACTGGAGAGGGTGGAATGGGCAAAACAACTTTTTTGAAATTTCTGACTGAGGTGTGGATCAACAACCCAAAAGCAGTGTCTGGTTTGGACAAAACTGAACTTTTAATAAATGTTGAATGTCGCCACCCAACCATCAGCACTTTTGACCAGCTACTAAAACACATACTCCATGACACACCAAGGAGTATAAATGTAGAGTTTGAGCATATTAAAGATACAATTCTCCACATGCAGCTACTCATCCTTGTAGATGGGTTTGATGAAGTCAATCATGCCTCTGGATGTCTAATCCAAGAACTACTAAGTCTCCCTGGAGAAAATATAAGGATCATCTTCACTACCAGACCAAGTAGCACAAGTGCCCTTGCTAAACTAGTGCCACACTCCAAAAGACGAATAAACTTGGTCCTTCGTGGCATTACCCAGGATAATCACCAGCAGTTTGTTGAGCAACTTTATTACAGCTTGGAGGGGGAAGAGAGATATTCCCATATTAAAGGGCAACTGAAAGATCACTTGTCATTCTTACAGCAACAGCTTGGAATGCATCTGAATAACCCATTGACTCTCACACTCATGACTTTTCTCTATGTCTTAGATCCAAACAGAGTCAATTTTCTCACCACTGCTACTGAGCTATATGAAGAGCTTAGGAAGATGATTACAGATAAGCTTGTTATGAGACTATCCAAAAGTTTTATGGAGTCAGAACTAGACTTCAAATGTTACCGGTTTCTGGACTATAGTGATGAATTATCCTACAGGGCTATGAAAAGGCAGGAGTATGAATTATATGAGGAAACGGTAGAAAATTTAAAACAGAAATGCCGGGACTTGGGCCTGCCACATGAGGAAGTTTTGTCTGCTTATTTCACCACTCGCCGATCAAGGCAAGGTTTGCGTATTGTTTTGTATTTTACCTACCATCATTTAAGACTACAAGAATTTGCAACAGCTAAATATCTACTGAAGAAACTCACCCATTCTGCTGAAGCAGAAAATACTGTCAAACATTTCGTAAAAGAAACTGAAGAATGGAAGATAGAGAAGAGGTTTCAGAATGTACTCATCCACCTAACAGGACTTCTTGCAAAATCTCACAAAGATATCTTGGCCATATATGCAACATCTATACTGGAACTCGTCTCTCTCAACTCCACCAATATTGACACCGTGCTCGCTCATGTCACAGAGTCAAAAGACAATGAAGACATTGTCAGAGCTGCAGCAGCAAAGCTTGATGCACACAGCAGAGATGGAAAAGGTTGGTGGGAGATTAATGAAGGGAATAACTTTTGTGCCATACCATCAGTACTGAATCACACTAAAGAGTATCCAGAATTGGTAATGCTTAGTATTGATTTTTATGGTATCATACATCCCCAGCTTGCATTAGCATTCTCCAGTTTGTCAAAACAGAGCACCAGACTGGTACTAGACATTCCTCAACTTTATTTTAATACTAATTTATGCTATGCTGATGATGTGGTGACGAAACTGTCAGGTTCTGGAGGATTGTGCCGTTTAGTGGGATTTCGTGGCCCTCTGTCTCCAGCGGCACTGTTGAATCTAACTGATACTGTGGAAGAACTCCGCCTACGCATTGATGCCAATGGTCTCCAAGCCCTGAATTTTCGACTCCCCAGTCTCTCTCAGCTCAGTATTCTAGGTGAGTAACCGATTTTCACTTAATAAAGTTGTGTGTGTTGATGAGAACCAATATAACAAATAGCCAGCTATCTAGACAATTTAGGAATGCAAGTGTACCCCAAAAACCGACGTTCCTTTAACCGCTGATTCGCATAACCGACAATTACATATAGAGGAAATACCCTGCAAGTTTCATTGATACTCCGGAGATCCAACGATCGGCAGAGCTGTTTTGAATTCGGCGGGCAGTGGAATTGTGTGAATTCTGTCACCAGAGGGCTCTGCACACTGTCCTGACTCATTCCTGCCATCTTTCCTCTTTTTTACACTTACTTTGTGTGTCTGATTTTGTGTATTTTTTATTTCCAACTTATGGTTAGTGTGTTACTCAATCATGCCTAAATGCCCCAGTGATAGTTCCTTGTGCTCGGCAACTTGATGTGATGTGATAAGGCATAAGGTAATAGGGCATAACAGGAGTGGTTTTGGACCAGCAAAGAGTATTATGGACTTGAACTTGCCACCTTAGACTGTCCCTACCAACCTCAACACAGGTAAATACTGTAACAGTCTCAATTTATGCTTTACTTTGCTTATTTAAGGCTTATTATGCTTTCTTTATATGTCTGATTCATTTTCTTGCTTGACAGTGTGCAGTACAGATATATAAAGGATAGATGGGAGTTTTTGGAGGGTGGCTGGTCCCTAACCCCCTGAATTTGTTATGTTCTTATGGGATTAATTGTTTCGATAACCTTTGATTCACTAGCCAACAACTTTTCCTGGTCCCTATATGAGTTGGTTATCAGGGTAAACCTGTATGCAATAAAATGTAGTAGCCAAAGGAAAAAATAATACAGGCAGTCCCCAATTTATGACAATATAGTCTACAAAAACCCTAAGTTAAGAAGAAAAAATACCATGTTTCAATTCATGTACAAAAATCCACAGTTAAATTTGTCTTCCCACTTCCATAATTTTTTGTCAACATTGAAAGATGCTAAGGTGGTGATACATGCTCCCAGGGCACCACATACTGAACCTCATCAGTTTATAAAGACAAATAAAAGAAAAAAACATACAGGGCTATACTGTAGTTAACTATTCAAAAAATTGAATACTGTATACTGTACAGTACTGTATACTGTATACAGTATCTGTACAGTACAGGGAGCCCCAAGTTATGAATGGGTTATGTTCCTGGACCCCTGTTCATAAGATGATATGTTTTCAACTGAGAACCATATCTATTTTGCAATAAATAATGAATAAAACTGACCTTTGCCTGAAAAATCATAAATCATAAATAACAAATACTGTTAATAAAGAATGTAATTAATGTACATAAAAATAGTTCTTGGTGCTCTGCTTGATATTTTGGGATGTACAACAAGGTACAGTACAGTACAATGAGAGAATGTAGTACTCTTATATTCCCAGCTTTGGCTGAAGTACGATGGGGTTAGGAACCCAAATCCAGGTCGTAAGTCGAAAATGCTTAAATAATAAATAAAAAATCTAAAATGGGTCTCTTTTTCTTCTCAGCACCACAAAAATCTCACTTAAGCTTGCCAGCCATTTTAAAGTGAATTACAAACGAAAATTTTGTCTGTGTACTGACGGTGGAACTCAAAAATATATAGTTTGACAAAATTTGGGTACGACTGAGGCAGGTCGTAAGTACGGGTGGTCATAAGTTGAGTAGGTAGTAAGTTGGGAAGAGCTGTACTGTATTGTATAATGAAACCTGAATGGTGGCACTGGCAACCCCTTTACAAGGTTCCACAGCTCTGCCAACTATTTATGGGTTCCATACATGCATGTGTTGAATGGCTCAACCATTCTGTGATGTACAGGTACAGTAACATCTCCGTTAGCCGGAATCCCTCAAATCCGGAACTTTCCAATAGCAGGAATTGAAATTTTCTCAGGGCACATTTTCCGGAAAATTACGAAAAAATGTTTTACCAATACCTGGAAAATTCTGGGGATGGGCGAGTTTTTTCCAGGTTTGAGATGAAAATCAGGTGCGTTTTCTGGAAATTCCGTTAGAATTTTTCCGTTACCCAGAAAATTCCGGGGGAAGGGATATTTTTCCGGGTTTGAGAGATGATGTACCGTAATGGGCAATTTCTGAAACTTCTGAGAAAATTTTTACGTTACCCTGAAAATTCCGGGGATGAGGGATTTTTTTTCTGGCTTTGAGAGAGTTGTCTCGTTACCCGGAAATCTCTCATTCCCGGAAGTTGCTCTGCACCAATTGTTCTGGCTAATGGGGATATCACTGTATTCCTCAAAACCTCGGAAAAATACTTTATTCTTTCACTGTAATGTACAGTCAGCCAAAAAAATTTCTGCACCTTTATGGTGTTATACAATATGACACCTGACCAAGAACTCTGAAAAACACTCATTTATGCAGGCAATTCCTGTTAATTTCTATGTTTTAACTATATGTGACATAAAAAATACATCATACTGATTATACAATGCATCACACAACCAGAAATAATAACCTTACCAAATTAACATGGCCTCAGTTAGTAATCGTTGCAAGAGGTCATGCAACGTGTGACTAGTGACAGCCCTCATATACCAAAATTTATCGTCCATGGTCTCATATTGTTTCCCACAAAGTATGCACAGATATTTGTTTTAGCTACTGTACATCCTCTGATTCTATGGGTTTAATATCTCCTTGTCACTATATACACACCACCAAAAGTAATTTTCTTAAACTTTTCAGGATAATTACTTGCTGCTTCAACACTGGCACTAGCAGCCTCACTCTTATGTTATGTAAATTTGTCAGAGAATGTCATTACTGAAATTACATGTTTTATTTTCAATGCAATAAACAAAACATTTTCATAACCTAAATTTGGAATTTTACATTAATAACAAAAATACCATAAGTAACATACAGTACAATACAGTGGTCCCTCAGTTAACGAACACAATTCGTTCCACAGTGTCGTTCGTTAACCGAATCCATTGTTTCAATGGGATATTGGGTAATTGGTTCCAGCCCACAGAAAAGTACATACAAAGTAAAAAAAAAAAATATGCAGTAAAGTACACTTACTTTGAGGTGTGTATGTAGAAGGTTCCTGGTTGATGATGATGATGGGAATTAGAAGTGGGGGTGGAGGAGAAGAGAAGGAAGTGGGGGTGGAGGAGAAATCACCTTTCAGGGGACCCATGCTTGATGCAGTAATTTCACCAATAAAATTTTAAGTTGACTAGGTGTAATTCAATATTATTTTGTTTAAATCAACACTGCACTGCGCTATATATTATCAATATGTTAACTAAATTTCAGAATGACCAATAATTTTAATGTAAAAATGCAAAAATATTCGAGACACCAACAAAATCGATGTTCACTCCACTGTCAACAGAGCCTAACTGACGCCTTGTGGCCGAGTCAAGCATCTGAGGGGCGCACAAAAAACTAGTTCCCTGTACTGCATATATTATCAATATGTTAAATGAATGTTAAAATGACTAAAAATTTTAATATAAAAAATGCAAAAATATTAAAGAGCACAACTTTCTTGATATTTACTCCACTGGAAATGAATGTAAACATAGAACAGATTACTGAATTGGCAGACTAGCCCATCAGCTGATGCTCACAACAAAACGTGTTTGTCGTAAGGATTTCTTTAATCGAAGTTTTGTTCGCTAACCGAATTGAAGATCCTTATGGGAGGTAATTCGTTAACCGAAATTTCGTTAATCGAACCGTTCGTTAACCGAGGGACCACTGTAGTATAAATAATTTCCTCCTAAGTTACTGTATATTTCTTATTCCGTCTCTAATTACTGTATGTTTCTTGCTCACTCTTGTGTGTTTATTGGTTCACTCTACAGTATTTAGTTTTTCCAATACAGTATTTTTGTATTTAGTGCAAAATCAATATGAACATTATAATACAGTACAAGTACTGTATATCACACCATACCAGTAAATAATAATTTGGTGTTATTTTTTTATTTTTTGCAAGCACATTGGTGAGTAATGGGTGAAAATAGTTGGCGATGGGACTGGTTCCCAAGGGTCCTGGAAACTAACCCCATTTTCTCATTAGCCCTTAGGTTCTCTGTTCAGTTTCGATATTCAATGCATTTTCCAGTAACTTTACCCCTGCCAATATTGAGGGAAAGGTTTACTTGTTAAGTTAAATCAAAACCGGTAGATTTCTGATTAGTACATAATTATTTATATATTTATATGATTTTTCAAACAGGTATCAGCTATTTAGTCTGATTTAGTGTAGGCTAAGAAAACAGGCCTTGTTAATGCTAAATACCTATACTGTGTCTGGCAATTTCATAGGACAAATACATCTACAGTATTTGTCTTTAATGCTATTACAATATATAGTTTATGGTAAACAAGTTTTTTTTATGACAGGGGTGAGATATGATGACGAGAAGCGTATTGACCCAAGTACACTGCCTATACTTAAGTTCACAGGACGTGATCTGTGTTTCACCTTCAACCCAAACATCACAGAAAAGGAAAGTGACTTGGATTGGGCTTGTGGAGTTCTGGCTAGATTGTGCTCTGGCAGAAACCTTAGGACCTGTACAAGTATCCTCTTCAGACACACACAGCTTACAGGTACAGTATAATAATATTTTTACAATACAACTTTTTCAATAAAATCCACCAACTTTTTTTTCACAGTTCTACATAAAATGTAGGTGATTTTCTCTTGACAGCAAAATAAATTATGATTAACAGTGAATGGAACATTTCATTGAAACATACTGTACATTGATACACTTGGGCTAGGTTCCTGGATAATGCCATGGATTTTGAATTCACATTAGTGAATATTTCTGACTAATGGGTAAGATGGGATATTATTCTGGTCTCTGAATTTCCACCCTATACCTATGAGACTTGACATAATATCCTAAATAGTCCATTATACTGTAGTAATGATCTTCAGATTCTGGGTTACAGTACAGTGCCTGTAGCTATGTGTCACATAACAGTGTACAATATACCTAAGAAGGGAACCAGGCCCTTCAGGGATTGAGATTGTCAAAAGACCTTTCCTGAAGTACTGTATAGATATATCTTTTATGAGCATCACTTGCCTTCTAGTAGTAGTACTTTCAGCCATTTTGGTGGTGACCCCTGCAGAAGGTGAACTTACTGTATATACTACATGTCATATTTAATCCACAAAAAATCATGACTTGATTTGCTAATATTGGCTGTACAAACACTAATGGGAGGCATCAGTTTCTTTCTTTTTTTCACCAGCTGTGATAAACGATTATGAGTAAAAATTTAATTGTCTCAGTAAAGAAGTTGTACTGTACATGGCTATCAAGAATCAACAAAATTCTCTCTCTCTCAAGCCCATTTTATTAAAAATATATTAATATTTTCCATAAATTACAACAATATTTTCAATAGAAATCCAGCAGACAATGAATTATTTTACTGTCAATCCATATGCTACATATTGGTAACTGGAATGTGATATTTATTTTAGACATGTAATATACAGTACAGCTTCACTGGACTTATGGAAGTCTCTTTATTTTTTAGAACACTAACACATGGGGCCCCATGGTCAAGTACCGTAGGGGTCATGAGAGAGCAGAAGTGACAAATGCCTTTTTTCTGTTTTATAGCTCTCTTAGTTATGAATGTAGAATAACATAGTTGTGTTAGTTTGCTAAGAATCTCTCAATCTCTTCCATTTAGGCAAAAAGAATAAAAAAATGGATCTTTTTGTATGAGTAGAAACCACATGATGTATCGGAAATACAGTATATCTATTTACTCACCCCCCTCCCCCCCCCCCTATTGTTACCCATTATCTTCTGACAGCAGCATTTTTTTTTGTTGCTATACACCTGAAAAATTATAAGTAATTATAAGTACCTGAATATTTAAACAAAAAATAAAAATTATTGCAAATGAGAACATAAAACCAGTGTGGAAGCAAAGGTAAAATACAGTAAATCCCTGCATAACTACAGTAGGTACACTGAGTAACTGCAAGTACCATTTGTTATCACCTTCGGTCTCCTTCACGGCTCAGCAAGCTAAGGTCTACCCCAAACCTACCTGTTTGATTTAAATGTGCTTGTCTAAGACACTATCAACATGCATACTGAATTACTGTATTAAAAAAAAAACAAAAAAAAACTAACGTACCTGTGGCATCCAAACTGCTTGAGTGTACAGCGCCTAATTTTCATTGCCACACATGCAGCGTCCAAAATACACGAGTGCTAACAGTACTTACATGTATATAAAAAAAGTAAATTAACTTTACTTTAATTATATCTGGTAAATGTAAATTTGTTTTATTCATTGTATATGTGCAGCAGTTTTTGGCCCGAATGGACAGTCTTCAGTTGGTGGTGATGTACAAAGGCCAACAAATGGCATTTTGCAATCTGAATTGACAGTTGTAAAACATGAACAGACATTCTGTATACAGTACAGTGTAACAAAAAATGACATAAGAGACATATAATTTGAGTGTGAGCATTCACTGTGCTAAGTGTCCAAGTGAATGCTTGAACTCAGTGGATGAAATGGTGATGTTAGGAAAGTATTCCCCCTTAATCCATTAAATCTTATGGGGGAAATTGCTTTGATTTACATCACTTTGATAACCATCTCACATTTTAGGGATGCATCACCAACATAAACTGGGGTCTTATTGCATTCCATCCAAGTAACCTCATTATGGGAGTAGAATAACAGGATTTTTATTTAATATGAACGTTTTTGTCCATTCTTCATGTTCGCTGTCGCACCTTCTGGCAGTCACCGTAAGGTAGGGGCAGGCGGATCCAGGGGGAGGGTCCTGGGGGTCCAGACCCCCTCCTTTCATAAGACAATTCCAATACTTTTTCTTTAAAGCAGTATTGCACTCGGGCATTTTTGTAATAGTAAAAAGTAATTCCTATTGACTTTAGAATATCTCCTAATATCATGTGCACATGGATTCAAAATGACCATGATATTGGTCAGATTTCAAAAGAAAATTATTGGGGGGGGGGGGGTGTTTACCATGATCTCCCACCTACAACTCATTGGACCCCCCCCCCCCCCCTTCTGGATATTTCTGGATCCGTCCCTGTAAAGTCGGGTGGGTCTCGTAATACAGTATTGGGTCTTTGAGTCCAATTATGTTGCCTTATATTTCAAGAGGCACTTGGCCTTGGGCTCTAGCAAAAAAAGTGATTTCAGGACCGACCTTCCATGCTTATGATACTTCATTCATAAACATCACTCCTCCTGCAGTATTTTAAATGCGGTTGAATGCTGCCATATGGCATCACAAAAATTGTGACCAAGTCCCAGGTTGCTGATCTGACTTTCTGCCTCATTTACACACAATTGCAGGGTTTCAATTGTTTCTCACTACAGTATTGATTTTTGTTTCCATTTTTGTATTTCTTTATGGTTCTTAATTATTATTACAGTGTTGTTATTGTTATTATTATCATTATTATTTTATAATTTTTGTATTTTTATTCGTCTATTAATTTAATTACTATGAATTATTATTATTATTATTATTATTATTATTATTACATTTTTGCTCCCCAGACCCTGATATGGGTCAGTGACCTGTGCCCGGGTGGACCAATCCCCATAAAAATAAAAAATAAAATAAAAAATAAATAAAAATATTAATATTAAATATGGTTTCAAATGTTCCAATCACTGTACATTTCAAATAGGCTATTAAACAATGAATTTCCTTCATTTAATGTGAATACAAAATCTGTTTTCAATCATATTTAAGGACTAATAATATGGATTAACTTTCCACAGCTTCTGGATGTGAAAAACTTTTAATGGGTCTCCATCAGCAGGGGGTGAGGATAAAGAAGCGCATTGACATCTACATACCTCACAGATTTGAACATGATAATTACAAACACCTCAAGAACCAGAGTCGATCTTTGAACCTTGGAGACCTCTTGTTGCATCTGAGTGAAGGATAAACATAATTGAAGTGATGGTTAAAATAGATGACCTTATTCAAATCATTATGAAAACAATATACTGTACATGTATAGCTAATGGACATAGCTATGTAAGATTATGAATGATTCAAGTGTTATTAAACAAAGAAGAATATTTTATTTAAATTTTTATTTAACTGTATGAAAGATCAACATAGCCAGTACAAGGGTCACTACATTGTGTGCTTGACTGACATCTTATTAGTTTTGAGTCTTTCTCCTAACTTGAGGGAAACTTATTCTCAGACCAAAGTTCCCATATTGTACAATGCCAATTACAATATTATACTGTACTGTAATCACTTCTTAGACAAGACCAAATGTTCCAGTATCAAGAGATGTGACCTGTATATTCGTACTGTACAGACATAATGTTATCAGTGATTTTTTTTTTTATTTATTTTTTTTAAGAATCGAGGTTTCTAATTCACTGGCCACTGGCTTAATCATTATGATTACACTCATTGTTGTCCAGCAAAATTGGGAAATCTTTAAAAATTTGGGGAAGGGCTGGGTCAAATGGGAAATATGTGATTTGAGGAATGAACCCGAGACACACCTGCATCAAATAGAAAGTATTGGAATTTTCTGATGAAAAAGGGGGGGGGGGTCTTGTATTAGCCCCTATCACCCTACTATATTGTTTACGGCATAGACAAACGTCTACCGTATGACGAACTGTACTTACAGACAAGCCATGCCCAGTCTATAATGTGGACGATTTCGCTACCAGGCAAATCAACATATTCACGGATATTCATGGCCAAGTACGTAAACATTTAGCAGTGTCACGCACTGAAATAATATACTGTACAAGCAGCATAAACAAGCTAAGCCTGTCATGCTAGAAATAGGCGATGCTGCTATGGTGTGAGAACCTGAACGAAAGTCCAAGCTTTCACCCAAGTTTGACGGACCATTCCGCATTATTGCCAAAGAAGTGTGCAACAAATAAAAAATTTTGAAGCCAAACTCACAAACTTCAGATGTTGTGCATGTGGACAGACAGACTTAAAACGGAACATTCAGATTCATTCCCCAGGAATGATAATGATGTTCCAGACACAACTGTTCAAACAGCAAACACGTAAAATACACCCAGTGTATCTGATGATTACTGTTTAAAACTGCGTTCTGCAAAACGTATATAATAATGTTTCTAACTTTTCTACAATGATATTAACACAAAATGATTTCTGAGTCTAATCATTTATTTAAATTTTTATAATTTCATGAATTCAGTGCCTACACTGGAATGATTCATTTCTTTTTCCAAGCATTTTGCATGCTACAAAATCCTCAACTCAAGCTGTATCAATTAACAAAAACGAAATAATTGCAAGTATGGTTGATGCAGGGTTAGGACGAGTGGATGCACAGCATGTGTATGTAAAAATTCTTCTTGAAGCCTTACAATAGCCAAGACGAGTTATCTGTTAACTCCAATTTTCGCAGACGAAGAGGTAGAATAGTATATCCTTGTGTTAGAGTCAACTCTCACACACTATGTTTTCCTCATCCACGTAACGAAAGATCAGAGGAAAGAGAACAATTAATGATGAGAAAACTTTAAAATTACATTGCCTGTGTGGCTGTGGAGTTCTTCGGGCACACAGACAGTATCGGTGATATTTAGCCATCTGTGTTGAAGTTCTGGACTCAGTGCTAATTTAAAAGTTAAAATCAGTAAGTTATGAGTAGCTACAGTACATAAAAATGTAATCCCAACGAAATATACAGCAGGTAAAAGGTAAAAATAGTCAGTTCCTTCCTAACATAAAATAAGACCTGTACAGAACACAATGAATATTACTTCTTGTTTTTCAAAGTGAGAGGATAGAACTTATTTACTGGTACATCTATACAGTACAGTATAATTAATAATATGTATGCAGAAACAAATTAACAATAAGATTATTGCAGCCTAATATTTATACAGTTTCATACATTATGTATACAATTATTTAAGTGTTTTTGTCTTCTATTGTAGTATACAGTATTTTGAAATTTCTGAAATGATTCATACTCATCTAAATATTCAATATGCTATTTATTTATTAATGAAAAACGTGCCACTTACAGTGTATTGAACAGTAATCCTCCGAGGGTCGACACACGGTCTTCAGGATTGTGCCTCAGACAGCTTCATTAAATTCTGACGCTCCACTGAACCACGATTGCCAAGGGCCCAAACGAGAGACGAAATCCGCTAGGCAAAAATATTTGAATTTCTTTCTCTTTCATTAACACTTAAAAAGATTTAATATCCATTTACGTACGTACAGTATGTTTATGAAGAGTGAGAAGTGACACATTGAGGTCATTTAAATAATTTAGATATATTTTTGGGCTTAATTCATAGAGTACAGTACTTGGTTTACCTGATTGTTATATTTTTATCAGCTTAGCAGATTGAAGGAAGGTTGGGAATTATTTAAAGAGTCTTTAAACCAGATGAAATGTTAAAGGTGTACACTGTACAGTATTGTACTGACTGTGTACAGGTTAGTAATATTCTTACTTTGACAGAATCCATGGGTACCAGCCCACATATACTATCATACACATTATCCCACAGTTTCTAGCGTACTGTACAGATACTACCCCACAGTTACTATCCCACGGTTACTTGCCCACAGATACTATCACACACACACACATTATCCCACAGTTACTAGTCCACAGATACTATCCGACAGATACTATCCCACACATACTATCCCACAGTTACTAGCCCACAAATACTATCACACACACACATTATCCCACAGTTACTAGCCCACAGGTACTATCCCACACATATTATCCCACAGTTACTAGTCCATGAGTACTATCTTATAGGTACTATCCTACAGGTACTATTTCTTCCTTTTCTTCTTTTTGTTACTCTTCTTCTTCCGTCCATTTTGTACATTTCTCTTCTCACTCCTTCGACTCTTCTCCTCCTTATATATTTGACTCGTATATGCTCTTCTCCTATGTTCATTTTTCTCCTTTATCACCTCTACCCCCCACTTCTTTCTACATAGACCATTCTTTTCTCCTTCTCCTCTTCCTAACCCCCCTCCCGAGTGGTCATTTCCTGACTCGATATGTTGTGCCAATTAAGAGGAAAGAGACAGATGCTATTTCCTTTGTAATTCTCGTTTCTTGAGGATCATTCTTCACTGTCATCACCAGCTCCGAGGTCGTGTTCTTTGTGTGTAACATAGACCTTGGTGTGTAAGGCAAGATCAGTCAGGCATCCTGTGATCACCTGATTGTCTATCACTTTTTAAATTCAGCTCGACTTTAGAAAAACATAAGAAAATCAAGGATATACTTTTTTGATAATGAAGAAAATTGTAGGACTTTTATATATACAGTACTGTATATTGTACTATTCAAGAAAATCCAAGGGAATGCATTATTAAAAAAATTCAAGGAAATGTAATATTTTTT
This sequence comes from Homarus gammarus, assembly GCA_958450375.1. NCBI lineage: Eukaryota > Metazoa > Arthropoda > Malacostraca > Decapoda > Nephropidae > Homarus > Homarus gammarus. Next base: position 7,697,425 of record CAUDMG010001652.1, read on the forward strand.
TAACATCCAAAAATCTGAATTTTTTCTATAGAGAAATTCAAGAAAATCCAGGAAAATTTAAATCTAGTAAATGTGCAAAAAAAAATAAAAAATCTAACAAGTTCAAGAAAACAGTAAGAGGGCTTTTTTTTTAGGTAAATCTAAGAAAAATCTAGGACACAATTTTTTTTTTTTTTTGAAAAAACCAAGATTCTAGATAATCAAACCTCGGGACAGGAAAAAGAAATTTGATCGTCAACTATAAAAACTTCATAAAAAAAATACCTAAATTCTAATTTATAAACCTTCAGAATCTGGGCAAAATTTTTCGATGAACTTGTGATTGGTGACCATAAAAGCAATTAGACTTTTATCAGATAGCTGGATTATGATAAAACAGGTGTCAGAGGATGGGAAAAATTATACCTTGAAAAATCCCCGAGAGAGATGGGGAGGAGTAGGGAAGGGAGGGAGGGAGGGCGTTCTCCATCATGCCCATAGTCATATAGAGATGCATAAACAAAGTACTGGTAGAATATCTGTAGGTGAGGAGTATAATGATGTAGTTTGGGAGAGTTGAGCATGTATATTGAGGGGTGGGAAGGGGCTGTAGCTAGAGGGAGGGGGGGGGGGAGGGAAGAGGCTGTGGCAAGAGGGAGGGGCGGGAAGAGGCTGTGGCGAGAGGGAGGGGGAGGGAAGAGGCTGTGGCGAGAGGGAGGGGGAGGGAAGAGGCTGTGGCGAGAGGGAGGGGGAGGAAAGAGGCTGTGGCGAGAGGGAGGGGTGGGAAGAGGCTGTGGCGAGAGGGAGGGTGGAGGGAAGAGGCTGTGGCGAGAGGGAGGGGCGGGAAGAGGCTGTGGCGAGAGGGAGGGTGGAGGGAAGAGGCTGTGGCGAGAGGGAGGGGCGGGAAGAGGCTGTGGCGAGAGGGAGGGGGAGGGAAGAGGCTGTGGCAAGAGGGAGGGGCGGGAAGAGGCTGTGGCGAGAGGGAGGGGGAGGGAAGAGGCTGTGGGGAGAGGGAGGGCAGAGGGAAGAGGCTGTAGCTTGAGGGAAGGGGCGGGAAGAGGCTGCATCTAGAGGGAGGGGGGAGGGAAGAGGTTGTGACGAGAAGGAGGGAGGAGGTAATTTATGGAGTTAATTAAGTAGGTGTGAATGTTTATCCTGTTACGCCCTCTCCTTCATCTCTACCCCCTCCCTCACCTTTCTCTCCACTTCGCCCTTCACCCTCTCTTTTTTTTCCGTCTTTCTTCTCCCTCTCTACATTTTAGGACTCGTCCTGTTTCCCCTCTCTCTGTTTCCTTATTCGTCCTCCTCCCCCTCCCCTTTCCCTCTTTTCCCACTTATTCTCCTCCCTCTCTTCCCACTCATTCTCCTCCCTCGTCTCCCCCTATTCCGACTCTTCCTCCCCTCCTCTTTCTTCACTCGTTCCCCCCCCTTCTTCCTCTTTCCCCACTCGTTTTCCTCTCCTTCCTCACTCGTTTTCCTCCCCACCTCCCCCTTCCCCACTCGTTTTCTTCCCCTTCCTCCTCCTTCCTCACTCGTTTTCCTCCCCACCTCCCCCTTCCTCACTCGTTTTCTTGCCCTTCCTCCTCCTTCCTCACTCGTTTTCCTCCCCACCTCCCCTTCCTCACTCGTTATCCTCCTCTTTCCCCACTCGTCCCCCCCCCCTCCTGGTCCTGGTGGTAGTCTTTAATTAACACAACAGGTCCCATAGCGGCCACTAACTCTCGTCTTGGCTCACAATGGTGTCTCAAGATGTTTTAAAAGTCTTGGTAACGTCTGAATATTTCCATATTTTCGGAGCAGTAATTACATTGTTGTGATTATCATACTTCCGGGATTATCATACTGTATAGTTATGATACTCCTGGGTAATTACTTGCACTAGTTACTAAATTGGGTCACTGTTCTATTATCCGATAAGGTAAAAGCCTCAGTTTAAAAACTAATCGAGATTGTGTTGATACTACAATATGTACTATAACAGAACCTACTCCAAGTTATGAAGGGTAATTTGTTATTTATTCTCAACTTATCATAACGACTGAGCGAGGGATTAAATTGACTTAGTTACATAAGAGGGATAATACTGAGGTAGTGTCACAAGAAACTATAATACATTGATAATAAATATAATTAGATCGAAGAAGTCAATATGGGGGAGGGGAAAACTACCACCTTGTACTTAAAAGTCTAATCATTTAAAGTTTAAAGATAGAAGTTTACGAATGTGGTTAATACCCGCTAGAGTATGTGACCTCTTAAAACACACTAATTCTGTATTTCATTTAACTCGAACATGTGTACTGTAAGGTAGTTGTCATAAGTGTGTGTGTGTGAGTGCCGGAGAGCAATGGATGGTTGTCCTTGACATCCCAGAGACACGGATCTCTCTCTCTCTCTCTCTCTCTCTCTCTCTCTCCTACCACCCACGATCTTTTACCAGCAGCGGGTGTGATGTAGGCACTGTTCTCATCTCCCGTGGACAAGTAATTTCTCTCCCGGAATAGAGTCCAATCTTTATTACTGCGGCGGCGGTGTTGGTGGTAGTGGTGTGTACAGCTCACAGTCACTCCTCTTTGACGCAGTCTTATACACACGCCTCCACCACATACGGTAATCATGACCCTCTGTATATATTGTTTCTTGTAGACATACTAATTATGTTACACTGTCTCCTGCACATAAACACACACGACACCCTTCTTCCTAACACCACCTAAGCGGAGTACCTGCAGCAATATTGTTATCTCCCCAGATCACCTGTCAAACTAACTGGCAGTAACACAGAGACATTAGATACATCACAAGAATAAATTAAGCTATTTCAATCGTCTCATCTTTTCAAGCCCCGGCGCGTGTATCTCCCCGTACGGAGGCACAACAGATAGCAACAATTGTCGACGAGGGTTTCAGCTGACAGCCAATTATGTGTAAATTACTGTATAATTGTTCTTAATTCTCCACACCTGAAGAATAGTCTTCCCAGTTCATTTCACTTGGTGATGAAACAACATAACGTTACGCTGGTGGTTAAAGTTAGGTTAGGTGAGGTGAGATAAGCGTTAATGTGGTTAATCTTGTGGTGAAATAAGCAGGAGGTTAATTTTTAGGTGAAATAAATTCTATAAATTAATAAGAACCCTTTCCTATAGTAAGGAGTAACATTTTTTGTTAATACCATGTATAAAAATATCCACCACAAAGTGTCGGTTATAAATATGACACGAGGGAAGGAATTTCCAGCAAGATTATTTGTTTTCTTAATTTACGAAAATACGACGAAGTGTCTAGATGAAGTGTAGACTGACTAAATATACGACTTCTGCCACTCACGAAATACCTTATTTACTTCTTTGTGATAAGGGAGAGAGGAGAGGGTTGGGCTGGGTTGGAGGGAACCTGGGAGGAGAAGGAAAGGAAAGGAGTTAGAAGAGGAGGAAGGAGGAAGAGTTGGGCTGGAGGAGGACATTAAACGGAACAGAACATATTATTATATGAGCATAATTCCCCACCAGGAAGGATCATATTATGTCAGGAAGAACAGCGCATATCTTAGTTCGGCATGGAGGAGAGCGTCTATTGCACTAAACAGGTCGGGATTTGTCTTATGAAGCAGACAACAAGGCACCAGCGGCACTCGAGGTGCAGGAGACGCAGATCAGATGTTGAGACAACTTTCTGCAAATTTCGTATGTAAATTATTCAGTAACTTGGTGACCTCCGAGCTGGTGAGCATTTCTACCACTGTGGTGCGTTCTGGCAGCAGCGAGAAGCACGCAATAGTTTGTTGATCTGTGTTGGGTACAGCGTGTGTGTGTGTGTGTGTGTGGGTAATACTCATCAGGTATACTTTCTATGAGGATGGTGGAAGGTGGGAAACGAAGTCCGGGTTCCTTTGTCTGCACACACACACACACACACACACTTGGCGCTGACAGAGCCAACAGAAGCAACTACAAAATCTTTATATATCACGCCAGAGGGTCTTAAGACCTTCTAGCCGTCTGTGTGTGTTTGTATCTGTCTGCCGATATATTTCACTCTCGCTCACATACAGTCTTAAATACCAGACAGCTCCGAGCACGTGATGGAAGCCTTCATATTATATTTTAAGAGGTTCCAGGGCGTCGTGCTGGAGCGCTGAGGAGATTATTGAGCAGCTGGAGGAGGAACCCTCGGCTGTGACTCGGCAGACAGTCACTGATAAAAGTTTCTATTTGCAGTAATATAAATCAGCCGATTGTCTTTGGAATAATATTTTGGTAAAGTGATGAGGCGTAGCTTCAGCCAGGGAGCTTGAGAGTGTCACGGTTTCCTTCTATATTGTTAATATACAATTGGGTGCAGTGAACGAGTTTATTATTTGTAGCATGTTAAGTCATAAATGTAATACACACATGCACACACACTTACACGACGCCATCATAACATAATATTCAGGAATATATTTTTTTAATCGCCTCCATTATAAAGGGGCACATCTGACGCCTCTCACAAGCTGGGTCGCTTCCGGGGTAATATAGGCGGACCATTTTGTTGGTGCGCTGTGATTAATAACGCCATTAGCGCCCTAACATGAAGCGGGAATTTTAGAATATTCGTGTTGGAAAAAGAAATGGTTGAAAAATATTGTTGGAACATAGTTACACCCTTAAATTCTCTTTGGTTAGGTGTTAGTCTTGTAAATTATGAAAGAAGATAATTTTCCATTTTCTAATTATTCTTATTAATATTCTTGATATTATAATAATAATAAATATTATTAATATAAGTATTATTAATGATAGTAAATGTATTATTAGCAGTAGTGGTACAATAGAAATATATCATTAGAATGTAGACCTCAGAGACGTACATGTATACAATGGGAATGTAATTGAACAATCTATACCCAGTACAAGTTTCTAATTAAATAAAAGTGAGATCATTTGAACATTATTGATTCCTCGTATATAATTATTCATCTTCAACAGACGTAAACACATCAGCGACTGTAGGAATGGAAGCCAGACAATACTATTTACCACAAGGTCAACCTGCACCCAAGGCATGTAGTCTCTTCACATTCCTGGTCATCAACACGTACCGGAGCTGCCTGACTCCTTCCTGGACATGACCTCTGTTATCCGTGGAAGTAACAGATAATAAATATTTTCCACCATAACATCTTTAAGCTGTCCAGATATGTCCAGCCTCCTCCTCCAAGGCCTAATGCAGTATACCCATATATCTAGTAGAGCTACACCACATTGGAGTCGTATACAGTATTATTACTTCATTATCTGACTCAGCAGGAAGCCTCAGGGAATCAATATTTTCCATCATTATCCTTCACTTTCACCGACACTTGGAACTTATCAGGGTCTTCCAGCGCCTTGCCTTCACTTCCCCCTCTGGTCGCTACCCATCAATGTCTTCCGGCACAATCCTTCATTTCCTGGAGAAGCCGCAGCCTGACTGAATCCTGTAACATAATCACTCACTCGGCTGGACTGGCGATGTACCGAAACTCCCCCCGCATACTCCTCCTTCAGTCTCGAGAATTATGTCGTTAATGGGAAACGTAGCGAATTGAAATGTTAAGAGATGTTGCTTTCCTCCAGTATTTCGGTGCGAATTTGCATAATGTTTGACGACGTTTATTGGTCAGAGGGGAAAGGGGAGAGAAATTTTATTATGTGCGACTGTCAACACTTTCTTCTCTCCCACTGCCAGCCTGTCTCTCCCTCACACTGCTAGCCTGTCTCTCCCTCACACTGCCAGCCTGTCTCTCCCTCACACTGCCAGCCTGTCTCTCCCTCACACTGCCGGCCTGTCTCTCCCTCACACTGCCGGCCTGTCTCTCCCTCACACTGCCGGCCTGTCTCTCCCTCACACTGCCAGCCTGTCTCTCCCTCACACTGCCAGCCTGTCTCTCCCTCACACTGCCAGCCTGTCTCTCCCTCACACTGCCAGCCTGTCTCTCCCTCACACTGCCGGCCTGTCTCTCCCCTCCCTATATCAACTTGCCAACCACTCCCTCCCTCCCCCTACCATTACTTTACAGGTGTCAACAATCAGCCAACTTTTTTTCTTACCCATCAATTCAAGTTTCACTTCTTTTTCGTGGATTTCTTTTCAGCTTTTAACTTACACAAAAACAAGAACATTCCAGGACCCTGTTATTGTTAACAAATGCTTAATGGTGATAACTTTTATATACACTGAGTTGGATATTAGTTAGGAAATAATAATTCACTCAACATAAATATATCTAGATATGGGAATAAATATTTATCCTCAACTGTCGAGGTTTTCAGAGAAAGGAAGGACTTTTTTTTTTATATTACATAGACGACTCGTGTCGCCCTTCCACTCTCTGGATTTATTCTGTCATTTTAGAGAACATTTCATGACATGCAAATTTGGTGCGCGAACTGTTGTCAGGAAATAATATTGGTGTGTGTGTGTGTGTGTGTGTGTGTGTGTGTGTGTGTGTGTGTGTGTGTGTGTGGACTGATGTCATCTTTATTTTTTATTATTGTTTCTGTTTAACCTGATATATATTAAGATGCTCCGGGAGAGCAGTTAGTAAACGACGAAAATAAAATAAATTAAAAGTAAAAACGCCAGAAAATGTAGACAAAAATTAATAATGATTATATATTGTTTCCTTATATGTTCACAATTTCATCATATTTCAGCATAATAAGTTCAATACAGTTTAAGGAGAGAGAGAGAGAGAGAGAGAGAGAGAGAGAGAGAGAGAGAGAGAGAGAGAGACCATCTTGTAACCTAAGCTAAACCTCCCAACACAGTGCTGGGAGAGATAGATGCATTACACCGCGTGAACCTGAGCGACATAAACGGCCGCCATAACTCCTTTAGTTTAGACAAGTTCCAAAAAGTTAAATCACTTGAAATGGAGGTTAATGGGGCTGCGAGTTTGGTAGCGTGGGGGCTATATACAGGTGGTAACTGTAATTACCTGTACAGGATATTGTGTTAGTCAACACTAACTTGGGGGAGAGTCACAAGTTAGCGGGACTCTAACTTTATTGATGACGAAAAATGTTCCACTGTGTCTACACATATAGTTTACTGGTAGGCGGGAGGAGAAGGAAGGTAGGGGGAGGAGGAAGACAGGAGGGAAAAACAAAACATTGGTGGAGTAAAATTTTAATGGAAAGGGACGAAGAAAAAGGGTGAATAATACATACATATCCCCGCCCCTTCCTTCAATATCCCCGCCCTTTTAATCAATATCCCCGCCCCCTTCCTTCAACATCCCCGCCCCTTCCTTCACCCCGAAGCTATCTTACACCGAGGAGGGCCTAACCTTGATTCAGATGATAAATAAAAACTGTCTGGCTGAAGTCTTCCCTGCAAACATTACGCTTGTTATTTTCACAGTCACTATGGAACCTTTTCCTTCCCGTAGGTAAGGTATTCTGAGACACTCTTTTGCCTAGTACTTCTCTTAATTGGTTAGAAAATAAGTATAAAAACTTGGCTTTATTTTCTAATGACGTCAGCATGTTTCCCCCCGGCCAACTTGTTAATTTTTTATACAGGGTGAATAAGATGGTTGTCTTCTCGGGGAAATATTATACCTACAGAGGGTAATATCGCTCCGGTAAACCTTATTTTATATTTATTGAGAAAATTATTAAACAATATGCCTCTGGGAGGATGACTTATTTAACAAAGAACCTTTTTTGTTCCACACCTCGTCCTAGTTCTGCCGTTGTTATTATCACCCATTATCTCACGTCTGTCTCAGCCTCGACACTTTGCTCTCATCCATTGTTTATCAGTAACACACACACACTTATGTCTTTCTTATTCTCATCCATTATTTCTTGTGTCTCTTGTCGGCTGCTCTTCTTGCACACACACACACACACACACACACACACACACACACACACACACCACCTCGAAACATTTCTGCTGTAGCCAATATTTCGTGGACCTTCACTAAGTCTCCTTCCGTTTTTTCGTGTGGGCGTTACTCAAGCATATATAAAAAAAAAAAAATCGGTGCTACTACAGCGTGCGGTCTACAAACCTAACCACTACGAAAGTATAAACCCCCACGACACGAAAGAGACCAGACCAAAAACAAAGCCGCGTCACCTTAAGTTGCCTTGATGCTCACCTGCCACACCTACATTGTTACCTTAATTGGACACACTCTTGCCCCGTCTCATTGCCTTGAAAGCATTAGCGTTGAGCGAGGTAATGAGCTGTAACACGGGGGCCCCACCTAATGGACGGGGCCGCCGGGGGGTACCTTGGCAGGACGTCCACTCATGCTGAGATCAACTGTGACACAAACACACACTACTCATGTTGGCCCTACCTAACACTTATTATTGTTTGAATTTGAACAGGTACTTTCATAATAAACACCTACATACGCATACATGCATACATTCATACACCTTAGTGACCTCACTGAGTGAGGACGTGTCTCCTGGCACTCCGTAGCAGCCAAGGTCATCACGTCGACCTGTAGCTACTTTAAAGCAGTTCAGTACTTTTACGGGAAGACAGTGCGTATTTTCAAGGTTTCAGTAATAAACAACTCCTGATTTATGTACTGTACAGCCCTGTAAATGTATTCAACGCATATCATTATGTCTAAATCAAATGTAAGTTTGCATATTTTCAGCCACCGGCTGCAACTCTATTAATAAACCGTTTATTATTATCATTACATACATACATACATACATACATCAAAACTCATCATGTTTTTTGCTTTTTAAGGTGTTAAAGAAGAACGCAGGGGGAGCAACTAGTTTTTTTTAAAGTAATTAGCAGAGGTGAGACAGCGCACAGTGTCTCGGGTGACGCTGTGTTTTATGTTTCCGGAGGGTGAAGCTACTTATTGTCTGACAACAAGTGTGTGTGTGTGTGTGTGTGGCCCACTTTCCTAAAACGCCATTATGGTGAATGGTAGACAGGTAAATTTTCTCCTCTCACCTGTCCTTCTGAACACCTGTGTCCTCCTAGTGATCTGTTACAGCTTCTCCTCTTTACCTTCAGTCTTCACTACCATGCCATTTTTATTCTTATTCCTCTAACTTTCTTTCTCATCTCATAATCTGACGTCCAGTTCTTTCAAGACTTCCCACGATTCCAGATTCTTTTTTAACATTTCCCGCCATGAGAGGATGCTGACTCCACGACAACCACTGGGATGCACTGCCTGATTTACCGTCGTCACTCGGGATGTTTTTGTTTTTGTTTTTACTAAGGAGAGGACGACCTGCACCAGAGACACGATATTAAGCCACGACAGCACGCGTTAACTTTTATGTAACGCGATAATTTACCTCCTCTGAGCCAAGCGGTAGTTTGGTGAGGAGTGAATCACTGATCTGTGAATTAAGTCGTTCACCTACCATTCTCGCCTTCCATTACTCTTCCTTCCTTCACTCTCCCTTCTTCACTCTCTCTACTTCACTCTCCCTCCCTTCATTCTCGCCTTCCTTTACCCTTCCTTCGTTTACTCTCATTACCTTCACTCTCCCTTCCTTCTTTCTTGCCTTCCTTTACTCTCTGAGCCTCTCCCACACAACCCAACACACGCCTTCCCTGAGTATGCCTTGGACAAACTACAAGGCAACTGATGGGCATATGGGATTGTGGCTCTGTGGGCATGAGTAAATGTGGGCGTCTAGGGGGTGTGGGCATGTCGGCACGTGGGCGTGAGGGTGTGTGAACGTGAGGGTAAGCTCCGCTCTGCTTCCTCCTCTTGACTCCTCAAGTTATAACTTCCCAGACGCCGCCCGACAGAATAGAGGAAATGTGACTAACTTCCACATCTAAGAATTCCGACCTCCTTGTTGACAGACACGGTGGTGCGTCGGTCTCTATTATGACTCGGTGTAATAACCTTTAACTCCCCTTAGTGTAACGAAAGAGAGAGAGAGAGAGCTTTAGATCTTTACATCAAGCTATAAGCACCATCATTCATCACAGGGTTTAATTACGCCTCCTATAAGTAGCCTCAGTCCCCTCTTCACACACACACACACACACACATTACCCTTCCACTTCACTCACTCATTAACCAGCTTGAAGTACACTTTACACGGCTATTTCACCTCTACCCAGACCTACCCTCATACACTCATCAAATCACCGTCTCATGAATACATTCCTCGTTGAATTTGGGCTCGAGAATGTTGAGAAATATCCCCCGCTTGAGTCCCATGTTGCAAGAAACCCGAGAACACTTCACTCGTTCATTACTCAGAGAAAAATCTTCGTCTCATCCTTCATCATCTTCCTCTGAATCGACAAGTATTTATTATCGTTTTGTTCTTATAACGAGCACCACTGGAGATGATTTATAACCAACTCATTAGCCTATAGCCCTGTACTGTACACATACATGAGAGAATCGATGAAAAGTAGTCTTCAGTGTGAACACAAGTACTGTACATGTAATCACGTACAGTGCTGGCTCAGTACATGTAATCACGTACGGTGCTGGCTCAGTACATGTAATCACGCACAGTACAAATAAAGTACCAGTCCGCTGCAACAATTTAAGAATAACAGCACTGGTTCACACACAGGCCAGGCCTTTATAGATAATCGTTCACTATAAAATAACCCCAGAACCTTCTCAGAATCTCCTCAGTGCAAAACGCAGAGTTTTTGAAGCCTTAATCTAAACGGTTAATACTGGTAATCTGTCTGGTCAACATTTACACTAAGGCAATAAGAATGTTCAGAGAGAAATTACTAATTGAGAAAGTGTGTTAAGTTGGACAAGCCGCCAAAGCTAGTGTTTAATACCCAGCCAGTGAGAGAAAGTTTAAGTACGAAGAAAAAGTTGTTAAAAGACCGTGAGAGTTTTGAGAAGTAAGTGATACCTTTGTGGATGTGAAGGAAGCTTAAATTCTTGTAATCTCTTCGTTGAAAGAATTTATTTATATTTCTTTGTTTCTAAATACAAGTTATTCACAACGAATTATTTACTGGTGTACGTATTGATGATAATATATGTGTATCATCATGAAGGTGACCAAATGATTTATATATTTACATCTGAACTTCGCATCTAGTGGATATTTTAGTGACCAACCTCGCGATGCCAACCGAAATACTGTATCGTCAGTACCTGCAGGTCTCTTATGACGAAGGCATTACACACCTCTTTTATGCATGTTCTCTCTCCCTTACTCGTGAAAATATGACAGCTCTCTCTCTCTCTCTCTCTCTCTGATAGAAATTGATATAAGTAAAGGTTAATAAGGTATTATGAAACATTTTTAAAGTTGCGAGCAAGAAGGTAGGTGGCAGGAGGAGGTACAGTCACCCAAAAGAGTCCTGTTGCGAACCACGAACCCCGAGATTCAGACTCGTGAACCCGAAGCAGTAGATACTGATACATTATTCTGTCCATAAATGCTTCGGATTCAAGAGTCTGAATCTCGGGCTTCATGGTTCGCGACAGGAATTTTTTGGGTGATTGTACGTGACTCCATGAATGGGCGAGAACCTGCCTGATGACCTCACCAAGCTGGTACTCAAAAGGAGGAGTAGAGAAGAAAGTGGAGGAGCATGAGGAAGAGACGACAGAAGTAAACAAGTAGTAATAACAGTAACAATAAGTCATAAACGAGGTTGACGGCAAGGAAGAATAATAGAATATAGACTTGTTAGTGATGTCTAATAACCAACTTTCCAATAAGAATAAGCGCAGGTAATATGCCGGGGTTCACTGCCTTGTAAACATGTTGTCGGCTCATACAGTCTGCTTCATTCACCAGTTTTGATGGCGAGTTTTATATTTTATGAGAACACGGCAGACTGCGTTCGTTCTAATTACAATTTTGAAACTGGTATACAGGTGTTCAAAAGCGCGTGTACTGTATATGTGTGTGCGTGCGTTTGTGAATGTATGTGGATGTGTGTAGAGGAGTGCGCGCATGTGTGTGTGTTTGTACAATCACATCGTTATCCTACTCCCACCTCATAATTCACAGCTTAACGACGCAGATAGTGAAGGACAAGTGAGTGGTCCACAAACTTGACGGCCAGTTTGAAGAAGTGGCGATACAGTACACTGAATATGAAGCCTCTGGTTCACAAGGAGGCAGTGTGGTCGGCACCGCATTTGACGGCCGTTACTTCCCCAATATGAAGTTAGTTAGGAACCTATTCACAGTTAAGCAGTGTGAAGTTGACTCGAGCGCGGATGAACGGTACTTAGGCCATAAGACGAGAGCTGTGTGCAGTACACTCAGGCGCCGCATCTTTTCAAAGAAGTAACCAATGGGGAAAGTGTTTTCCAATTAAGGGGAGACGCTGCTACCAAAGTGCTTTATAAACTAGTGACTCTTTTATATATATTAAAGGCAGGCAGACGCACAGACATCGACTGACTATCAGCAAGATGGGTACAGACAAACTAACATTCAGACGAAAAACATTATTTTTTTCAACCAATTATCGAGACACGTAAAGTAGATAACTGTATTTGAATATTTAGATACGATTTCCTGTTTCATAAAATTCCCAAATCACTTATTTTTCAAATTGATGGCAGGAGAGTTGCTCTTGCGTGTTGTGGATTAAAGCTTTGTTATAAAACAATGTTAATTGGGTCAAAAAGGAAAAGAAAGTTGAATGAGACTAATTGCACACACCTGAGCAATCATTAAAACCATTTAGGCAGCAGCACAGCACAGGTAGGGAGAGGGAGAGGGGGATGTGGCCTAAATATTTTTTACGGTGTTGCAGCTTGAAGATAACATTTTCACTGTACTGGCCCACGCTGTGTTGCCCACTTTGTTTCTGGAGGTGAGTATTTCTCTTTTTTCTCTCTCGCTTTCTTTTATGACGCGCTTCTCTCGCTCTTTCCGGTTCTTTTTCTGTTACTCACTTTCATTCCCTTTTTCTGCCTGCCTGTCGGTCTTTTTTTTCTCGTTCTTTCTTTTATCTTTCTATTTCTTTCCCCATTCTTTCTATCCTCCTCTCCCCTTCTATTGTATTTCTCTTTCTGGTTATAACAGTAACCATTTTACCGGGACTCGTGGTGTTGGAGGCTGGGCAGCACTGGGGCCACGTATGCCTTATCTGTTGACGTTGTAGAGGCTGTAGCTAACACAAAAACCACACCCTGAGTTAACGAGCTATATGACCCAGTCTCAAGACATAATCCAAGAAGACAGGACTACTAACTATCAACAAATGTCTAACCATTACCCTAGAACACAATCCGCCAGGCAACTGGCATCCAGGTTCCCAATTACTGGCGGGTGGACAGAGGCTAAGGGCGGCATGGAACATTATATTAGACAACCTAATGACATTGACGTATATTTTTAACATGTACTGATCATCTCGTTGGGCAACATTTGTGCCAATTACCACACTAAAACTAATTCCCCTTCCGTAGTGAACTGGTGAAATATGAACCAATTCCATAAACAAAATATTCTTTCACCAGTAAACTAGAGCAACCATGAACATATATATATATATATATATATATATATATATATATATATATATATATATATATATATATATATATAAATTCTCTCGCTTGACACCTGTATCCTTGCACTAGTAAACTATACCAACATACGTACAGTATATACGAGTTGTGTGTTGGTAATATTTCAGCAGTATCTAACGACAGAGGCTTAACAGGGGAAATTAATTTGCCACCCCGCGTTTATCTAAGTGTAGGTGACGCTTAAACCCCACCGCCCACAACACTAGCCCTAAGACTACTACTACTACCATCGCTACACCACCACCACCATTACTACTATTATTCCTACTACTACTACTACTACTACCATCGTCACCACCATCAACGTCACCGCCACCAATACTACCATTATTACTAGAATCACTACTATCACCATCACTACAATCACTACTACCACCATCACTACAATCACTACTACCACCATCACTACAATCACTACTACCACCATCGTCACCATCACCACCACTACTAATATTATCACCCCCAGGATTATTATTACTACTACACTACGACTACTACCAGCACCATCACCACCATAACCACTACCACCAGTACCACACCACCACCACAACTACTACCATCATCACCACCACTACCGCCATCCACGCCACCACCACGGACGAGCCAGAATCAATTCATCCCGGCTCCTGAAAATCGCACACAACTTTTTATTTCAGGAATCGGATAATCTATCTTACGGGAAGTTACTGAAAGTGGCGCAGTGAGTGGGAGGTGGGGGAGGTGGGGGTGTGTGTGTGTGTGATAGGGGTGTGAGGGGGGGGGGGAGGCAGATTTCGGATTCAGATTTGCCCCCGAGGGGGCTAGTTTATTGGGCACCCCCTTACATCCTGTGCAAGGTGAAGCGCAGAAGCGTTTAGGGGGGGGGAGGCGTGATATGAGTGTGGGGGGGGGTGCGTGAGATGAGTGTGTGGAGGGTGTGAGATGAGTGTGTGGGGGAGGAGAGGTGGTAGGGCTAGTGATAATGGCAGGTGTGCACAGTACATTTAACATATAAAAAAAGTCACACATATGCTGCAATATTTATGACTCACTTGAGGTGAGGAAAACAAAAGCATGATAAATCCTTCTGATTTGACAGAGATAATTAAATGGTTTAAAAATCTCCTGAATACAGTCTGCAATGTCAATAGCAAATTATTTCTGCGTTTCTTAATGTTTAATATTAACTGTAGTGATAATAAGGATAACAATACAATGATCATGCTATTGTCAGATTATATTTACTGTATGTGGTTAAGTAGGAAAGAAAATTATAATGTTAAGGAGACTATAGCCTCTATTAAAGGCAGGATATATTATAATAAATGGATGATCAAGTGTATTTTAAAAGAAAAGTCCTCCAAATATGTTAATATGTAATACAGTATTATGTATACAGTATATATGTAAATTGTAAAATTTATACTAAAAAAAAAAGATTTGCCAGGTGGACCGTCCTGTTACCATGACTTTACCGCACTGAGGAGGATAGCGTCACCTCTCCTAAAAGATGATGGTGGAAAGTGTATTGACGTCACACGAGGGGCCCAGGAGGAGGAAGGGGGCCCAGGGGGAGGAAGGGGGCCCAGGGGGAGGAAGGGGGCCCAGGGGGAGGTAGGGGGCCCAAGGGGAGGCCTGGGGCCCAGGGGGAGGTAGGGGGCCCAAGGGGAGGTAGGGGGCCCAATGGGAGGCCTGGGGCCCAGGGGGTCCAGGGGGAGGTAGGGGGCCCAAGGGGAGGCCTGGGGCCCAGGGGGAGGCAGGGGGTCCTGGTGGAGGTAGTGGGCGGGGGTGTGTGCTGTATCCCATATATGATGATAAGTGTGCTCAGTCTCACCAGAGTAACACAAGCAAAGTCTCACGGTTATGTGCCACAGCTTCGCCCTAATGAGTTTGGGAGAGAAGTAACTAGTTGGCTCGGCCGTTGGTTGTCCTCGGGGCCTTCCTGTAACACCTGGCCACCTGCCCCCGTTTTACCTACACCTGGGGCCTTTATTGGCGGTAATTAGTATGAATATTCAACAGGTAAACCCAAGGTATATCACAGCAGCAGTTAATTATATGCAAATGGGGGATTCTGCTATAAGCATAATGCATTCCCGTGTTTAGGCACTTCTCACTGCGACTAAGTGCAGGCACACACAAACAATATAAATATAAATAAATAAATATATATATATATATATATATATATATATATATTATATATATATATATATATATATATATATATATATACTGTACACACACACACGGAGGGAGACCTCCACCGCGTGAGAATAGTCTCTATGTATCACACTTAACTACTGAGGGTGAATGTGTACTAACCCGGAGGACGAACTTAAACACCCAAGTCCCTGAAGCTCATTTATACAATATCAATATCCTGGTGAACACATTATTATAGTCTTCACAACAATAACTTAAGTCCCTCTCAGCTTAAGGACAAGACCAAACATAAACCCAGATGCCATTTTACGTATCTGTATGAGTCGTCCCCAATGACCAGACTTAAGCCAGCCAGCACCTGCAGATGAAGCAGCTCAGCCGAGGGAATATTCAGGGAGAAGCTTATACCAGTGGTGGGGGAGATGGGGGCTAGTACAAGTAATGAAAGGGGAAAGAAGACTAATGTAAGGAAAAAATGGACAAATATATGATAAAAAGAAGACAGATTCAGGGGAAAGGTAAAAGTAACCAATTCGAGAAAAATTTACTTATTTTCGAGGTCCAAACTGAACCTTTAGCAAAAATAGTTTCATCATAGAGTTTGCTCTTCCCACACACACACACACACACACACACACACACTACACCACACCACAAATCTTAACCAAAACACTCAATGAACAACAGAACCATATACATTAAACTTAGAAACAACAAATGCCAAAAAATTCAATTACAAATATTGAAAAAAATCACTAAATTACAAAATATAATAATAAGCGGATGATTTGAACTTAAGGCTTATACAGAGTTTCACTTAACCCCCCCCCCCCCTCCCAGGATCTGAAAACCGAATACATGGATAAAGTCACGAACCTAAATGTCAACGTGAATACACTATGGTAACACAGGTAAAGAGATTTGGGTACATGTAAGCCAGGACAAACGAACAGACATACAAACTAACATAAAAGACCCACAGACATACAAACAGATATATACAAAGACCTACAAACAAATACAAATAACAATATAAAGACCTACAAACAGACATGCAAACCAAGAGAGAATAATATATACCCGCAGTGGCAACACCACCTTCTCTGCGCCTCTAATGAAAACACAGTCGTTAGGGGAATTAATAGACCGGGGTCGGGGTTGGGAGAAAGCTCTTTTGCGTTGCTTAATGATCCGATTTCAATTAAAAGTTGGATGTGAGATCTATGGAAAGTTTAAATGGAAAGAAAAGTTAACCATTTCCCTTGTTCTTATTTTATGTACCTTCGTTACAGTTTGTGCTTTCTTCCTCTATTTTCTTTACTGGAGTTTTCATTTTGTTTCCCGATAGAGAGAGGAAGGTTAGATTAGGTTAGGTTAGGTTAGGTTAGGTTAGGTTAGGTTAGGTTAGGGGCGGAATATATACAAGATGGCGTAAACAGTTGTACAGTATGTATGGGCTATTAAATATTAACATGAATAAACACGGGAGATAAATCGTGGCACTTATGGCGAGTCAAAATATTTCCCAACACTTAACGCCGTCACACTTCTCACTTCCCAAATTGGGTATAAATACAGTTGTTAATTTTCGTGGTCGTCATTAACTCGCTCGAGGATAAAAATAAAAACTTATTATTTTTTTTTAAATGCAATTCCGGTAAAACACTGTGAGTGGCAGTATTTGTTCACTGTGAATTACCTCTCAGGCCTGTCTGTCAGTCAGTCTGTCTGTCTGTCTATCTCTCTTCTCTCTCTCTCTTTCTTATCTTCAATTCCCCCCCCCCCTCTCTCTCTCTCTCTCTCTCTCTAAAAGGAAAAACAAATCACAAATACATTTTTAAAACTGTACGCTGAAGCAAACTGTTTATTTTCAAAGGCCGTGACGACTGCATGAAATGAAAAAGATAGGCGGTCCTTGGTGAAAAATCTGATATGGATGGAAACGTGAGAGCGGCCCCGTTATTGGTGAGTCCATCTATGGCCCGCAGCTACCAAAATATATTCCGATAACATTTTGGCGCAATATTAGAATTTTTTTTAACCCTCACTTCTATAGTAGGACAAAAGAATGATCTAATTGTCTTCTATTTCGATATTTATATAATGTAAATGTTAATATCATATACTGTATAATATAAACGTTTAATATCATATATAATGTAAACATATAATACCAGACTACATAATATAAACAAGAGTCAGGCTTAATGTTAGTGAGGAATAATTAACAGTCATTATGTTAATATTGCGACAGGTAACACACTAATTACCTATGTATTCATCACACTCACCCTCCGAGTGTAGTTGACGAGAGAATAATCAACTCTAAAGTGTTTAATAATGCTTGGAAAACGTGTCAGTGTTTTTACTCATTACGTAGGACAAAAAAATATATTTACTTTGAAAATAATATAGGCTATACTTCACACACACACACACACACACACACACACACACACATTGATGGTGAACACTGCTTCACAATCACCACCTTCAGAGACCTAATTATCACTACCAACACTAATTACCTTTTCTTTAATGAGCGTGATAGCCAATTAATATTTTTATATCCTAATAGTATGTATTTGACGTACTAATTATCACTAGAAAATAATTATTACCTCTCCGCACCAATTATTCCTATTTTAGCTATAATTACTAGCGCCATAAAAAACAATCATTTTTACGCACCAATTTCTCTAATATTAAGCTACTGAGTAACAGGTAAAAATAATAAAATAAATAAAAAAAGTAAAAAAGTCTATTTTCTTTCCACAACAATTGCTTTTATATAATCTCTTCATTCCCGACAAAACGTATTAGCTCCTCGCTCTACTTCACGTTTAGTCCCAACTGATGAACGCGAAATGCTATAATCTTGACGTATAATTGAGAATGGATTTACCTGAGTGGATAGTGTTGAAAATCCACCTCTCCGTCCTCGCATGAATTTATTAGTAAAGGTATATTGATAGTGTATTGATAGTGTAGTGATAGTCTAATGATAGTAAATGAATAATATAATGATTCTAAATTAATAGTATAATAGTAGTATAGTGACAATATTGTTTCTGTATAATGATGAGTATAATCCTTACAGTATAAAACCATTTTTTAAACGTTACAGGTTAGGTTAGGTTAGGAGGGAGAGGGGGGTGGGTGAGTAGAGGAGGGGAGGGTGAGAGGAAGGGGAGAGGAGGGTAAGAGGAAAGGGAGAAGTGAGTGATAGGAGGGGGAGGGGAGGGGGAGGGGAGAGGAGGGGGATTTATTTACCCTGGGGAGAGCGTAGAAGGGGAAGAGACAAACGAGGTGGGGAGAGTACGAGGAGGAACTGATTTACGCCTCGTGGGGTGAGCACGATGGGGAGAGGAATGCTTTATGTAGTGAGGGTGAGGGTATAGAGGCGGGGAGGAAGAGGGAGGAAGAGGAGGGAGGAGTGTGTAACGGAGGGAGGAAGTGGAGGGAGGAGTGTGTGTAACGGAGGGAGGAAGAGGAGGGAGGAGTGTGAGTAACGGAGGGAAGAAGTGGAGGGAGGAGTGTGTAACGGAGGGAGGAAGTGGAGGGGGGGGGAGTGTGTAACGGAGGGAGGAAGTGGAGGGAGGAGTGTGTAACGGAGGGAGGAAGTGGAGGGAGGAGTGTGTAACGGAGGGAGGAAGTGGAGGGAGGAGTGTATGTGACGGAGGGAGGAAGAGGAGGGGGGAGTGTGTCTCATCTCCATACCTTCGACTAACCCTTCTCTCTGTGGTAACACTTCAATGACCAGTAATAATGCGCAGTAATTAATTTATGTGAAAAAAAAAAGAAAAAATCGTTATGGAAATTAGTCCCGGACCGAAGCGTCGACTAATCACAAGAAAGTGAAGAGTAATGTAATTTGCTTGTAACAAATAAACGTGATCTGTTTATGCCTATTGGATAAACATAATTAGCTCTTCTTCATAATGGGGTTATTTGGCGTCAGCTAATTACGCGTCAGCTAATTTCGTGTCAGTTAATTTCGATAATTTACCCCTCCAACACCCCCCTCTCCCCTCCAACACCCCCGTCTCCCCTCCAACACCCCCCTCTCCCCAACCCCAGCTTAAAGCGCTGATTCAGTCGCTTTCAGTGTGGAAGTTTCTCATTTGTTCTGTTTGGTTCATTAATCACAATGTGTGTGTGTGTGTGTGTGTGTGTGTGTGTGTGTGTGTGTGTTTGATGATGGAGGATAATTTGGAATCCTTATTTTGTGTGCGTGAGGGAAAGAGAGATAAACACAGGAACAAAACTCTCAACTAGACACAGACAGACAGACAGACAGACAGACAGATACAAAAAGACACAGCGAGAAAGTTTAGGAAGAGAGCCAAATATTGTTTCATAGCAGACTGGTCACCTCACAATGGATTCCAATGAAACACTGGCCCTCTCCCCCCCCCCCCACAAAAAGGAAAATTCATATATGCAAAAATGCACACTAAAATACCCCCCCCCCCCCCAGCCCCCCTCCTCGCACCGTCAATAACAACAATCATGTACTGAACACAGGGAACATTTTCACCTAGATCGCTCACCTCTTTATCACTACAGACACATGTACAGATTCGGGGAAGAGGACACACACACACACACACACACACACACACAGTTAAATCAACATCCTCAAAGCAGTTTCCCTGAGCAGTAAGCCACCTCTCACGTCAACACTCCCGTAATGAGTTCCAAAATTCATCCACGTTATACAATATCAAGTTGTTACACTGACGGTTGTTAAGGCATAACACCACCGTGACCTGACGCATCGTAACATTGTGATAATTATGTAACGTAACGCTGATAACAAAATTTAATAAAATAATGGATAAAGATAGACAGACAGATTGATGAACAACATTGTAAACAAACTCACTGAAACTGCCGTAAGCAACATAATGAAATTGAACTGTAAATTGCATTGTTTTCCAAATTTCCTATTTCTAGTTTTTGTTTTTAAATTTTGGAGGTACAGCGTCATTCATTTCAGCTAAAGCTTCATTGACGTCAAATTGACACGATAATACGTCAACACAACCAGGATATAAAATCGAGATAAACAGTGTGACCCGGACCTTTGGTGAGTGAGTCATTCGTTCCTAAACACCACATCATTTTCGTCTTTGTTGTGCAGTCATTTTCAATTTGCTCAAAGTCTTATTTTCACATTACTGTGCCGTCAATTTATCTCAGAATTGTGGATACTGACTTAAATATATACACTGTTACGTAAGTAAATTTGTAGGTTAAACACTGTGGGACGCATATTGCTTCAGTAAAGAGTCAAGTAAATTAATACACAGGAAAATATTTAATCTATATAATTATATTGAGAGAAACACTACCCATTAATCTCACACTCACAGGGACAATATCCATAACACAAAAACTCGGTCATTTTTTTAACGATAATTATATATAAAAAAGCTTAATTCATTAATTAAACTATTTAAAACGGTCCTAATTATTAACATATGTTTTTCGTAATCTGGGACTTTAATTATTCATATTAATATTAATGAAGTTACTATTGTTGTACTCGTAAAATATAAATACAAATTATTAGTAAAAAGAGAAAACACAAGAAAAGATGAAAAATGGTGAAAAATTGGTTGAATATTACGGTGTTTTTTTATTGTGTTTTATTGAGGATGATGAATGTTTTTGCAAGAGAGAATAATATATAAGGTAAAGCATCCAATTGTTCGTATATTACCTCATTGATCGTAAGGGCGATTCTCATAGGACTGCCTCATTAATTCACGTCCATATGATCGATTGGTCTATTTCGTGCTGGATGTTGGGAATGATTAATTAGACAGTTAGGTTAGGTGTGTGTGTGTGTGTTTGTGTGTGTGTGTGTGTGTGTGCATCATGACGACCGTGGGTAGAGTTCATGTGTCAGTTTCGCTTTAATTATTTACGCTGGTTGTGACACGAGGGAAAAACAAAAACACCCCCAAAAAGTGCAATTTTATCGTTCGCTGTGACGTGTGATGGAGAATCTGTTGTTTCACGAGCGATATTTTCCGTGTCAATTTGTTTCACTTAAAATATTAACTTTTTATTCACCAGATGATGTCACTTTAATTGTCAGATTTTTAAATGATGGCGTCACTTACATTTTTTTTTTTTGTTATTTTTTTACTGGAGGCATTAAATTTTATGAGCCATATTGTCTCACTCAAGAGGTTATTTCGGGGGTAAGCAAGATATCTTTTCTGGAACCTCTGTCTGTCTGTCTGTCTGTCCTACACAATTTGCAGATCACAACAGACTCATCAATGGTCACAAAGAGTTTACACGGCCTTTGATATTCACCGAACATATTCATTATATATCACAGTGTATAGTCTATGGTGTTTGGGGATGATGGTGATGTGGTGATGATGGTGGTGTGATGGTGGTGTGGTGGTGATAGTGATGGTGGTAGTGCAAGAGGGAATTTCATATCACCGTAAAATATTCATTAACTCCCCCCCCCCCCCCAAAAAAAAATAAAAATAAAAAGAATAAATAAATAAAATAAATAAATAAATAAAATAAAATAAAAATAAAAATAATTAAATAAATAACTATTCATCAGTAACATTTATTATATTTAGTCGTGAAATATTAACTTTATTTGTGTAACAGTATTTTGTAATAATGATTTTTACTGTAATCACGAACGCACGCACGAGTAGGAGTGATCACAGAAGCATATTTCGTTAATAGAGTGACACCTCTTGAAAGACCTGTTGAGTTAAGCCATAATATATACCTTAATCCCCAGCATATTTTATATATATTAGTGAGGAAATACATATAAATACAGCAATGGAAAGTCTTTTATCATAAACAAACTCACTTAATCAACAACTTCTCTTCACTGTGGAAATCGATGTTTCAATGAGACTAAAATAGCAATGTTCACTGTAGTTCGGTACACACGAGAGCCCCATCTATAACCCTCTACAATACTGCAGCCACAGGAGTCTCAAGGGCCCTTCACTCCACTTTAGGGGCCCCTTCATCAGGAGGTCCCCCTGCCTCTCCCCCCATGGACGTTCACTTGGCCCTCACACCCTCACTTCGCCCCACCACCACACCCTCCACACTTCTACATCACTCCACCCCTACCGCCTCACCCCCACACTCCAGCACCTCCCCACCCGCACACCGCCTCACCCCCACACTCCAGCACCTCCCCACCCGCACACCGCCACACCCCCACACTCCAGCACCTCCCCACCCCCACCGCTTCACCCCCACACTCCAGCACCTCCCCACCCCCACACCTCCCCACACTCCAACACCCCCACATTCTAACACCCCCAGTACTGAGATTTCACTTGTTCTCTTCATACATTCTCACAAACCTTTACCGTTTACTAATGAGGAGAGATCATTGGTTCGCTCTACATAATATCATAATCAGTAACTAAAACTACAGCGATAATTAAACCTCTCAGAGAGAACACAAACTCCTACAGAAAATCTACACAGTCTGAACACACACACAAGACATCAACGTAATTCTGTAGAATATTCTTAAAAAAAAAAAAAACCGTAAATTTAATAGAGAGGAAGATGCCTGCCCTCTCATCCTTCTCTACTTTATGGACTTTGGCGAGGAAGGGAACCACAAGCTGTCGTTCAGATGTTGAGTAACTGACACACACACACACACACACACACACACACACACAGTTACAAAGAACACGTCGGCAATCATCGTTGGAGCGGGATTACGTGACGAGGAAGGAATTATCCAAGATGAAAAACAAACAAGCAATTACAGAGAGTGGATAAACTCCCAAGATTTCCTCTCATGTAAAGAGTAATTACAAGACGAACTAAAAAATAATCGTAAAAAAAAGACAATAAAATTCACTTCTTATAAAGCAAATGTCGGCATCACATCGCTGGAGGTTTGTACAGGGAGGTTTGGCGAGTCCTAGAGAGAGAGAGAGAGAGAGAATAACACTCTAATGCCTATACAGTATGTGGTTGGCACTGGTTGGCACGGCACCTCCCTCAACAGCCTAGTTACAGGGATGAAAATGATCGCCACGTTTAACAGCATCAAACACGGTCGAGTAATCTGGCTGAGTGGTGTAAACCTCCCGTATGTGTTGTAATTACTTAAGGACACACACAAAAATAAATAGCTTTGGATAAACCTTTAGATAGATGCAGAGAAGACAAAGAGGTTAGGTTAGGTGAATGTGTATCCCTGGTAGGAAGAGGAAGAGGAGGAGGAAGAGGAAGAAGATGAGGAGGAGAGAGGAGGAGGAGAGAGAGAGAGAGAGGGCGGGGTATAGATGATAATTTACAGACCTTAACGATAAGAGGAAGTAATCAGATACTCCATAATGACTGTCAGAATATAATTAAGGAGGTGAAACAAACGACCCTCATTAGTGGCTGTGATATATCTTGTCTACCACACTAGAAAATACACTGAAACCTCCATATAACGAACTTCTCTCTCCATGTAATCCGTTAGGTGGGGGAGGGGGGGGGGGGTCACACCTATCGTACATAGCGGACTTTCCTCTCCATAAAGTCCGTTAAATAGAGGTCTCACTGTATTGGTTAGGTTGTGTTATCATTAATACGCGGAGTGGTAGGGTTAGGTTAGGTTAGGTGTAGTTTTCCTCATTAAAAGATCGTGGTTTCTTTCCAAGGGTTTGTGTGTGGACAAAAAATATGACTAAATAGATGGTTTTTAATTATCTATCATATGTATGAATGAGAGAGAGAGAGAGAGAGAGAGAGAGAGAGAGAGAGAGTCAACATAACACCAAAAAGCCTCAACACATTATATTAAAAAAAAAGTAAAAAAAAATTAAATCGTAAAAAAAATCACACCCGAAACCGAGACCACAGTCAGACACTGAAACGAACGAAGCTTTTTGGCTGTCACTTCGCATCCGGGGGATTTGTAGAGCACCCACTCACTCGTGTTGCTTCCAGGTGTTCGAATCCTTTCACAAACGATCTGGCATTGGGAGCTCTTTATAGAAGGAGATTTTGTTGTTTAGTTACCTTAAGTTCCATTGCATGTTGTTTAATTTATTCTAAGGAAATTAAGAGATAAACATGTCGGTCTGAGTTTAGAAAAACCTCGAACTTAAGTGTTTGAGTGTGTTTGTGTATGTATGTGTGTATTTGTGTGTGTGTATGTGTTGTAAGTGTGTATATGTGTATGTGAGTGTATGTGTTTGTGCGTGTGTATATGTGTTTGTGAGTGTGTATATAATGTATTTGAGAATGTTGATACATGAAATTGTGTTTTATTGTGTGCTTGTGTGCATGGATGTTTGTGTGTATGTGGATACGCATATTTGTGTGTGTGTCTCCCTGTGTAGACAAGTATGCTCCTGTGTATGTATACGCATTTGTGTGTTCCCGTACATTTATGTATGTGTTCCTAAAATGTTTTGAGTTATGACAGCATCACTGGAATAAATGTACAGCCGACCAAGGTAACGAAAATGATAACACTCATTTAGATGTAGAAGCACAAGTATGTTGACTAAAGAACCGTGTCATTCCTTTATAGTCAAGAGGTACAAGATTACGGGAAATGTGATAATAAATAAAATGATATGAAAATACACTGAAAAAAATTAGTACCCGTATTTGCAAATTTGCTTTTAGTAAGAGGGCGGAGGTGGCTGTAGTACCTTGATCAACAGTAGCTCGCAACCTAGCCACCATAACACTGACCAAATTTCACTACACTATTCCCCAACTCTGCCGTGTGTCAGGGAATAAAGGCCGCGAGAGCTCAGTAAACTGCCGGCCTCTTCAAAAAAAAAAAAAAATCTTCCCTAAAGGCAGCAATAAACCCTGATATGTATTTTTTATGAGTCACTAGAGTCGAGTCGTTGCCAGGGAAGGGAAAAACTCAGGACAGTATTATAGTCTCTCTTTGTCTTCCCTTGGAGGAGGAGTCGACAGCGTCATTAATGAGGATAAGAATAGTCTGACGGCCAGTGATTGAACAATAAGGAATACCACTTACAATAAAGTCATGCATCGCAAAGTTTTGTTTTAATATTGGTAAAACTAAAGGTTTTTCACGTACTTGAGTCGGTTCAGCTTATCCCATACTCTTAGTCTGTCTGTCTGTCTTGTTATTTAAATGTGTAGTTCCGGCAACTTTCTAACGGAGGGGGTGATTGAACCTAGACAGCAAACATTGAGGAGGACCCGGGTCTTGCTGCGCGACGTATCTCGTTAGCCACATTACACGGGCGAGGAAGCAAGGAGATGATGGCTGGAGGAGGAGGAGGAGGGTGCTTCCTGGTGGACGTGCAGGGCGAGGAACAAGGCGGAGGAAGAGGAGAGAGAGGATTACAGAGTTTTCCAGACGTGTATAATGGAGGGAATAAAAATGAGGAAACGAGTAATTAAAAGGAGATGAGAGAAGACAGAGTAAATGAGAGAAGAGCAAGTGAGAGATGGAGTGATGAAAAAACAGAAAACAAGAATGTACAGTATAAGCAAGAAACAAAGCGGAGAGTAACAGAGTTAAGGATGGGAAGAAAGAACACAAAGAATGTGAGGAATAAGAGAGAGAGAGAGAGAGAGAGAGAGAGAGAGAGAGAGAGAGAGAGAGAGAGAGAGAGAGAGAGAGAGAGAGGTCCATCATTAAAGACAGTAGCCTAGGACACACCAATCACCCGTTATCCGGAGCCTTAGTTGATCTATCACGCTCCAGTCCTCCTCCCTTTGACGCGCGTGCTCACCTCACCTGCTGCAGACGAGAGCGAGGGCGTGGTGTCCCCTGGCTACAACCTGCTGAACAACCCCTCATGACATGGATAAACACAGCGCTAGACAGAAGAGCACGGGGTTAAATACAGGAGAATACAACAAAACACAACGGGGCAGAACATTGATAAAACACGATCAGACAGACAAAACAGAATGCAGATTTCTACAAAACGACAAAATATAGCAAACTGCAGTAAAACACGACAACATACAATAAAACACGGTAATCAAAGTGCCAACCTGAAGTCTTAGGGTTGGCAACCACGGTCCTCCACACCTAACGTTAGCGAGCTGTGTCCACTAGTCCTCCCAGATATGGCATCTGTCCCTGTCTTCCCCTGGTCCTTGTTCCATAAGCCTGACTTCCCGTTAAATTGTACACCAAGCCTTAGGTACAAGAGGAGGCAGAACGGTTGGCACTGACTCGAACATCTTCATTTCCTCAACTGCAAAATTAGGAACCCATTTACAGTTGGTCTTGGTGCACTGAGCTCGAACAAGAGAACCCAAGAGTGCTGTGTCCACTCACGCTTTGTGGTAACAGTTACTATACCACGCTCCAGAGTGGCACTAGGTATGCTTCATAAGGGCTGGGGTTAGATATATCACGTCGCGCGGAAGAAACAGGATATATTTATTAGACTTCAAGCTGGGCTGAGGGTAAGTCTATCACAGCTGATATAGGGAAGGTGGAGATAAGTATATTATTATTCACAAATGATGGGTTGTATATATTACTGTATGTCGGAGATAATGATTTCGCACTAGATAGAGTTGGGGTAAGTACAGTATATCACGCTACAAATAGCACCTGGGAGATATATATATATATATATCACACCTTACAAAGAGCAAGGGATATGGATATCACGCTTCACTCCACTCTGACTGGCATAAGTATATTATGCTTCTCACAGGGCCGGAGGTAACCAAATAACGCTTAACACAAGGCTGGGGGTAAATACATCACACATGACAAGACCGGAGGGAAGTATGTAATTCTCTCCACGATCAAGGGAGATAAGTACATTATGCGTCACACAGGGCCGGGGGTAATCTTATTACAGATATCCTATTTCGGTAAACAAGGCGCCATCTCTGAGCAAAAGGAGTAGTTAAGATGATGGTAACATGGAATACTGAAGAGATTACAGTATTAACACGAAATGGTACGTTTAAAGTGCACCGCCCCGCACCTCGCGTGGCACCATAACCTAAACTAACAAGGACGTCAAGATTCTCCTCCCTCTATTACTGACCTCAGCTTAAGACATGACGGGTCGGTGGTATTACGATATTTCTGTTGACATTTTCTGTTGAAGTTTATTGCCAATCCATCCATCAATCAATCACATTATCCATCCATCACATCCATCCATCTATCCATCCATCCATCCACCCACCCATCCACCCATCCATCCATCAATTCATCCACCCACCCATACATACCATCCATCCAGCCATAACATCTAGCCATCCATCCATCACTCACCCACTTTCTCTTCAGCACCCATCCATCACCTCACTCCTCAATGTTTCATCTATCACTTCATCTTCCCCTCACACATCTATCACCTCTCTCTCTACCCCCCCCTCACACATCTATCACCTCTCTCTCTACCCCCCCCCCCCACACATCTATCACCTCTCTCTCTACCCCCCCCCCCCCACACATCTATCCCCCCCCCCCTCTCACACAGATGATGTTATAGTAAGAGATAGAGAATTAACCCAAGTATTATGGAGGGACTCTCTCATTAATAACAGTTCTCGTTACCACAAGTTTTTATCATCCTTTTCATTTTGTCTTTTGCGTCTGTTTCAGGGCCAGAAGGTGTATTGATTATGGATATCTGTGATGCTGGATGTGTTAGGGTGACCTGCTGGATGTGTTAGGGTGACCTGCCAAAAACCGGGGAGGGGAGGGGTAGATGACGTCATGGGGGGTGTTTATTTCTTGTTGTTGATTGTGTTGATTTTTCTCTACTCTTACTACTTCCTTCCGTCTTACTGCTCCCTTTCATCTTTAAAGATTTTAATTTAACCCTTTGAAAAGAACGATTTAACCCTTTGAAGACGATGATTTTACCCTTTAACTACGATGGTTTAAACCCTTTCAAACTAATTACTTAACTGGGTATCACATAACGAAGTGCGCCGACACAGTGTGACTATTCTTGTGTACAGTGTGACGCATAAATCATTTTACCGTGACACATGTTCTCAGTTACAAAATTATGTACCACACTGTATAAGGAAGTACGGTATTGTTTTATTATAAATTGTAAATAATAACTCCGACTTTGTTGAGTCATTCTCAAGTGAGATATTTTCATCAAGACTTAATCCAGACAAATATGGCCGGCGATATATTATACAATGAAGAATGAGTTTGGTAAGTTTTCTTTAAGTAGAATTTAGGACGATAGGTTATATACGTTTTTACTTAAGTATGGTTATCTTGCGTAAAGTAATAGCAATATATTGTTATATCATAACCTGACGATTTACATGTACATATAGCTCACAAACATAGTGTACAGTATATTATCTTATAAAGTAACTTACCCAACATATCATAACCTTTACTAAATTGTTCCCATACATTATCGTCTAAGACATTCTTCCTTCGGTTAGGTTAGGTTGGAAAGATGTATGACAGAATAACTTACAGGAAGAGACTCGGTGGTATTTCAGTAGTAGTACAGACTCAGTGGAGCCTCAACTGAGTCTCACGAGCTAAGACCAATTATTATCAAATGGGTAAACGAAGGAAAGGCTCTCAATATGCCGGGAAGCTAGAGACAAAAGAGAGGAAGGGAATGAGAGAGAGCTTCATCCTGCAGTGCTGATCACAATGAATATATGTGTAAGTAACCACATTGAAGATGAAACACAAACATCACGAGCGGTTTGAGTTCGTGTATTCACGTCTGTTTCCTTGAAGATGTAAATACATAAAAAGGTTTTGTGTGTTTGTGTTTCATTATCTTGCAGGGTGGAGTAATGCTTTCTGTCCTGTCTGTCTGTCTGTCTGTCTGTGTCCTAAACTTGGTAGCTTCGATCAACTGTGACAAGGCACAAATGATAAACTTTTGGTGTGCAAATCGCACAAAAAATGCCCAAATAATGGTAAGAATAACGCTAACATGTAAGGTCTTGGGACGTTAAATGAAAAACGATGACATGAGACACTTTGCAGCGGTGACTTCATAAATTTACAGTTACAAAGTAGCTAATTAGATATTTACTCTGACATGGTACCAGTTCGCGTACAGGTTTTCATTGTAGTAACCTGGATCTGTAAGGCTATGAGCACTTTAGTGTGAATTGCGATACATACTGTATAGCAGATTCTTATCTCAAGTTCAACACCATTTTACATATCAACGTTATGTCACCTTTTTGACGAGAGCGCCAGACGTACACAACATCCACGTCTCCAGTTTGGTGAAAAATAACGAAAGAACCTTTCAGTGCTCCCCCCCCCCCCCCCCAAGCTCACACTCAATAAACACTCTGACTTGCAAATATCGGTCGAGCGGCGGAGGGGGGGAGGAGAGACGGTGAGGGGAGGGGATAGATGGAGGAGAGAGACTATAGGCTTAGGCAGAGAGAGAGAGAGAGAGAGAGAGAGAGAGAGAGAGAGAGAGAGAGGCTGTGGGGCGTGAGCAGAGAGGGAGGGGAAGGGCATGGGGGGGGGGGGGGAGACGCCTGTCGTGATATACAACAGTTTTTCTTGTAAAGACTGAGACAGCTGACACGTGTTGACAAAATGTAAATTGATATTCGCTTCACTAACATTTATTGCCTGACTTTATACTGAATATTCACTCTGCTGAAGATCCATATGAATACTTGCTCTGCTCAATGACTCATATGAATGTGAAAGTGGACATTGGTATAACTACCCGTCAGGGGCAGTGTGGATACAGCACACTGTATACTAAGCCTTCGGTACACAAGGATACAGCATGGCCGGTACTGCACTTAGCCACAATCACTTCCCCAAGTTGTCAACAAAGGAAACCATTTACAGCTGGGTGAACTAGCAGCGCCTGGAAACCGAACCACCTGGTACAGGAGGATAGTTCTGTATCCACTCGACCGCCACACACCTTCAAGTGGATGATACCAGGAGACCAGCCACATACCCTCCAGTGGATGATACCAGGAGACCACCCACATACCCTCGAGCAGATGATACCAGCACCCCAGCCACAAACACTCGGGTAGATAATACCAGGAGACCACCCACACGCCCTCAAGTGGATGATACCAGGAGACCAGCCACACTCCCTCAAGTGGATGATTGTTTCAAAACTACATTTACAAATTTTACTTCTTGGTCACGTAAATATTCATTAAGACATAGCGCCCTATCACTAAACTTAATCATGTTTAACAATAAACATGGGTCACGGAGACGTAAACATTTATAACCTTTATAATAACCTTATTTAATATTGTGGCAGTAACAGGCTTACACAGTTATTTTTTTGCTCTTATAAATCATCTTAGAAAGTGTAGAAACTGTCTTGCCATCTCGACGCCGCAGTCTATGGCAATGATTCCCGTTGGCCTGAAGGACTGTTGCTGCCAGTAGGTATACGACACAGTTCAAACTAACCCTGTTTTAGGTAAACAAAAGAGTAATATGGCCGGCACTGCACTGTACTAGGGGTGCCCGAGGGTGAACCAGCGACCTATCCAGATACTTCAAGAGACTTTCTTTGTCTACCCAGACACTTCGTTAATGTAAACATCCCAGGAGTGATAGACTATAATTTTCCATCAGCAAGTTTATTTGGCATAAAGGAGTTCACAGTTCCGGAAGTTGATAGTTAATGATGTAAGCAAGTCACTAACTAGAAATTCACTGGATCAAGAAAATTTCCCGAGTGACTTTATACGGGAAATGTGATCCTGATCTTCCACACCGGAGGTAAAGGCAACTTACATTACTCACTAACAAGTACAAAAGCATCGATACCACTATATATAACAAAGTTGTCAGTTAACACCAAAAATTAATCAAGGTACTTGTGCATCGTGTCATAATAAGAGCAGCAGAAGTAGTACTCACCTTGCTTGGTAGTAGAGGAAGCCTTGACATCACCAATCATGTTTAGGGCCAGGGACCATCCTGCTTGTGATGGTAGAGGAACCCTTGGCGTCACCTGTCATGTCTTGGGCCAGGGACCATCCTGCCTGAAACAATACTGATGAATGAGGCCACAGTTCTGCTTTCATTACTCTAATTATATAAAATGTTATTGATATTTAAACCAAAATTATATAAGGAATAACATAGGAGATGGTAGATATTTCCATCCCTCAACAAGGATCGGTACAGCTCCTCGATTTAACGTGACACAACCTATACTATGGCCTATTCCACGTTAACCTGGCCCCTAAGCCACGCCACTCTTCTATACTTTTAGCGAATTGGTTCAAAGAAAATTCAAATTTTACAATTGATAGCAGACCTGTTATTATCTAAAATAATGGTAAATAACTGAACTATCAAAATGCAAGTAATTTCAAGGCGTTAGCACTTCAGAGAGGATGTTAGAAAATTTTAAAATTTTATCATAAAGGCTAGATACAAATAAGTGCTTACACACGCGCAGTCCGGGAGGGGGGGGGGGGGGGAGGTAAAACGCTCAGGGAACCAATCAGCTAATTGTAGCTATAGACGAGGGGCGTGGCTTATGGGCCAGGTTTGCATGCAAATACTATAGTAAAAGAAGCCATAATAAAGGCGAACATAGGACACATTAGTAACATGACAGTGAATAGGGTTGTACGACTGTTAGCTGGCAGTAGAAGTGCGGGGGCGGTAGATAAAGGATGGCGGCACCAGGAAGGATTCCCCTAAAAAAAACATGTGGTGTTCTAGGCTTGGTTCGGCGGACGGCAGCACCACCACCAAAACTTTTCTTAACACTTACCAGTGCACTGTGACTCGATAGACTATGTAAGACACTTTGGGCAGTCAAGGGCGACTACAACAGCTGGTTTTTTGTGTTTTTTTCAGGAAAACTTTAGCGAGCTCCACGATCGTCTGCTTTGTTGATTTCCGTTTTCTGTTCGCGTGTCTCTCTTGGAATTTACGAAGTAGGTCCTTATTCGCTGATGTAGAACCGCTGTAATTACATTTTATTTTTCAACACAAATTATTCTATGCGCATAAGAAACCTTTATTTTTCCAGTTATAAAGACTATTATCCCGCATGAATGAGTTCATTATTGTAAGGCACTCAGTCTTCATCAGTGTCTCAGAGTCATTCAACCAAGAAGGATGTTTGAGAACTGTACTCTTATTTTGTTTACCTCAGTTAATTAACTGAATAAAAAAAAAACATGGCATAAGATAAAACACAATTACAGTACATTAATTCGTTAGATCATCATATATTGTTAAGAAGTGGCAGGAAAACTCATTTATTTTCCAAATCAACGCTTTTGAAGACGTCCACCAGGCAGAATTACAGCACAGATCGCCGCCAAAACAACGTAATAAACAAACTATATAACATTTCATTTATACTCATGTGATTCACCTCAGTGTTGTACTAATGTGTTATACAGACTTTAGGTAAACCCACTAGAAGGAGATGACTTATTTCAACCAAGGTCTATAGAATAACGTATCTGCTCATTCATTAAAGAAAATGACGAGCATGCCAAACATTTGCTTAGATTTTGGGTGTTTATCGTAAATTAAAAAGAAGTGTGATATAACTTTCCATCGCTTTCTGAAGGATGAAGAACTGAGAAGATGGTGGATTCACTTGTACGAGAGGAAAGACTATAAATGCTTAAAATGCCCAAATATGCAGTTTGCCTTTTAAGCCTAGTGCGTTTAGTTGAGTGCTCAAGGAGGGTGTAAGCTGCCGCGCGGGAAGGCAACAAATATCACGATTGCAGTAATAATTTTTATGCGCTTATTTTCACATCAATTTCCAGGGATTTCACGAAATTACAGGTTTCAAAATCTCACTGTAACATATCGCCAGTGCGGCCATACAAGGTAAATACATTATTTTTCAGGCATACAAACAGTGCTGGTGTAAAATTAAATTGTTTCGATTGATGATATTCATAAGTAGGAAAATAAATCACCTCACACCGAAGAGACAAATAATAGTGTAGTGTAGAGGTTTGTTAAAAAAGGGGTAAGTCGCCCCCTTAACTCCCTACCATGAAGGTGACAGACTGAATATGACAGAAAACAGTGAGAAAAAAAGAGAAAAAGAAAGAAAGAAGAGGGGGAGAGAGAAAAAAATGAGAGAAAAACAGAAAGAGGGAGACAAAAAAGAATGAAAAGTAAAAAAAAATGAAAAAGAAAGAAAAAGAGAGAAAACCCTTTCAAAACCATTTCCAAGTAAAGAGTTGCAGCGACATGTAAAACCTTCCCATTCTTCCATTACTCCAGCGGGAAACTCTGGGTAAAAAAAAAAAAAAAATCGATTCTGGATCTCTCTCTCCTCACAGCTGTCTTGGGGCCGCCTAGAGTGGTTCTTTGTTCATCCACAACCACAAACTCTTTCATGGCCAAGCTTTGTGTGTGTGTGTGTATACTGTATATTCTTGAATTTGAATGAGTGTGCATGTGGGGGAAAAGACATTCCTTATAAATCTGAAGTCTTAAAATTCGACTTCTCTGTTTTTATGTACGGGGGGGGGGGGGGGGGGGGGCCGCTTTATTGAATTTACAAGTATTTTTTGTGTGTATGTTATGTGTTTAAACTCTTTAATTGTGACTGTTTTATGTTTGTTTTTTATCATTTCTGTTTTTCTCCGTATATGCATGGATGGATGGCTAGATGGTTAAGTGTATGTATGTATGTATGTAGGGGAAAATTTTAATTACCAAAGAGAAGAGGAGAAGAATAAGGAGGACATGAAGAAGACGATACAAATATGGAGAGAGAGAGAGAGAGAGAGAGAGAGAGAGAGAGAGAGAGAGAGAGAGAGAGAGGACGGAATTCAATTTGTGATCATGAGTGACGTGGTATCAAGGCTGCCATTACCCTCACTGACAATCAGACACCTACATGATCTCTCTTCTCTTTCTCTTCCTTTTATCTCTCCTTCCCTCCTACCTCCCTCATCCCCGTTCTCTCTCCCTCCTACTTTTCTCTCTCCCTTCTTCCTTTATTCATCCTCTCTCTTCCGTATGACTAGACATTATTTTCTTTGCTATTTCTGTTTTTGTAAGTTTCTCTCTCCCTACATCTCTTCTCCTCTATCTTACTTCCTCTTTATCCCTTTACTCTTCTATCTATATCTTCTTTCGTAACTCTGTCCTTTATTTTCTCTCTCGTTTCTCCTCTTTACTAACGGACTTTAGTAGTTAACAGTCCGTACCTCAGTAACATGTGTGTGTGTGTGTGTGTGTGTGAGGGAGGTGTGGTGGGTGTGGGTCATGCCGTCACCACCTTGTTATTGTTGTTGTTAAAGGCGCTCCTGGTGATGGCTTGTAACTTGAAGTGGTGATGGCATGTTTTAGTGGATGCTGGAATTAGGTTAGGTTAGGTTTGGTTAGGTTAGGAATACTCTAGTGGTGGCTGGAAGCCCCGAGTAGTGATGGGTGTATTCTAGTAGAGGCAGGAAACCTTTTATATGTTTTAGTTGTCATTATTTTTCATTATCTTTTTGATTGGGTTTAAATAAATTATTGAATCTACCATATAGTTTATACCGTGCTTCCTAATACACGTATACATGGCGACCTGTGGTGTTACGGTCGGCATGCTCGGGTTCGATCCCCGGGCAGGGTGAAACTATGGGCAAGTTTATTTACGCCATTTGCCTCTATCTACCCAGCAGTAATTGGGAACCTGGAAGTTAATCGATTTGCGGATCGTGTTCCTGGGTAATGGTTAGCCAGTGCAGTTGGCGAGTTGTCCGGTCTTCTCGGACTATTCCTTGACATTGGGTCATGCAACTCGTTAACTTAGGGTGTGGTTGTTGTGTTGGCAACAGCTTCTACACCTTAAACAAATTCACGCCTAGGTGGCCCTTGGGCCGGCCATCCTCGTTACACGGGGGCAACCTCCTAGTGAACCGACACTGAAGTGAATCACACGAGTATAAGTTTAATGTTATACAGTTTGTTTATTACGGAGATTTGGTGGTGAACTGTGTTGCTAATTTTGCCTGGTGGACGTCTTCGAAAGCACTGATTTGTAAAATTGTACAAGATGGTTAAATGATAAGTACAGTATATTAAAAACAAAACGAGTAAACAACGACAGATATCCGAGTTTTCACAGTAACAAAAAAAAGAAGAAGGCTAAAAGCGAAAAACAAATTGAGTATTCAAAGTATAAAAAACAGCAATGAAAATAATAAGAAACGAATGAAGGAAAGAGGACAATCCCTGGCGGCCATCTTGACTACTAATTAATGAAGTGAAGAACCGTCAGCTTCTACTATGGTAATTATTACATGTAAATAACAAGCCACTCCTTTGTTACCGGAGGAGAACCCTGCATTATATATCAGGGAGGAGGAGATGAGGAGGAGGAGGGGACGGGAAGGGAAGAAGAGGGGTCAAGGAGGAGGAAAAGTGGAGGACAGGTGACGAAGAGGAGGAGATAAGAGGAGAGGAGAAAAGAAGAGACGAGGAGGAAGAGCAGGAGGAGGGGAGCAGATACATAAGGCGTATGTTCACAAAAAATTTCATACAACACAAAAACAAATAAAACTGTTTTTTTTTTTGGCTGTACAGTAATCCCTCCTGACTTAACTGATGGATTCTTTTTCTCGTTCTTGAGGGATACTTTTGATCTGGGACTAAAACTTGTTAATTATTTTTTTTTTCCTACTAATATTTTTTTTTCTGATTCTATATTCCTTAATTATTTTCTTATCACTATGGTCCTTCATAATTTTCCCATTTATAGTCATTCGTGATATACATTCCTTCACTTCCAATACTTAGATCCATCTTGACACGTCTAGAATAATTTCCCTAGAGAATAAGGGCAGAAATTCCCTTATCCCTGATTTTTTGGTGAGTGTATCCTTATTTTCTTTACACGGGAAAACTATTGAAAATTAGACTGGGGTAAAACATTAACTTCATTAATTAAACTTTAAATCCTTGAAACAAGTTCCCACGAGAGAGAGAGAGAGAGAGAGAGAGAGAGAGAGAGAGAGAGAGAGAGAGAGAGAGAGAGCCTCCAATGAATCTGTTTTTCATGAGAGACGCCATGTGTTTTTCCCCCCAGAGCTTCGGCAGCAACAGTATTTTGGAGGTGTTTGGCTTGAGCTGTACAAACAGTGGTGGGACGACCAGAAAAAACAGTCGTCACAGAACCAACTCTCTCTCTCTCTCTCTCTCTCTCTCTCTCTCTCTCTCTCTCTCTCTCTCTCTCTCTCCCTTTCCCTCCTCCTCTCCCTTTTCCTGTCTTTCCTTCTCCGCTCCTGTCCCTTTACTCCCTTCTTACTGAAAAAAGTTGAATACTCTACTGGAAAGGGATTCTTGAAAAGGCGGGGATGGGTGCAGGAGTAGGTGGGTGGGTGGAGAGCTTATAGGGGAGAAGGTGGCCAAGGATGTGGAAGGTGTAGGGGAGGTGGACGAGAAGAGGGTGTTGAGACGGCAGGGGAGATTAGGTATGTGTGTTGGCGGAAGAGAGAGAGAGAGAGAGAGAGAGAGAGAGAGAGAGAGAGAGAGAGAGAGAGAGAGAGTATTTTCCAGAACTATTGTTGGGTACCTTCACTCTGGAGAATACAGCGATTTAACTAAATCCGGGACGCTGTTGCGGGGTTCAACTTGATCTACAATTCTCCCAGAATGAATACTAACTCAGGTGTTTGAGGATGATAAATGGATTCAGTAAGCTAAGTTTTCCCTACAATTTCAACTTTGTTACTAAACTGCGTCTATTTTTTTCCTTTCGTTAATATGGTTACTGATACAACCTGACAATGATATCAACTGTTGATATAAATGAGTTAAGGAAGTTTGGTGCTGCTTTTTCATACTGACAGAGAAAAACAAACACAATAAAACATATTCAACGTCTTCAATACAGAGTGACACATACTCAAAGCTTCAAGTAGTTACTATCTTTGATTATCATTAAGCCAATCTAAAAAAAAAAATGAATTTCCTCCATTGAGTCGTTATAGAAAGCCGCCACATAAAAGCTCCTGAAGTCTGTGAAACTTGAGACTTTTTTTTTAGCTGTGATAAAAAAGAAAGAAACTAACTTTCTCTTCTCGAACGTTGATGGAAAATTTATATGTGGTGAAACGAGAGAACTGAGAAGTTTTATTTCCCAACGCTGAGAGTCGTGTTATGGTCTCTCTCTCTCTCTCTCTCTCCTGATGTCTGCAGCAGGAAGTATTCATAGTCATATCAGGTGAAATAAGCTAAGCTGTTTAATCTTCAGGTGATCCAAATTTTCTTTAGATTATGGTAAGGAATTATTCTTCAGTGACCATCAGTACAGCGGACAGATGGAAGGACGAACGTACACTCGGACAAACCAGAAATATGAGGCCACATAATTCTCTGTGGAACATAAAATTCTCGCTTCTCCCACGGTGCTGTCATATGCAGGTGCAAGAAAAAATTTGAAAAAAAAATCTTGCTTTCTCCATTTTCACTTTCCCGGAAGGTGTGTTGACGTATTTTTCCCCCAGCCTCTCCACAGTGCCTGTCTCTCACCCCCCCTCCTTCCTCTCGTCTCCTTCCCCCCTCCCTCCCAACCTCTCGTCTCCCTCTTTTCTACCACCCTGTTTTTCACCTCTATCTTTCTTTTCATTCGTTTCACTTCTTCCACTTTATTTTTGTGTGACTTTACACATCACCCGTATCCTCCCTCTCCCTCATCTAACTCCATCATTCCTCTCCCTCACTCTCCTTCACTCCGAGTCCCAAACCCTCCCTCAATCTCCCTCACAGCCTCACCATACTTCTCCCCATCAACCTACTAACCCTCTCCCCCACGTTTCGCCTACACCCCCCTCCCTCCCTCTCCCCCCTCCCAACATTACACGCCTCCATCCACCCGCCTTGCCCCCTCCCTCCAACTTCTTTACAACTCAATTCCATCCTCCTAACCCCTCCTCTCCACCCCAGCTCTCCTCTCCCCCCCCACCATCTCTACACTCTCCCTCCCTCTAGCTTGGGGCGATATCGACCCACTATCCTACAGAAGTCCTACGGTGTGTGTGTGTGTGTGTGTGTGTGTGTGTGTGTGTGTGTGTGTGTATGTGCGTGTGTGGTCGTCTTCAAGTAAACATTAACACAGCCTCCCGAGAAGACAACAGACTGCTGCAGGACACCCCCCCCCCACCCCCCATGACCTACAGTACCTCGCCAGCACACCTTGTTGGTCCTGTTGGCAGAGTCTGTAAGTAATTGAGAAAAACAGGTTCGGAATTCACTCAATATTTTCTTAAGATTTCCGGCAGATTATTGAGATTCTTAGAACCCTTGCTTGGTGAAACTTTAATTGGAGTTTTATAAAAGCAAAATACCAGAGACTATGTTAATAGGACCATGAGGTGTTGATGACGTGTTGTGCCCAGGTGGCTCTGTTTTAGTGTATCTATGACGTGTTGATGACGTGTTGTGCTCAGGTGGCTCTGTTTTAGTGTATCTATGACGTGTTGATGACGTGTTGTGCTCAGGTGGCTCTGTTTTAGTGTATCTATGACGTGTTGATGACGTGTTGTGCTCAAGTGGCTCTGTTTTGAATGTATGTATGACGTGTTGATGACGTGTTGCGCTCAGGTGGCTCTGTTTTGAATGTATGTATGACGTGTTGATGACGTGTTGTGCTCAGGTGGCTCTGTTTTGAGTGTATGTATGACGTGTTGATGACGTGTTGCGCTCAGGTGGCTCTGTTTTGAGTGTATGTATGACGTGTTGATGACGTGTTGTGCTCAGGTGGCTCTGTTTTGAATGTATGTATGACGTGTTGATGACGTGTTGTGCTCAGGTGGCTCTGTTTTGAATGTATCTGAAACGTGAGATGTAAGAATAAGTAACCCAGCTAACCTGTCTTAACCTGACCACACTTTACATAACCTAACTTAACCTGACCACATGTTACATAATCTAACCTGACTCAGTCTAACGTAACACACACACACACGTCATTACTCCGTCAATATCCAATACATAAAAGGAGTAGAGTCAATACCCCGTGAGACATATCAGCTATGGTTCTGACAGAAACAGTTCAGGTGGCCATGTTACCTCGTGTTGAACATCACACAACTGAGACACATACACTGCCAGGTCTAGCTCTCTCACCTGTACGGTATATCAAGGAATGGTTAGTTAGCGTCCGGGAGGTAACAGAGGAGGCTATAGGCATATATGATGCTTTTATATACCAAGTATATTGAAGCTGCCACGTATAACTGGTGATGGCTTAGAATTGATGAAGTTTGTCAGAATTAACATGAAAATAATTCTTGGTCTATAATGTTGATGGAAGTTAAGTTTCATTATATATTGTGTCAGAATTAACACAAAAAACCCACATTAATAAAAATAAAAATAAAGTAAAATATATATGATAATTAGATATGAAAACCCTAACTTGATCCTCCCTCCCTTACCTGCATGACCCTCAGGCAACGACCAGAGATGTTTTAAAATTGTCCAGGAAATTTTGTTTGTCCGTACCTGTCCCTCAACGACAAGAGCACTGTGAGCCTCAGGCGTTGATGGCGACCCACAAAGACTATCTCACGTTGATGCTATTAAGAGTATTAGTCCCCATTCATAATGCTGTCTCTCCTTTGTCCTCTTAATACTCACTTAAGACCCCCTTCCCTTCCTCTCTTTCACTTAAGACTCTCTCTCTCTCCTCGTGATCTGTACTTAAGACTCCACCCTCCCTATACACCCACGCTCTCACGCTCCCTCGAGACTCCTCCTCAGTCAGATGAAGAGAAGCCACGACACACCGCCTTCTCGCTCTCCTCACACTTCACCTGTAGCGAAAATCAACAGTTGTTACGGTCAGGCTGCTCTTAGATTAATAAAAGTCTTGCCTTGTTTACTTCTTCGAGTAATTAGGCGAGTGAAGGTAATTCCCCAAGCATCAGGTTTTTTCGAATGGGTTATAATGGCTGAGAGGCGTTGCTGAAGAATGGGGGGTTGTGTAATGGTTTTGTGTGGGTGATGGGGGGAAGTGGTAGGTGATGGGGGATGGTGGGTGATGGGTTTGTGTGGGTGATGGTGGGAGTGGGTGGAGGGTGAGTGATGGGTTTGTGTGGGTGATGGTGGGAGTGGGTGGAGGTGGGTGATGGGTTGGAGGGAAGAGTGTGGGTGATGGTGTCACTTTATATGTTAAGGGAATTGTACCTTTGATCTTCGTTAAATTGTCGTCTTTTTGATCGTTCAAGAGAGTGTAACGTCTTAACCTTAAACATTGACCGTCTCTACACTTACGCCATTTTGAACGTATATATATTACCCCTTGAACGTCATCCACACCTGCGTCACCGTGAACAGCGATAGTTTACGTCTTGACCTGCTACACACACACTGGTGCTTCCTAGAACATGACTCTTAGGTCGGCGCCGCCAGCCCAAGCCTACCAGCTGAGCCTTAAAGCCTCCCAAATTGCTTCTTGGTTGATACTCGCTTGTGCCCTCCCAATGGAGACTTGCCGGAATGAGTTGCATTAAGGGACCCGAGAAGTCTAAATTTCCCAAAGGCATTCACAAAGGTGGAGACAATGTAAAGAAAATAGTTGAAATATTTATGCCATGTCCTAAAACTTGCCTCCGAAATTTTTCTAAGCTAAGCTAAGCTAAGGTAAGCTAACCAACATGGAGATTCTTGTTCCGTTTTATAGGCACGTGTTCTCTGTCATCTCGTTATACTTACACAAACTCACGGATAACAGACATATATCTTTAAATAAATAAATAAATATATTCCCCTATATTTATATATTCAATGAAAATACCAGCACTTATAGGACTATTTATTTTAAGAATAAAATTATTCTTCATGGTGATAAATCTTGGGTCAGACGCTAGCTATGTTTGGGGACATAATTTATAATATAATAATTATGTCATTATATATAAATATCACAGCTCACGTAAGAAATATTCAAGAGTTGAAAAAAAAATCCCATTAAACTTTCTGCCATCTTGCATATTACATTAATACGAACATCACAAATTTATTCATAAAAATATGAGACTCACCGGGGAAACTTTTGGAATAGATCAGAGAAAAAAAGTTAAGTCACGCTCAGGTGGACATAATCCTGTCCAAAATGTGGCTGGAAAGCGTCTCTGAGGGGTGAGGAGAGTGATACCAGCGTGATGAAGGCTTCCAATCTACTTATTTATCTTTTGTGTAAATGTTAAGGTTTTTTATATAATAGAATAAATATATTCTCTCCTCACCCACCATAGTTTATCCCACACTCCGTCCTGCAGCCCGTGACTTCTCCAGGCGCCTAGACAGTACCTGGTCGCAGTGAGAGGAGAACTGTGTCAAGCCGTCAAAGTTTCCTAATACCTGGACGGTCGTCACCCCACCCCGTCTTACGTGTTGTCATTGAAGGATTAGTTCCCTCTCACCTCCCGCTGAGGGGTGCCAGCATCACTCAGCACAATGTTACATACGTCCTTACTTCATCTTCTCTCAACTCCTCAAAGTTTTTGTTTATGCAAATAAATTATATGTTATAAAAGTTAAGGAGGTGAAGTTGTGATATATGAAAGTCGGTCCTTTAGGTGTGATTTACTCGTATATGTTATGCTAAGTAACACACACACACACACACACACACACACACACACACACTTTAAGTCTTCAACATATTCAGTCAGGTG
Organism: Homarus gammarus; assembly: GCA_958450375.1. Lineage (NCBI taxonomy): Eukaryota > Metazoa > Arthropoda > Malacostraca > Decapoda > Nephropidae > Homarus > Homarus gammarus. The sequence goes on from CAUDMG010001652.1 coordinate 7,739,696, forward strand.
TAGTTGCCCTTCGTGTCAGCCAGACGTCCAAAACAATACTGGCGCTGTGTTGGTATTGTTAAACTGATGGGGTGAGAAGTGGCCGGAATATTGGGTTAGTGGGGGAATGTCTGTTGTCATTAGTTTATAGGAGCGGTGTTGGGTGTACAGGTGTAGCTGTCACTGGCCTGTTATCACCTGTGTCCGTGTGGCAGTCATAGTTAGTGCAGAGGCTTCTATCTGTTGGGTGAAACAGAGTGCCATCTTCGTCACCTTAAAGTGTCAACCTCATCACCCTAAATTGCTACTATCATTCCCAAGAGCGCCAATATCGTCACCTTACACCCTCGTCACCCTAATGTACCACTATCGTCCCCCTAAAGTGCCACCCTCGTCACCCCCAGAAAAAACCCTACCTAGTCACTCGTGAGAGTGTCCGTTCCACTGCATGATGTATATCCCTGGTCACCCGACATGACAACCAGAGCAATTTGTAAGCACGCCTGCCTGACACACTGCTTCTGCTCAACCTCACTGGAAACTGCGTGTGTTGTAGGTGACTAAACTCGTGCTCCGTGTCTCCCTTTCTCTCTATTGCAAGAGAAATGAGGGCAGCCAAGGTCCAGAGTCTCACAGGGTCTCACGACATATATTTCCTAGTAAGTGAAGCTGTCAGACTATCCTAACTGATGGGTGGAGGGGAGGAGGTGGTACTGGTGGGTGGAGGAGAGGAGGTGGCACTGATGGGTGGAGAGGAGGTGGCACTGATGGGTGGAGGGGAGGAGGTGGCACTGTTGGGGGAAGGAGAGGAGGTGGCACTGATGGGTGGAGAGGAGGTGGCACTGATGGGTGGAGAGGAGGTGGCACTGATGGGTGGAGGGGAGGAGGTGGTACTGGTGGGTGGAGGAGAGGAGGTGGCACTGATGGGTGGAGGAGAGGAGGTAGTACTGATGGGTGGAGGAGAGGAGGTAGTACTGGTGGGTGGAGGAGAGGAGGTGGTACTGGTGGGTGGAGGAGAGGAGGTGGCACTGATGGGTGGAGGGGAGGAGGTGGTACTGGTGGGTGGAGGAGAGGAGGTGGCACTGATGGGTGGAGAGGAGGTGGCACTGATGGGTGGAGGGGAGGAGGTGGTACTGGTGGGTGGAGGAGAGGAGGTGGCACTGATGGGTGGAGAGGAGGTGGCACTGATGGGTGGAGGGGAGGAGGTGGTACTGGTGGGTGGAGGAGAGGAGGTGGCACTGATGGGTGGAGGAGAGGAGGTAGTACTGATGGGTGGAGGAGAGGAGGTAGTACTGGTGGGTGGAGGAGAGGAGGTGGTACTGGTGGGTGGAGGAGAGGAGGTAGTACTGGTGGGTGGAGGAGAGGAGGTGGTACTGGTGGGTGGAGGAGAGGAGGTGGCACTGATGGGTGGAGGGGGGGAAGTTGGCACTGATGGGTGGAGGTGGAACTGACGGGTGGAGGTGGTACTGATGGGTGGAGGAGAGGAGGTAGTACTGATGGGTGGAGGAGAGGAGGTGGTACTGGTGGGTGGAGGGGAGGAGGAGGTGGTACTGGTGGGTGGAGGGGGGGAGGAGGTGGTACTGGTGGGTGGAGGGGGGGAAGTTGGCACTGATAGGTGGAGGTGGAACTGGTGGGTGGTGGGGAGGAGGTGACACTGGTGGGTGGAGGTGGTACTAGTGGGTGGTGGGGAGGAGGTGGCACTGGTGGGTGAAGGGGGAAGGAGGTGGCACTGTTGGTGGGTGGAGGGGTGGAGGAGGTGGCACTGATGGTGGGTGGAGGAGGTGGCACTAGTGGGTGGAGGTGGTGGCACTGGTGAGTTAGTAGAGTCCGGTGCCAGGCTGTGGGAATATTGGTGCTGCGACTGTAAGTGGAAGTGATGAAGAAAATTGGAATACGTGGATGAAATTTGGTTGTCGAGTGTCTGAGATTTTTATGTGTGTGTGTGTGTGTGTGTGTGTGTGTGTGTGTGTGTGTGTGTGTGTGTGTGTGTGTACAGGGATCCTCTTGCTGGCATTAATAATGGTCTCTTTCATCACAATGTGCCCAGCCATCACCTCTTGATATATACACAAGACACAGCTCCTCTCTCACACACACACGCCACGATGTGTGTGTGTGTGTGTGTGTGTGTGTGTGTGTGTGTGTGTGTGTGTCAGTCCATTACCTCGTTCTCGTATTTCCCCAGTTGGAGTGAAAATTCCCATCAGTCACGGACAGACTCCACTCAAATCTCAATCCCCATCACTTTTTTTTTTAGGAAGGATTCGCTATTTTGATAAGAGAGAGAGAGAGAGAGAGAGAGAGAGAGAGAGAGAGAGAGAGAGAGAGAGAGAGAGAGAGAGAGAGAGAGAGAGAGAGAGAGATCCTTAATATCCTATAATCCTTCATCAAATGGCATTTCAATTTAGTATAGACAAAAGACTTGATGTATGAAGGATGATTTATTGAGAGAGGAGGAGGAGGAGGTACCAGCCATCATCTCCCTCGTAAGGTCAGGTCATACTGGGTCATCTATCTCCCAATATCTCGGTTATTGCTCTCTCTCCCTTCTGACACCCATTACTCACTACTACACCCATTTATCTTCACTTTACCAGCAGTGGGTCTCGGAGTTTTCAAGGCTGTGTCATTGTACCAGGCAAAACTCTCCTTCCCTAGGATATTTAATCGACCTAAACTAAGGAGCTCGTGTTTGTGTTATTTTCAAGACATATCATTAGTTTAGGAGTAGATATTAATGTTTATTTTTATCTTTACTGTATTCTGTAATTTACTATAGATTTTGTTGTATTTTTAATGTATTTATGTACTGATGTATATGTGTATGTTTTGTATGACTTTGTCTGGCTGTGTTGTCTCTCACTGTGGTGGTGAGGCGAGGGTTATGGACTGGTGATAGTGGTGGAGAAAGTTGCATTGGTGTTAGTGGTGAAGGATACTACAGCCGGTGACGGGTGATGACTTTGGGTGACGGGTGATGACTTTGGGTAACGGGTGATGACTTTGGGTGACGGGTAATGACTTTGGGTGACGGGTGATGACTTTGGGTGACGGGTGATAACTTTGGGTGACGGGTGATGACTTTGGGTGACGGGAGATGACTTTGGGTGACGGGTGATGACTTTGGGTGACGGGTATACACTGTACCAGGAGGACGCGGGTGGTAGTGACGTGTGTGGTAACATCGTTGGAAATGAAATAGTTTATTTAACCATGACGTCAATGATTTCTAGTGCACAGATGCAATAACACAATCACGTCTGAATATTTCGAGAGCTGGAGTTCACTTCACGTCTCATAAACACAACTTGAGATGTTGATATTAGTCTGATATTGAATTTTTGTAAGAGGCTTCGGTATATGTAAGTTGTTTCAGTTTATCGCCGACACATTCAGATTTACAAAAGGAGCTACAACATATCTTCCAGGTGATGAAGATAAGGCAACAATTATCTCTGGATGCGTACTAGTAAGATTCCTCACGCTGTCACACTTTAAGCTAACCTAACCTAACCCAACCTGTCCCAGTGTCACTCCTCTCTAACCACGACGTGGAAAAAGACTGATAATGTTAAATTAGTAGCATCGTCAGGTCATTAGTGCTATACATATAAGGTGCAATGAGCTTTCACTAAAACCTTAATTGTCAAATTCTTTCTGGCTCTTATGTCACCTTTGCCCGACTCTCACTCTAAACGTGATGTTTAGAATGTGTTTAATAAAAATACATTAATGTATACAATAAAGCACATTGATGTATATAATAAAAACACATTAATGTATATATTCAAATCCAAGTTTGAGTATGGCGCTGACAGAGTTCACAAGTAACTTTAGAGTTAATTAATATTCATATTTCCGGCCTGGCTGTGAAGGCGTTGAGTGATATATATATATATATATATATATATATATATATATATATATATATATATATATATATATATATATATATATATATATATATATATGAAGGCAGTGGTATAATTTACGCACATTAATGAGTGACGAAGAACGTACGTAATGGCATCTGGTGAGTGAGTTACGTGCTAAGTAGGAACGACAAAGACAAACAGCAGTGCAATTAGATATTCAGGGAGGCGAATTACAGTGATCCAGTAAGGGTGGCGCAACTCGTGAAGTCAGTGGATGAAAATACCTCACAAAGAACATCTCTTGACGTCCTGACAAAGCAACAACTGTGTGAATCATTCTCTTCTATAGCAATGTGACCATAGTTTCGTTTCTTAACCTAACCTAACCTACCAGTAGGAGCCAAGTTCATTCCAATCTTTCACTCCCAAAATAATCTAAAATTGTTACAAAGGAATATTGGGATAATTCCAAAATCGTTCAAGATGATAAAGAGTTCATCTCAGACTCCCTGAAGATGATCTAAAGCAGTTGCCAAATTCCTTCATATGATGGTCACAATTTAAGTCAGATTTTCTTAATGTGATCAAAGTTTAAATCACGCCAAGATGATTTAAGCTCGTTATAATTTCTTTCGACATGATTTAAATATCATCCCTAACGTCTTGTAAAACATAACCTAACCAAACCTAATCTAACCAAACCTAATCTAACCAAACCAAACCAAACCTAACCTAACCTAACCTAACCTAACCAAACCTAATCTAACCAAACAACTTCAAGATGGCCAAAAAATCTCCTCAGGTTCTTTATGGTTATTTAAGTTCATTCCAGACCTGCTGTAAATGATCTACGTTCACCTTCCAGAACTCTATGCCGTTCCCAAATCCCAGAAATATGTCAGACTTCCTCCCATTCACTAAGGTTTCAGCCCAGTGAGAGGCATGAGCACTCGGCGTTAATGGACAGATCTGGTCCGTGCACTCCACCAATATCCGTATCACCAGCTTCCTATACCCAGGACATGAGTGGAGCAGCAATGAAGCTCACTTTAAAGTAATGTAATATCCGTTTTAGAGGGAGGCTTTTCCTTCACGTCTGACTGGTGGAGATTGACAGAGAGAAGAAGCTGTTTTGGCGGTGGCTAAGGAAGTTTTATTATTATTATTATTATTATCATTATTATTATTATTATTATTATTATTATTATTATTATTATTATTATTATTATTATTATTATGATTCTGATAATTTTTGTCTCTAGTGCAGCCGAAACTCTATGATAACAACTACAGTACTAATAAGAACATGTTAATATAATCTTAATATGTTACAGAAACTGTGTAATATATAGAGACATAGATGAGTACAGTATAAAGTTACTAAAACAAATGTATAAGATAGTCACAATATATGGCAGATATCATTTACTTATCTGGCAACACTTTACACAAATTGGTCCGTATTTTGGCCTCGTGAGCTTCATTCGTCTCCACCAATCACAGCCTCTAGTCTCCTCAGCTTCTTTCGTCTCCACCAATCACAGTCGCTGCCAAAATCACGACGACAGTTCCGTCTGTCAAATTACATGAAGCGATTTTCTCCACTGACTAAATTGGTATCGAGTCATCTGAGAAGGGACGACTGGAGGCCTAGCTGGTGGAGTGCGTTGGCAGATTCAGTGTTAGAAGTATCCTGTACAGTAACACCTCTATTTAACGGACTATACGGAAATAAAAGTCCGTTATATTGAGGTTTCACTGTACGTAGAGTCGACTTTTAAAACATTAAGTGAAAATTATCCTAATTTACCCTGAACGATCGGTATTGTTATATTCGTATATTTTGTCAGATTTTTTCAACGTTTAGGAGCAGTTACTGACGACAAATGTTATGTGATTGGTATGAGTGGTGGTTATGAGTCAGTTTTTTCACGTTGGTTAGGTTAAAACTCGTATATCCAGGCAATATGTTACCGTTCTGCTCTCACCCTTCACTAACAAAAACCAAAGTCATGTTGTATAGAAATGTTTGAACCTAACTCACCCTTCACCTACAGTAAGAAAGCCAAAGAGGACAATGATATAATTCATTAAAAAAAAGTAAAAACAAAACCCAAAGACCATAATATTGTGTGAGTAGACGGGGAAAAGATCCAATTATTATTGAGGTTATGAACGATATTTCTACTTTTGTTTAATGTTCACTTTGGTCCAGTTTTGTGGGTGACGAGTTGTCCCGCAGCTCTCATAAAATATAGGAAAAAAGGTTCAACAATTTATGAACATGGGTAAAAAGAGGAGGAAAAACCTCCCTTCTACCAAATGGCCTAAATGTACTCCCTCATAAATTTTCGTTGCTATAGTCGAGTGTCTCTTTCAGGCCCCAGCGTCGGAGGCTACACTCAGGTATTGTGCTGTGTTGGTGAAGTGTAGTGGTTGTTGTTTATATGTCGAGTATTATCCATGAGGTCGAGTATTAACCTTAAGGTCGAGTATTAACCCTAAAATCGAGTATTAACCTTAACGTCGAGTTTTAACCCAGAGGTCAAGTATTAACTCCGAGGTCGAGTATTGCCACTAAGGTCTAGTATTTACCCGGAGGTCAAATATTAACTTTAAGGTCAAGTATTACCCCGAGATCGAATATTAACTCCGAAGTCGAGTATTTACCCTGAGGTCGAATATTCGGTCGAACATGTCAGCAATATACTGGGAAACTTTCGGGTTGAGGCTGTTGCGAATACCCAGAGTGGTATTAGAGTAATCCTCCCGCTAATCCGGACATTAAATCCGTTAGTCAGAAGGTAATCCCGGATTTACGCATAATGTTCTCTAAATTATGCACAGTCAAATTATACCTGGATGTAACAATGCCTTCCCCACGTCAGCCAGGTGTGTGAGATACTGTAGGTAGGAGGAGAAGGAAGAAGAGGGAGAAGAAGGGAGGAGAGGAAGGGAGGAGGAGGAAGGGGAGGGAGGAGAAGGAAGAGGAGGGAGACAAAGGAAGGAGGTGGTCTCTGTCGTGAGGGAGCGACTAAAACCGAGAGAGAGAGAGAGAGAGAGAGAGAGAGAGAGTCATTTATCATAAGACAGGCACTATCACCCGGGCCAGCACCGACCTGCTTATTAACCGCTCCACTGATGCTCCCTGTCTAAACCTCGGGGCTTACTATATACAAGAGAGAGAGAGAGAGAGAGAGAGAGAGAGAGAGAGAGAGAGAGAGAGATAAAAGAGGAACGGAGAAACAGGGATAAAACATAAAACAGAGAGAAAGAGAGATTTCTATATTTTTTTTCCTCATATTTATTTTGGTAATATTTTTCACATCTTATTAGTTTTCTTCTTCTGGTTCTTTTTCAAATGTGTTTTCCACCTCTTTCATAATAATCTTGGATCACTTGAATATTAAACTACTACTTATTTCATCTTAAGAGTTATATTAACCTAACCTAACCTAATTTAAGTTAAATTAACCTAATCTATGATAAATCTACCTAACCTAACCTATTATAAGTTAAATCTACCTAACCTAACCCATTATAAGTTAAATTAACCTAACCTAATATAAGTTAGATTAACCTAACCTAACCTAATCTAAGTTAAATAAACCTAGCCTAACCTAATCTTCCTGTACAACGACTCACATATCACTGCCAGCCGTACGATTATTTTTTAAACAACAATAGTATTCCCAGTTTTTTTTATATGCATGAATATAATTATCATCATAAATTATAAATGGATTTTAATAATGCTGAGTTCTATTTACCGTATCATTAAAGCTGTATATACATTATAAATATTCACACACCAGTACAATATCTTCGCCAGCTTAGACACCAATCCGCTTACCTCTTATAATCCTTTACGTATTAATGTGGGTTTTTAGATATGACAGTGGGGTAATGTGCACCGTCGACCAGCCCACACTAACGTAATGTGATCGTCGACCAGCCCACACTAACGTAATGTGATCGTCGACCAGCCCACACTAACGTAATGTGATCGTCGACCAGCCCACACTAACGTAATGTGGTCGTCAACCAGCCCACACTAACGTAATGTGATCGTCGACCAGCCCACACTAACGTAATGTGGTCGTCGACCAGCCCACACTAACGTAATGTGATCGTCGACCAGCCCACACTAACGTAATGTGGTCGTCGACCAGCCCACACTAACGTAATGTGATCGTCGACCAGCCCACACTAACGTAATGTGATCGTCGACCAGCCCACACTAACGTAATGTGATCGTCGACCAGCCCACACTAACGTAATGTGATCGTCGACCGGCCCACACTAACGTAATGTGATCGTCGACCAGCCCACACTAACGTAATGTGATCGTCGACCAGCCCACACTAACGTAATGTGATCGTCGACCAGCCCACACTAACGTAATGTCGCTTATTGCCAATTCTCGGTCAGTCTTATTGGTTCTGTGTCTTCCTAATGTTTTCTTCATTTTTCTGTTTATAGTCTATCTTTCTTATAGTATTTCGCCTTTTCTTGTTCATCTTTATTTTTATATTATTTTTATTGTATTTCCTTCTACTTAACGGACTTTATGGAGAGGAAAGTCCGTTATGTCGAGAGTTCATTATATATGAATTTCGCCATTTCACGAACTAAATTGAAAGGAAAGTCTGTTATATTGAGGGTCCGTTATATATGAAACCCCCAATTAACGGAGTATATGGAGAGAGAAGTCCGTTATATGGATGCTTTACTCTCTCTCTCTCTCTCTCCGGGTCCCTGAAGTATTGAGGATTAATTTCCGGTATCATCCGCTCAGTATTATTATCCCGACGATGACAATACCGAGTCTTATTTATGAATTAGTTTCCGGAAATATATATTCGTCAACTATCAGACATGACATAATTATTATATATCCAGCTCGAAACATTAGATATTTAACATGAAACACTTATTAGTATTCTCTCGCCTTCTCTTTACATCAAACATCTCACCCATTGTCTTCTCCCTCCAGTTACTTTTATTTTCTTTCTCTCCCTTTGGGCTCTCTCCTCTCACTCCTCCTCCTCCTCCTTGACTGTAAATCTCCTACGGGAGGTGAAGACACAAACATCAAGGGGAGAGAGACAAGAAATGACATCATCAGCTGTTACGGTGAGTACCTTTTTGTTTCACTAAAAACAAACAATGCAGAACAACTAAGAGAAACCTTCCATTATTGTACATGAGCGACCTGTTATTTAGCCAAGGAGATCTGTAGACGATTGTTTAATTCTGTATAATGATATTAAGTTACCTTCAGTTTATCTGCGTTTTGTATTCGATTCTGTTCAACACTAACTTAGACTCTAGAGCTCTGATATACTGTACGTTCAGGTGTAAGGATATTAATTGTGGATACGTCCGAGTACGACGGTAAAACTCTGTGATAGTGGGTGTAAGTAAAGGGCATGACTGAAGGCTTATTAGTGTAGGAGGTGACGGTCCAGGAATGGTATTCTTGCGGGTGATAGAGTGTTTGTAGAGACGAAATTTTAGATGATGGCGGCGAGTGTAGTCATAATAGAGAGAGAAAAAAGAAAAATAAATGTTTGGCGTCTGTGGTTGTGGACAAGAAATAAAGTCTACATATCTTATTCCAATGAATACGGAATTCCAAAAGAAAGAGAAAATGAAAGAAACCACATACTCGAATCACAAGTCTGGTGATTTAGTCGTAAACACGGATGATCTTGGAAGAGAAATCGTGACTGGATGAATCAGCGCTGGTGGCAGTGAATGGTTGCTATAATCTTGTGGTGAGGCGACATGTCTCCGAATGGTCTCGCTGGTCAAAGGGACGATATCTTGGCGAAAATTGTGCTTTTGAGACGTGGAGGAGAAGGACTTAGGCGACATTCACAACATTTGTCTCTCGATATTTGGACTTTTACCACAATATACAGTACATATATGTTTTTTTCAAAGGTACATATGTAGTTTTTTATGTGAATTAGTTATATGTACAAGAGACATACAATTGGCTCTTCAGTAAAGTTATCAATCTGTGATTCTGTAGCAAATATGCAGCCCAGGGAATAACTTGTATGCTGTTCTGACCTCTGTATTATTAGCAGTATCCCTTCTGACACTGTCCTACCAGTAATTGTTCCATAAGAATGATCTATTTAAGTATTTCCTTCCCAGCTGATTCTTTCCTCTATTTGTTTTCCAATACTTGTTCCTCCAAGTGCCCTCTCTGGTACAAAGACCCTTGCCACGTCTGTCTCTTAAGCTCCTCTCCTCTCCCTGACACCAACCTCCCACCAACTGTTATTTTCAGTCATTCTCTTAAAGAATATTTTTCCGCCACCAGTTTTCTATCAGGACTAACCCTCCAGCACCACTCCCTCCTTTCCAGTAGCCGTCCTTTCCAGAAACTCATTCAAATTATCACTCTCTCCCTCCAGCGTTTTCTTTCCAGGAAGCTGCCCTACAGCTCTTCTTGTTTCAGCAAATCCCCTTCCAGCAGCATTATCATCACCACCCTTTCAGCAGCAGCAGCAGCACCACCACCACCACCACCACCCTTCCAGCATTGTTACCACTTTCCCAGCTGCACCATCTCCTTTCCAGTACCACCACCTCCCTTCGAGCAACTGTCCTTTACAGAAACGCACTCAAAGGATCTCTCTCTCCATCCAGCAATTCCCTTCCAGGACCTTGCTCATCAGCATCTGTTTTTCCAGTAAATTCCCTTCCACCACCACCACCATCAATATCACTATCACCACTATCACCACCACCAGCACTACCACCACTACCACCAGCACCACCATTACCCTTCGAGCAACTGTCCTTTGCAGGAACGCTCTCAAAGGATCTCTCTCTCCTTCCAGCAATTCCCTTACAGGGCCATGCTCTCCAACACCTCTCCTTCCGCTGTCTTGAAGCAGTAAGCCTCCACGTATTACCCGGGCGGTACCGCAGCCAGCAGCCTCCACTCAACACATAAGCCGCGCCTTTAGACACTTCTCCAATAAGACCTGAATAATGAACACGTTAACTGATCCTCATAATGCGCACTTCGTACAGTACATCGTAATTACAATTGTTCACTGTTATAAGCCTTTTATCAGTATGTATAACGCAGGCACCTTAGACGATTGGTAAAAATAATCCGAGAACGTTTAGAGTGGAGGACTGTGGTCGCCAACACCTCAGATATGAAGACGGTACTTTGATAACGCAGGCTGGCCAGTAACAAGAAACCAATGTAAACAAAGAATATTCGTTATTCTTTTGTTTTTGATGTGTTCTCTCACCGTGATGATGATAACAACATCAATAATAATACCTTTGCCTTTCCTCACCTCCTCTACGTTTGATCAGTGAGTCAGGTGTTGGAGAGGTGTCACTGGTTCCTTTCGTTTCAAAATTAATGCTTTTTCATCGACCATCTATTAATAGAAAAATAAAATTGCCGCGTTATGTTAAAGTTTAGTAGTTAAGGTGGACCAACATTCATAAAGATTATCATAGTTAGTATTGCTCCTCTAGAGATGTAAGAATACGTGTAATTACAGTTATGTCTTAATGCCATTTTGGACGTAAGTTTTTCCTTTAACTTAATGTGACATCTGAGGATAACATAACTCAGATGCTACAGCTACATCACCCTGTTCTCCGGTGTGTTGGGGAGACAGGAGGGCACTCAGAGGCTTGGTATACTGGCCAAGCTTCACTGTTGTTAGTCAGCTCCATGTATAAACCAAACGGGTATACTAGCGGTTTGTTTTAGTGTACTCTGGAGCTTGTAAAGTAGGGAAAAAATAAAAACCTTGTTCCCTTCATCTTGCACGAGCTCCTCGTTTGGTTCAGTGGACGACGGTGTATAATCTGAGCCAGGAGAGTGTGTCTCCTGGCTCAGATTATTGTCCAGTTTTGCATGTTCATATCACCATAGTATTGAACGCTTTTTGTTCTCTGAAGTAAAGTATTCTTGGTTTCTCTCCCTCACCTGTTCTATATATTTTGTTTACTATGTACAGTGAGGGAATGAAGTATCTTCCTAGTTTTGGGCGAAATATAATGAAACCTGACGGATTATACTGGAAGCGTTACCGAGACTACCTGCGTGTGTCGATGGATCAACCGCTGTGTGATGTGTTCAGTAAAACCCGGGAAAGTACTTCATTCTCTCACTGAACATTATTCAGTAGTAAGTACACTGAAAGCCTCTGAAACACCCCCTCCAGACAATCTTCTTCAGCGGGTGAAATCTCCGCCTGGTGAAGCGTACAGCCGAATATTCGACATTATCATTAATTTCTCGTCGTTCTTGTAATCGAAGAAATAAGGGGAAGTTGTTTCTCCTGGCCAGGTCTTCCGGCCCCGGTAATAACAGTATCAGCGACCATCACCACGAGAGAGGAGAATCTAAGGTCTGGGAACACTGACGAGCTGCAGAAGGTCAGGGGTCATGAAGGAAGACCAGCAGGCTGCAGGAGACCGTGGGAAAAGGTTAACCTGCGCCGACAGCTTCCACTCTAAACCCAACTTTTAAGTCTGTTTTCTATCGCCTGCAGCCCTCTCTCTCCATCTCTCTTCCCTCCCTCTTTCTCTCCATCTCTCCTTCCCTCCCTCTCTCCTTCCCTTCCCCCATCCCCCCTTCATATATAAACTTTTAACACATAAATGTGTACATACATTACACATAATAACCTTTTATATGAATACACATTACATATATACAGCTGTAACACATAGCACATACATTAAACATAGGACGTTATATAACGATGTAAACCTTAATATAAATACATATATCATATATCTCCCGGAGGTGTGATAACAAATGCTTCAATAAAATTCAAATATTTTATAGAGATGATAAATAGTTTTCCGATAACAAGAAAATCTCTTAACGTGAACCCCAAATAAATTCTTTGATGATATACATCGAGTTTGTTTCCGGTTCGTTAACTACGGAGTAAAATTTCCATACAGTGAAACCTCCATATAACGGACTTCTCTCTCCATATAATCTGTTAGATGGGGGTTTCACATATAATTGACCCTCGATATAACGGACTTTCCTCTTCATATAGTCCGTTATATAGAGGTTTTACTGTATATAATCATCACAAATTTACTTTAATAATTTCTTCTTTAAAAATCACTTGTGTTTATATACAATTTATTTTTTAAAAGTACTAAGTCTATTTTGCAATTTAGAATTACAAATGTATTTTTTTTCATCGGTTTTTAATGTTACTTTTTAATGCGTATAATATAATAATAGTCAGAGTTTTTGCGTTTAAAATAAAATACATGTTGCTGCATGTTGTGAGTTATGGAGACTGCGAATAATGTCATTAGACGAGGTTGTTGGAACTAACTATGGTGTCCAATTGTGGGAGGGAGGAAGGGAGGGACTGGGGAGGGAGGGAAGGGAGGGAGGGACGGGGGGAGGGAGGAAGGGAGGGACTGGGGAGGGAGGGAAGGACGGGGGGAGGGAGGGCGGGTGGGACGGGGGGGCGAGTGAAGGGAGGGAGGGACGGGGGGAGGGAGGAAGGGAGGGACTGGGGAGGGAGGGAAGGGAGGGAAGGACGGGGGGAGGGAGGAAGGGAGGGACTGGGGAGGGAGGGAAGGGAGGGAGGGACGGGGGGAGGGAGGAAGGGAGGGACTGGGGAGGGAGGGAAGGGAGGGAAGGACGGGGGGAGGGAGGAAGGGAGGGACTGGGGAGGGAGGGAAGGGAGGGAGGGACGGGGGGAGGGAGGAAGGGAGGGACTGGGGAGGGAGGGAAGGGAGGGAGGGACGGGGGGAGGGAGGAAGGGAGGGACTGGGGAGGGAGGGAAGGGAGGGACTGGGGAGGGAGGGAAGGGAGGGAGGGACGGGGGGAGGGAGGAAGGGGCTTGATTATGTTCGCTGACAAATTACCTCAGTATATTTACATTGTCTGCCGGTCTTTTTTCTGTCTGTGTTCTTGTCGTCTGTTCTTTTGTCAAGTCTGTTAGAATATGTATCTCTGTGTTTTTTGTTGGTCTCTTGTTATCTCTTCCTTTGTCTATCTCCCTCTTCCCTCTCTTTTTGTATCCCTGTCTGTCTCTACCTCTTCCTCTCTCCCTGTTCCATCTCTAATATGTCCATTCTTCTTCCTCCTCCACCTCCTCCTCCTGGTGTGAGTAGGTCGCCCCGCACCTCAGCCTCGCCATAAAGGTGTGTTGCCTCAAGACAAAACTTGGAGAGGAACTCAGGTATATCTACTTGTGTTTCCCCTCCAGAGTGAACAAACTGACCCTCGGCTTCACTTGTGTCTCTCTCAGGACATTGGTGATAGATGGTGAGGGTTGTAATGACACGTCTTGCATGTGTGAGGACAATATCATTATATACTACACTTGATCTTCCTTCTTGTCTTATATCAGTGACCAATTAAATGGGCAACATATACTGTACCTGTGTGTGTGTGTGTGTGTGTGTGTGTGTGTGTGTGTGTGAAGGCATGAAATTAATGTTAACTTCAGTCTACTAACATTCGTGTCAGACAGGTATAAACATTCCACGTTGGTCGTCTGTCCAGTAAATAAAATTTGAGTCATAATGAAGTTACCTGCTCTTGTGAAACTCAGGTAAATCGTAGAAGAAAAACCCCAACAGCGAACACTTTAAATTCAGAGCCGCGTCAGGCGAAAGTAACTTAATGCTTAGAACTGAGATGTGTGTTGTATATATAATTTTTTGAGTGACTGTACATCCGGGAATAATGGCTCACTAAGCTGGATTACGGTGCAGAAAAGCAAATAAGCTGATAATAAACATAGTAAATAATAATAACAAAGAGAAAAGATAAAAGCCAATAGAGACTGAACACACTTCTATAACCTCACACCTAACCTCTCACAATCACTTACAACCTCCAATAACCACCCACAATCACTTACAGCCTTCATTAGCCTCCCACAATCACTTACAGCCTTCATTAGCCTCCCACAATCACTTACAGCCTTCATTAGCCTCCCACAATCACTTACAGCCTTCATTAGCCTCCCACAATCACTTACAGCCTCCATTAGCCTCCCACAATCACTTACAGCCTCCATTAGCCTCCCACAATCACTTACAGCCTCCATTAGCCTCCCACAATCACTTACAGCCTCCATTAGCCTCCCACAATCACTTACAGCCTCCATTAGCCTCCCACAATCACTTACAGCCTCCATTAGCCTCCCACAATCACTTACAACCTCCAATAACAACCTTTTACAACTCCAAGTAATTGTCTGGGAAGAGGAAGAGCAGGCCAAGATTGAGGAGACAATTGGACTAACAACTTAGACTTGATTGTGAAGATTACGATAAATGGGAGAGTTGGGGAGGGGAGGGGGTGAGTGGGGGGGAGGGGAGGGGAGGGGGTGAGTGGGGAGAGAGGAGGGGAGGGGAGGGGGTGAGTGGGGGGAGAGGAGGGGAGGGGAGGGGGTGAGTGGGGGGAGAGGAGGGGAGAGGGAAGGTAGGGAGGAGAGTGAGTATAGCGTGGGGGAGAGGAGGGGAGAGGGAAGGTAGGGAGGAGAGTGAGTATAGCGTGGGGGAGAGGAGGGGAGAGGGTAGGTAGGGAGGAGAGTGATTATAGGGAGAAAGGAGAGAAAAGACAAAAGTAGAATGTGAGGGAGAGAGAGAGAGAGAGAGAGAGAGGGCAATGAAGAGAGAAAAGGAGGTAAGGAAAATCAGACATTGAGTGAGACGGAGAGAGGGAGGGAGTTAGGTAAGAATGGAGGGAATGAAATGAGAAGGGAGGAAGAAACGCCAAGAAAGAAGGAAAAGGTAAAGAAAAAGACGGTGAAAGAAAACAAACGAAGAAGAACTAAAGAAAAGGATAAAACAGACTGAAATAAAATAAGAAAGAAAAGCAACAAAAAACCAAAAGAAAGAGAGAATAATGTAAAGAAGAGAGTATGGAAAAGATGTCAACTGAGGAAAAATAGAAAGAAATAAAGAAATATCTATAAAACAAGAGAAAAAACAATTCTTTGCTTCGCCATGGTTGAAATGTGTTTATGGTCTGGCAACACTGTGAGGCAGGAGGAACTACTGGTACAGCTGCTTGGATGAGTTTTATGGCCTCACTGTTTCCCTACTTACACGGAAAATAGATTTCGTCGACACATCACTTACTGCTCTTGTGTTTTGCATGGAAACTCTTAAAACACTTTGGCAATTATGGTCTCTATTCAAAGCGTGTTTAAGGCTCTCTTTCACCCCCTAACTTAGCGTCTCCCATAAAACACTTAGGGTAAATATTTGCGTCATATATTTACTTCAGGAGACTCAGGTCAATGTATTTTAACCAACTTGCGAAAATATATTCTCCATGACGTTACTAAGTGATGACGTCATAGGTTGCCATTTTTCTATTTTTATTCAGATGTTAATTCTATCAGTTAAGATTGAAGATAGAGAAATCATTGTTGTTTGTATATGTCCTTGATATTGTATGGTTTTGTCGCGACTATTGGTGACGTCATATGAGAATGCTCGTGGTATTTCATCAACATCCTTCCAGCCATGACATATCAACTTTAAGTACATGTAGTGTAGGCGATGCTTAGTCAGAGGTAAATGTTATCATGTTGTTAAAATCGTTCATTAATGTTTCGTCCACATCGTAGAGTGTGTACAAAATCCAGAGAAGTTTTATATTGTGGTACGTTAAAGTAGTTACAGGGCGGATGTTGCCAAGGTTAGGTTAAGTTCAGGGAGGACTATAAGTTCTCCATATTCGTTAATAATCATTACTAGTTTACATAAGTAATCAAAGTCACTATCTCTTTACAGTATATACAATAGTTAAGTGGAGAACCATATGTGAATCTTCTCGTGAAAGCAGATAAAACAGTTATATAAGACAATGTTACTTTTTCCCTTATTATCTAACCAGACCGTAACGACAAAGGTTTTTCACGGGCTTTTGGTTAATGTATCTACACAAAAAAGATAACATTTGTTTTTTTTTACCCCCCCCCCACACACACACTTACATTATGTGTATAAATGCATAAAATGAAAGAGTTCTCATGCTGTACCGCTCCTTAGGCTTAAGGTCCTCCTGACAGACACAATGGCTAATTTACATATTAGATTGACGGCGTCTTGGCGCAGACCCAGACCTACTGGGAGTAAAACACCCAACAATAACAAACAGTCCAGTCCCCCAGGAGTCCTTTAAAGTAAGTCTTTTTAATACTACGGAACATAATGGTGAAGACCTGTATGTTGACACGACGCTGATGAGAGAGAGAGAGAGAGAGAGAGAGAGAGAGAGAGATATTGTATGACTTTAACACACAAACGATGCCTAAAGTAAATTTACCAATGCAAATATTGAAACACACACACACACACACACACGTCATTCACCTTCAATACTACTCCACTCTCTCCATTAACAATGAAATAACACTTTATCGTCTCAATTTTAACAAGTTACTAAGTACCCACAAATGCCTTGGGAGCATAATAATTGTTCTGATCGTATTAGACTCGAGTATAATAGTGCCTGCCATGGTTGGTGTTAAAACACAGTGACCGGAAAGAAATCAGAGCAGAAAAGGCGGGAAAAATGTCAAGGGAAATAAAGTCATATTTCAATTTAAGTGAACTAAATAATGTAATGAAGAGCATTATTGTGCTAGTTTTGCATTAGGTAGGGTAGGGTAGGGTAGGGTTGGGTAGGGTAGGGTAGGGATGGGTTGGGTAGGGTAGGGTAGGGTAGGGATGGGTAGGGTAGGGTAGGGTAGGGTAGGGTAGGGTAGGGTAGGGATGAGTAGGGTAGGGATGGGTTGGGTAGGGTAGGGTAGGGATGGGTAGGGTAGGGTAGGGTAGGGTAGGGATGAGTAGGGTAGGGTAGGGTAGGGTAGGGTAGGGTAGGGATAAGTAGGGTAGGGATGGGTTGGGTAGGGATGGGTAGGGTAGGGATGGGTAGGGTAGGGATGGGTTGGGTAGGGATGGGTAGGGTAGGGATGGGTTGAGATGGGTTGGGTTGAAATTTTTTAGAGTAAAATATATTTCGTGTTTGCAAATAGTTTTTCCGCTCTGTGTGTGTGCGCGCGTGTGGGTGTGTGTATGCGTGTGAAAATATTTGCTTATGTCAAATATATATATTTTTCCTGTGTGAAATTATATATATATATATATATTATATATATATATATATATATATATATATATATATATATATATATATATATATATATATATATATATATATATTGCTGATAAACTAATTTGCATAGGTGAAATAATGGTACCGTGCCTTGATTGCCATATATATCCCGGCCCATGATAATGATGATGATGATAATTATGATGAAGAACGAACCACCGATCAATAATTAACTTCCAAAGTCACTTCAAGATCCCACTAATGACCCTCATCACCAACCATCACAATATTTTTCAAAACATTATGAAAAAAAAAAAGATTCTCCGTTTCACAACATCTTCTCAGGGGAGATAATATATATTTAACAATACACCATAGAGTCTTTAGGTGAACCAGGCAGCCGTATAGTGACTCGTTACTGTAAGTCTTAGGGGAGATATGTATAACCTTCCAGATGGTTGAGAAAATGAGGTATTGTAGACTACCTTTATAGATACGCTCTCAGGTGATCTCTCTATTAGGTTAGGTTAGGTTATGGGATGATGGGTAGGTGAGGTTATGGGATGATGGGTAGGTGAGGTTATGGGATGATGGGTAGGTTAGGTTATGGGATGATGGGTAGGTGAGGTTATGGGATGATGGGTAGGTGAGGTTATGGGATGATGGGTAGGTGAGGTTATGGGATGATGGGTTAAGTTAGGTTACGGAATGATGGGTAGAGCTATTGTTGTTCTATATACGAGTATATCTGCCATCAACGTCGTAACCCCGACTTGGTTCAACAACAATAACAACAAATAACCATAGGACGTAATTTTATTATTGCCATGAAAATATTTCTCTTTTCTGTGAATTTCACGGAAAGTAAAAACATTTTTATTTGCGCCTAAAAAAAGACATCAGTAATGGAACACGGCCGGCAAATATAGGCGAATAAAATGCAATATCACAACACAATACAAAGGCTTGGAAAATAGAGGTATTTCAGCAGTGTGGATATGGAAGGTCTATGTTGGTCTCGTTGTTGTTGTTTTTTTGGAAGTTCTTATAAAAATTTACAGAACATAAGAACGTTTCCCTCCCTCTCTCTCAAGCCCTTCACTGGACCACTCAGCTGTTGGTTGTGGATAATACTAAAACAGTTACACACACACACACACACACACACACACCACACACACACACAAGGACGCCCGTAAGTCCAGCTGCTCCACCAAGTAATGATCTCAAATCTCATAAAAGTCTGTGAAGGATGATCCTTCACTTTCTCCATCATTTACCATAATAACGTTAGTGAAGCGACGAGTGAGTGACCCAGACCTCCCCCTTCCCTTCCTCCTTCCCCCGTCTCTCCCTGGTACAACAGTAACAGCAACAATAACAACGGCACTGACAATAACAACAGTAACAGCAACAATAACAACGGCACTGACAACAACAACAACAACAACAATAACAACGGCACTGACAACAACAACAACAATAACAATAACAACGGCACTGACAATAACAACAGTAACACCAACAATAACAACGGCACTGACAATAACAATAACAACAGCAACAACACCACCAACAACGGTCACAGTGATTACATTACCATTTTATCCGAAAGGTGGATGGTGAACTCTTGTAGTATTAACACCAACCAAGTTAAGGATTTTCAGTGTCACCCACTTACTGTATAGAGGGACCCAGTGTGATGCATTCTGGCCAATCTGTGCTTGATGAGCTGTAACCTCTCCACTCCTTCTCCCCTACCTAGCCGCCCCTTCCTTCTCCTTCCTTCCTCCCACTACCCCTTTCTTCCCTCCTCTCCTTCCCCACTCCTCCCACCTTCTATCCTCGTCTCTTTCCTCATTTCCCCTTCTATTGACTGGTTTGATAAGCCAGTCAAGATAAGACCAAGAATGTTTGGAAACTTTTGACCGCGTGTGGGAAATTCACAGTTTGTGATTGGTGCAGCTGCTCATGGAGAACTGTGGTGTCAATTTCCTTAAAAACACACACAAAAAAACAAAGCACTCGTGTTGGCAACCTCGATCTCATAGTGGTAATAAAGAGTTTACTTATTGTTGTCTCTGGTGGGCAGCGGGGCGATGATGTGTTGGTGCGGGCGAGTGTGAGTAACATTACACCGACTCACAACACCACCACCACACCCTCTGCAGCCTCAGCGTTAAAGTGGCAGTAGACGAGGTTCGTTAGGCAGAAGCCGCGGAACAGATATACTCCCCCACATCACACCCGTTGTGGCAAGGCTGGTGAAAATAACACATACCAGTAAACATGCGACAGCTCGGGTTTGGCTGACCTTGGTGTAGTGACGAACTCGTCGAATATGTTGGATAAGGAATGACATTATTTAAAAGTAGAGGGAAGGGAGGGGAGACTACTGTACCCATCACAGCCACGGAGGGATTTCAAAACGAAGGCTTGTCTGAGGGTATGTTGGTGTGCTCTCGTAGATACTGAGCACGGATCTTGGATTTCTGAACACGAGAATGTATAATTTGGATTTACAGGCGTATGTTATTGGAGGTGAATAAGATAGTGTATGTTTATGCGTGCGTGAGTGAGTCTGACAGTGTGAAAGGTCACATAAATTGGTGGTGGTGGTAGAGATGGTGGTGGTGATGGAGGTGGTGGTGGTGGTGGTGGTGGTGGTAGAGATGGTGGTGGTAGAGGTGGTGGTGGTGGTGGTGGTGGTGGTGGTAGAGATGGTGGTGGTGATAGAGGTGGTGGTGGTGGTGGTAGAGATGGTGGTGGTAGAGATGGTGGTGGTGATGGAGGTGGTGGTGGTGGTGGTGGTGGTGGTGGTGGTGGTGGTGGTGGTAGAGATGGTGGTGGTAGAGGTGGTGGTGGTGGTGGTGGTGGGGGTGGGGGTGGTGGTGGTGGTGGTAGAGATGGTGGTGGTGGTGGTAGAGATGGTGGTGGTGATGGAGGTGGTGGTGGTGGTGGTGGTGGTGGTGGTGGTGGTAGAGATGGTGGTGGTGATGGAGGTGGTGGTGGTGGTGGTAGAGGTGGTGGTGGTGGTGGTAGAGGTGGTGGTGGTGGTGGTGGTGGTGGTGGTGGTGGTAGAGGTGGTGGTGGTGGTGGTGGGGGTGGTGGTAGAGATGGTGGTGGTGGAGTTGGTGGTGGTGGTGGTAGAGGTGGTGGTGGTGGTGGTGGTGGTGGTGGTAGAGGTGGTGGTGGTGGTGGTGGTAGAGGTGGTGGTGGTGGTGGTGGTGGAGGTGGTGGTGGTGGTGGTGGTGGTGGTAGAGGTGGTGGTGGTGGTGGTGGTGGGGGTGGGGGTGGTGGTGGTGGTGGTAGAGATGGTGGTGGTGGTGGTGGTGGGGGTGGGGGTGGTGGTGGTGGTGGTAGAGATGGTGGTGGTGGTGGTAGAGATGGTGGTGGTGATGGAGGTGGTGGTGGTGGTGGTGGTAGAGGTGGTGGTGGTGGTGGTGGGGGTGGTGGTAGAGATGGTGGTGGTGGAGTTGGTGGTGGTGGTGGTGGTAGAGATGGTGGTGGTGATGGTGGTGGTGGAGTTGGTGGTGGTGGTGGTGGTAGAGATGGTGGTGGTGGTGGTGGTGGATGGTAGAGATGGTGGTGGTGATGATGGTGGTGGTGGTAGAGATGGTGGTGGTGGAGGTGGTGGTGGTGGTGGTAGTGGTGGGGGTGGTGGTGGTGGTGGTGGTGGTGGTGGAGGTGGGGGTGGTGGTGGTGGTGGTGGTAAAGATGATGGTGGTGATGGTAGAGAGGGTGGTGATAGTGGTAGGCCTCACCGTGAGAGGTGTAACACACGGTGGTAGTGTTAAGTAGGGACCGCCGCAGTACACCTTCCTCCTCCACATTTTTTCCTTGTTCATCTATTAATTTTAGTTTCGTATTGTATTGTCAACATGGTCCAGGTTCTCTCAACTGATAATTTCGTATTATCTTAACTGTCCTTGTTATTATCAATCCGTTCATAAAGTCTTACAAATAACTCAATTCATATCTTATACAGCCACACAGGTTTTGTGCACCAACTAGATTCATTCATCTGTTGGAAACATTTGGACCAATGAACATAATGATATTAACAATAACAGTTTAGATAATTGACAGTAGTGGTGGTGGTTACTGTGGTGTGGGGCGTAATGGTTGTATGTGGGCGCGCGCTGGGTGTGGGCGCGTGCTGGGTGTGTGTAGGCATGGGGAGTGATGGGTGTTCTATAATGCCATAGATGTACATAGGCGTGGGTGACGTGTAGAGCCGTGAGTGTAGAGGAATGGGAACACATGCAGATTCCCACGGTGATAATAACCCCAGCAGTATAAAGGTGAGAGAGGAAGGATGTGTACCATCAGTTGACCTGCAGGATGACACCCAAGCTGTTCACACTGCTGGTACTGGCGGGCGTGGCCAGCTTCGTCGCTGGTGAGTAAAATTAAAACTGAAAACATTTTATACGGAATATCGATACAGTTGACCTGCATGATCAAGTTAAGTCATTTAGCAGTAACATCAATAACTGTCTTTGTATGTAGACACGAGAGTAACACAAACAGTGCTACACCATGTGAGCTGAACTGTGTAATAGAATCAGTCTATCAAGATAAACTCGATCATAACAACAAAGGTAATAGTGTTCACATTATCCCAAAAGGTTAAGTTGAGCTGTGTGATGATTCCCTTTGATGATAATTATTATATGAAACGAAATATTAAGATAAAAGCTTCTTTAAATTTTAGATTATGTGAACTCTTTGTTTAATTGGACAACAGAACACTCTTCCTAAACTATAGACACTGGTGTGTACACTTATCTAGAGAGCCACAGGCGTCGTGTTGCTTACGTTAGCCATTACGAAGATTTTGGTGCGGTCATGTTTTTCTTAAGATTGACCAGCATCAAGGAAGAAGGTAAGATAGAGCTGCCTTAGGTTTAAACGCTTAGTTCTTTCGTAACCAAGAAACTGTTTCGAGACAGACAGAAAAGGTTCAGAACCACTGGTTTATTCTATTTTTTTCTCTTTCAGCCTCTCTTCTCTCACATCTACTGTTCTAAAACAATCTCTTCCTCTTACATTTTCCACCCATACTGGCTCTGCCTCTTCCTTCTTCCATCACTATTTTCTCCATTCGTAAGTTAAATGTCCTCCTTTAAATGGTCGACTTTACCCTCTCAGGCCAGGACTGCTTCCCCCCTTACATGAAGTTGGGTGGACAGTGTGTGTTTGTGGAGTATGACACTCAGAAGTCGTGGCAGGAGGCTCGGGAGTTTTGCGCCTCCCTGGCTGGTGACGGTACGGCCGGCGACCTGGCCACCTTCCCGACCTGCGACGAATATACAACCTTCGTCAGATACCTCGCCTTGAATGGTAGGTCTTAACAGGGGATATAAGAGTGTAAATGTACATACATTCAGTACATAATAAGGATTAATGAAGAAATAGTCTCTGGTTAAGATATTATTGCTGATAAAACTAGAACCAATAGTCAACAGTCGACACAGGAGCACAGTACATTTGGTCAGTTGCTTCTCAGAACAAAAACTGTTACAAATGGAAGATGAGGATATATAGCTGTTGTTCCTGGCCTC
Organism: Homarus gammarus; assembly: GCA_958450375.1. Taxonomy (NCBI): domain Eukaryota; kingdom Metazoa; phylum Arthropoda; class Malacostraca; order Decapoda; family Nephropidae; genus Homarus; species Homarus gammarus. Next base: position 7,763,239 of record CAUDMG010001652.1, read on the forward strand.
GTGCCTCCACAGTACCGGTCAACACGACGGTGTGGGTGGGAGCTCACTCACTCTTCACACCAAACATGTGGCAGTGGTTGACGGAGGAGAGCCTACAGACGGGGGTACCCTTCTGGGCCTACCCTGAGGAATATAACGGCACTGAGAACTGCGCCGCCGCCTCTGGCAGTTACTACTACAGGCTGGTGGACGCCCACTGTGACCTCACTAAGTTAGTTCAACACTTGACAATTTTATCAAGTTTATTATTGCTTTCAAAATGTTCATGTGCTTTATATAATGTTCTCTTAAGACCACAACTACTACCAACAATTATTAACCTACCATATACATACAACCACTGCCACTATTCCTTACAACCAACCCTATTACCACTGTTCTTTTATATACTATAATCTACCACTAACTCTACTTCGACCACAACCACCACCATTCACACTTCCACTTTTACCACGATTACGACAACCACCACCATGACTACGACGACAACGACGACGACGACGACCACCACCACCACCACCACCATCACCACCATTTTTCCCTGCTAATATCCTTCTCACTCTCCTTCAGGGGCTTTGTCTGCGCCACACTACCGAAAGAAAGCAAGAAGAAAACCGAATACACAGCAAAAGACTATTGGAGCTGCCCGCACCACAGTGTCTCGGTAAGAGGCCGTGATTGGCTGGCTTACATGTGTACACAACAAAAACACACCACAAATAGGATGAAAATACAGTGAGGCATTATTTAATTACCTTCCACCGCACCATGAAAACACCTGAAGATTAAACGCCCTAACCTAACTTAACCTAATACTAACCTAACCTAACCAAGTCAGATTTACGCCTTCAACATGGGATGCGGTGGACGAGTGGATATAGTTAGGCGAGTGAATTCGGCCAATAGCGGAACCAGCTACACTGTCTCCCTGTGTACAGATTGAATGATTTACACTTAACGTAAACTGATCAGCAATGGACGTGGAGATGGTGTTAGCAGGTGTTAATAGCGAGGACGAGAGGGAGCAACTCCACTGTTTCTATAGTGGTAAAGTATGAGAGAGAGAGAGAGAGAGAGAGAGAGAGAGACAATTACAGTAATTGCAGCTTCTCGCTCTATACATCCTCTGACGGTCGCCCAACAGATCGGCAACAACTGCTACGTGTTTGAGGATCACGTAGAATCTTGGGAACGAGCTGAACAGAAGTGTCGTGAAGAACACGATCACTACGCTGGTCTCCTCTACTACCCCAGCAGCTGTGAGGAGTTTACCCACATGGCGCATCACCTCGAGGCTGACGGTGAGTGTCCTGGAGTGTCAAGGTGTCGAACAAAGATATTGATGAATGATCTTGCGTTTATATCTTGAAGCAAAGTTCATAGTCAAGCAACTCATGTTAATACGTCAGTCAAATCTCTAATCTTTTTCAGCAACACTTCAGTTATAATAACCATCTATTGTTATTGTCCATGACCTTCCTAAAGCTGTCAACCTTTCCTGGAATTACAACATTTATCAACACTGTAAAGAATTTATCTAAACATCGGAAGATTTTTTCCCGGGTTCGTCTATATTTACTTCAGAAAAAGTCTTTTCCACTTCCGACCTACAGTAAGTTAATGTACAGTTGGTTTATATGTATGCTAATGTTCGCCCACAGAGAGACGGAAGCAGTACTGGGTGGGAGGGATTGATGTGTCAGGGAAGGAGGAGTGGACGTGGGTGGAGGGTGGGATAATACCCAGCGGCCCCCCTTATTGGGCGTCTGGGGAGCCCAGTCACCAGCATGACAACCGGCCCAGGGAACACTGCACTATTATGGACCCGAGTATGCGATACTACCTGCGTGACGAACACTGCAATGACTATCATCCCTACATCTGCAAGTTGACCAAGGTGTAGTAGACGACAGTGGCCCTCCTGGATTACCTGTAATGGTGCCTCTACAAGCTTTAATGGCGCATCTACAAGCTTAAATGGTGCCTCCACACGCTATAATGGTGCCTCTACAAACTTTAATGGTGCCTCTACCCCAGCCTCCTCTACCATCCTAGAGTCAACCGCCTTTGCCAAATAATGTCTTATATATATTTGAGCAACACCTTGTGATACTCCCGCCCCCATCACTTATGAATGGGAGGCTGAGAATGACTGCACAAACAATTAGGACGGAATATTCTAACAAACTTAAATAACAGTATTCTGAATCTAAGTGTGTTCAGTCATGGCGGCTCCTGTAAGCTAGATAACGCTATTCTCTCAGATTATATATATATATATATATATATATATATATATATATATATATATATATATATATATATATATATATATATATATGCTGATAACCACGCGCACCTACAGTGATTTATATATATATATATATATATATATAATATATATATATATATATATATATATATATATATATATATATAATACTAAATAGGGTTAAATGCATATTTGTGATAACTTCTATGTATTTTTTTTTTACTTGTGACTGGCTGTAGACGATCATGTAAATTATTAATGTCATATAAACCTTTAAGTAACCTAACCTGTCTTTGTCTCACTTAACCTACTTTAGGTATAATCCTATGATGGTAAATGTCGTCATAAATGAAACAGAACAAATATTACCACAGAGCTTAATCGGTGATGATCCCTATTTAGCGTAACATATATACCGTATACAGTATATACCTTTGGGTGTCTTTGTCTAAAACAAATAACGTATTGTATAACCAATGTGTGTTACCAGTGTTGACTTACAACACAGCGGTTGGCGGCAAACATGGTGAGGGAAAACACAACACAGTGTCATTAAAGTGTTCAGTTACTCCTGTAATGTTAATACCAACATCACCATCATTACTATAAGTTGTTGGTACAAGAGAGTTAGTTGATATACTCGCCAACAACAGTCCTGTCGCCCCACCTGCTGCCTCTTCATGAACCCAGAGATTCAGAGACCTGTGATGTCTCGCGGGTCTCGAAAACAAGAACTTATGGAGCTGTTATTACTGGCATACGTTTCACTGATGAGAACTTATAAATGTTTGACACAACCAACAGGTGAACGCACCAAGCCTATTGATCTTTCATAGTTCAGAAAAAATAATACTCCAAAAATTGTAATCTAATGGGTGATCATGGGTGTCGTGGGTCTGGTGTCGTGGATGGGTGGTCATGGGTCTGAGTGGAAAAGCTTCTCCTGATTAACCTGAACTGTCTTCATCCTTGAGACCAATTTAACCCTCGCTGGTAATTACTGTAATGACTACCACTGCATTACTCTCATTAATTATCATGTCAAACTAGAATTTTTTTAATATGTTAAGGGTTAGTCTGGTGCCACGGGAGGATGTTACAGGAAGAACTGTATGTGATTGTAGTGGCTGTAGTGACTGTAGTCTCTTGTGAATTCGTTTATTGCTTGGGCGAGTGATGAGGCAAGGAACTCGTGACCCTCCTCCCCCCCCCACCAAGCTGGCACCACAGGACTGACAAACTGACAATGCCATACAGTTAAAGAGGTTGTGTGCCACGTCCTGATGGTATGTCTTAACGAGCAGAGTTGATGGAGGCTTTCAGTGAGCTTCCTGAATTCAGTGACTTTAAGAGCTGTGTGTGTGGCCAAGATGTTTTGGGGTCATGTTTTGGTTACATCAGGGGGCTAGAGTCTCTACATCTCTTCCTGGGTCTGTACACAGCCTGACTTTCACATAGTCTGAGAAGAATGTCACTCTTACTAAACTCATGACATGCACGGCCTATGCTCTTTATTTTATTTTATTATATTATGTGATTATATTATCTGAAATTCTGGATAGAAGGCTGAGGAAGAAGACGAAGAGGAAGAAAGAAGAGGAGGAAGAAGGTGGCGGCTTGAGTTTTCTCCAATTTTTATCCAGAGAGAATGTAAATTGAGTTTGGGCGGTGGTAATGCTGAGGAGAATATTCAACAGGGAGTGATGTATTGTCTGGCTGAGGGAGGGAGAACCTGCCAGGGTCTTCAGGTTAGGCAAGACACAGCTCACAGTTATGTACATAATATTTATCTACTTGGTGACGTTTTTCTTCAGCAAAATTCCATCGTTGTGTGTGTGTGTGTATGTGTGTGTGTGTGTGTGTGTGTGTGTGTGTGTGTGTGTGTGTAAGCAAGTAAGTGTGTGTGTGTGTAAGCAAGTAAGTGTGTGTGTGTGTAACAGTAATAATTCAAGAAGTATTAGAACGGACACAAGGACGTTAAAGTAGCAGTGGCCGCAGCCTCGGTGTTGTGGTGTTGGGTGTCTCTCTGGCCACACATATACACTGACGTAGCCACAGTTCTCTCTCCTATCCCTTCATTCTCTCCTACCTTCTCAGTATCATTCCGTTTTTTCTTTTAATTTCCTCTTTTCTGTTCTTTTATTCTAAGTTTCAACGCCTGATCTCTCTTTCAACTTCACTTCACATCTGAGACTCTTACCAGACACAACCAAAAATGTCTTTCATACACACTAAGTTCATCCCTAGTCAAAACAAACCAACCTTGAGGCTTCCAGACGAGTCCCTCCCTCCTTCCCTTGTCTCAATATCTCACTGCTGGCGAGGCTTAGTGAAATCCCAGTGACGCCTCCCAAGAGATATGTCCACAGGTGACATTCCTTCGTCCACACCGGAAACAGGAAGGAAGGAAGGAAGGAAGGAAGGAATTTATGCTAAAAATCCCACAATATATTACGATCTTTTAAAAATTTGACTCCTAAACTTCGATAGTTCTTTACATATGAGATAAATTTATGAACCGATAAGGACAGGTCTGGGGTCTAATGCTGTGGCTTTATGTGTGCATAAATTTAAGGACAAAATATTCTTTTAACAGTAGGTAGTAAGTTTATGATTGTTTATGTGTGGTATATTCTGTGATCTCTCCCTTTAATACTTATTTTACGGTGTTTGTTGTTTCAGGGTTTTAAGGTGTTTGTTGTTTCAGGGTTTTAAGGTGTTTGTTGTTTTACGGTTTTAAGGTGTTTGTTGTTTTAGGGCTTTAAGGTGTCCTCACCACCACAAACTTACCTTAACTTCCACACAGTGTTTTCTTGTCTTTGAAATCTTTGAACATTTTTGTGAGGTTGTTTGCCCTCTCTCTCTCTCTCTCTCTCTCTCTCTCTCTCTCTCTCTCTCTCTCTCTCTCTCTCTTCTTGCTACACGAAAATGGAACGTCAAAGTTAGTTTTTCTTCCCAAGTTGGTTGATCTGCCTGGGAGGAAAAATTTCTTACTTTTATAACAGAAGTTCCTGAATATATTTTGATTTCCTTTAATGTTTTGTCTAATTTTTTCCTAGGTTAAGTAGTGAGACACACACACACACACACACACACACACACACACACACACACACACACACACACACACACAACACGACTGTAAATATATAATCACATTAGCCAATCCGTAGTGAGGCTGAAGATTAAATACAAATATAATCAACTTTAACCATTCTGTTTGAACCCCGGGGATAAAGGTCGCACAGTTCACCTCCCTTATGTTACCTTTATGTTATTATTAGTATTATTAATGATTATTATTATTTTTATTTTATATGATGTATCATTTTTTCTTCTGTCTGTCTGTCTGTCTGTGTGAATACAAGTCTTGCACACCAAGTTTGATCGTTTGATATGGAGTTAAACGCTTGGTTAGCCTGTAAAAATTTCCATACCACGAAAACATATATTTTAAAGGTTTCTGTCGGTGTTTTTTTAAGTTTAACTCTCTCTGGGGATTCCCATGGAGGCAATAATACAGAAGAAAAATGTAAATGAGTGTTGGGTAACTTTGCTTGTAGATTCTTACCTAATACCCACCTCCCCCCTCACCTACTCATCCTCTCCCCTCCTAATCCTCCTTTCCCCTCCTCCTCCTCCTCCTCCTCCTCCTATCTTCCTCCTCTTACCCTCTTCATCCTCCTCACCCGCCCTACATCCCTCCAATCTATCCCTCCAGCCATCCATGTCGTCCCAACGCCGCTACAAGGCTCACAAGATCAGCATCAATACGTAGATTCCATTGTTGGCCTAAAACCTATAGGGGTCATTACGCCTAAGCTGAAAACACGCCCCCTGTCGCCTCACAATGGAAGATGGACGGGGAGGAGGGGATCGAACCTTGTCATTCATTCACATTCAGGCAGCGAGTGAAAGGTGTAGCTTGGAGGGAGAAGGTAGAGGGTGGGTTATGAGTAAGGTGGGGTGATAGGAGAGGGACTTGGGGAGTGGGAGTGGGATGCAAAAAGGGCCGGGTTGTCTCTTGGATAGTTAAGGAATGAAGACCAAACTATTTCTCAAAGTTAGCGAGGAAGGAGATACTACGAGAGAGAGAGAGAGTAGAATATAATACGTTGTATTAGGTTAGGTTAGGGTGTTTAATCTTCAGGTGATCTCCAATACGATGCAGACTCAAGTGTACAGTAGGTCGTAACTAAAGGTCATCAATTGGCGGATTATTGGCCCAGTGCTGAGATAAAGCGACACACAACATCTTTATGGTTCATTATTGACCATCATGGAGGATATAGTCTCTTTAATGACCCAGAGATGAGACAGTAAATAGAAGATTGCTTTTTCCTTCCTGGCGGAGAAATAGTGTCTGTGAGATAGCGTATGGAGGGAGATCAAGAGATAATGTGTGTGTGTGTCATGTCCAGGGGTGATATAAACACTGAGTCAGTTAATCGGTCTGTTGACGAAACAAACCCTGAAATAAGAAGTGATAGGGGGGAGAGTGGGAGGAGGAAGGTAGGGAGAGAGGAAGGTAGGGAGAGAGGAAGGAGAGGTGGGAAGAGTAGGAAGGAGAGGAGGGAAGAGTAGGAAGGAGAGAAAGGAAGAGTAGGAAGGAGAGAAAGCGGTTATAGGAAAGGAAAACGTCTTAAGAAGCTCAGTGTAGAGGAGGACGTAGGGAGAAGAGGAGAAGGAGGAGGAGGAGGATAGTAAAGGAGGATGAAAAAGGGAGTGTGATGGAGAAGGAGGACAAGTTCGGGGCCTGCTATAAGGAGGAAGGCACTCATCCACCATCATCCTGACAAAGACGACCTGTGACACATCCTTACGACCAACAGCACCGTGTGTCTCGCTGACCAGGAACCAACACTCTACATGGTCACACTCCCCTCCCTTCTTCCGTCCCTATCTCCCTCTCTCCTTTCTACCCCCTTCTCTCCTTCCCTCTCTCTCTCTCCAGCCCTTTCTCCTACCCTCCTTCATTCCCTCCCTTTCTACCCTTCCTCCCTTTTCTCCCTCCCTCCCTTCCTACCCTGTCTCCCTCCCTCCCTTCCTACCCGTCACAGTGGTAGTAAACTCTCACGTGACCTTTAAGACGTACACTCCCTGACACCATCAACTTATAACCTTCCTACACATTATAGTGACTCGGAACTATAGGCCATGACCTCAGAGGTGAGTCCCTCAGCTTAATGTTGTTCTGACCTATGCTGTGGGATGACCTTGTTTATGGGGCGTTATCCCTCTCCCTCCTCCCACTACCACCATCACCTCCAACAACACCATCACTTCCACCACCACCATCACCTCCACCAACACTATCACCTCCACCAACACCATCATCCCCAGCAACACCATCATCTCCACCAACACCATCATCTCCACCAACACCATCATCTCCACCAACACCATCACCTCCACCAACACCATCACCTCCACCAACACCATCACCTCCACCAACACTATCACCTCCACCAACACCATCATCCCCAGCAACACCATCATCTCCACCAACACCATCATCTCCACCAACACCATCATCTCCACCAACACCATCACCTCCACCAACACCATCACCTCCACCAACACCATCACCTCCACCATCACCAACACATCGTAGGAGCGAGAGATGACCTGATCACACAGTCCCAACCTGACGGAGAAAATGGTTGTAGGAGGCGCTTGGGATGACCGGATACGACCTATAAACGCAGTGAAAGAGGAGTTTGTTACACGGAGGCAGCGCTGGTCCACGAGAAATATGTTCTGTATACACTAGGGTCAAGAGGGGGTGGTGGAGAGTCAGGCACTGGTGGGTGGCAGGGTAAGGGAAAGGGGTCAGGCAGGGGGGTAGGGGAAGCGGAAGGATTCAGGCAGGGAGGTGGAGGGAGGGAAAGGGGTCAGGCAGGGGGGCAAGGGAAGCGGAAGGATTCAGGCAGGGAGGTGGAGGGAGGGAAAGGGGTCAGGCAGGGAGGTTGGGTGGGAGGAAGGGGAAGGAGTTAGGTAGGGGTAAGTGGAAGGGGTCAGGCGGGAGGGAATATTTGCTCTACCAACAAATGCATAAATATCAGCTGTGCATACATCTGGTAACGGGAAACTGTTGCACGTAGCCGAGTGCTAGCGATAGTGAATCCTAGGGGAGAGGAAAACAAAATCACAACGCAAAAAATAAAAACAAAACAAAATAAAAGTGTAAAGTAGTGCAAAGAAAAACAAACAAAAGACGAAAACAATACACGATGTCATTAGTTTTCGGCGTTCAGTAATTTCACCGGCAGCTCTAATGAACGTAACTAATATATAAATCTCTTGTTTCAACACCTTTATTTGCGTCATTGCTTACGTCATTTACCCTGTGTGTGTAAGGTGTAATTATTGAACGCAGTGAATCAGAACAGACACCCTTCCCTCCCTCACTCTTCCCTTCCCGTGTGTACACAAGATTAAGCTTCTAATTTTATCATCTGCTTATTTTCTATCAAAATACTTCAATGACGCCTGTAGAGAGAGAGAGAGAGAGAGAGAGAGAGAGAGAGAGAGACCAGCTTACTTCAGAGGCACTGTTCACCTTTGATGTTCGATTGCACTAACACGAACACATATACAATCACAAAGCTATTTTATCCTAATGTGTTCTTCCTCCTCCTCTTCTTCTTCCTCTTTCTCCTCCTTACCTCCCTCAAATTCTCCCTTTCCTTCCTTATTCCCGTTTATTAGCTCCCCCTTCTCCTTATCTTGTCTCGTCATTCACCATCTTCTCCGTCTCTTCGCTCCCTAAGGCACCTAGACGATCGCTTAACACCTTCCTCCTCACGGCCACTAAAAATGTTTTCGCTTCCTGCACTTTGCTCAGCTCTCGTTCTAACTTTTGCCCCTAAACAGCATTAATTTTATATGTTATCACGATGTCTTGGTTATATAGGTTAGGTTGGGTTAGGTTAGGTTAGGTTAAGTAAGTACTGTTCGGAGTTTTCTTGTATATATCATAATTGTTGTTTTTATTAGCATTTTAAAATTACCTTTTTTAATATTATTTGAGTTTTGATTGAGCTTTTAGTGTTTTTTTATTTTTTTTTTATCTCTCCATAATTCTACGAGTTTTACTTTATTGTCAACTGTTCTTCACATTCGCTCTCCGGGAAACCAAGAAATAAACATTGTTCATATTTCGTAAGTTAATTTAATTCATCAAAAGTTAATTAATCCACCGACTAATTTATCTTATTAATATAAACCATAATGACTTGATTAATTACGTTTGGCTCGACTGTAACTTACATACTACCTTCTTTTGTATTTGTTGAGGATTAACATACTGTATACAAAGCCCCCCTTACCCTGACCCTCTTCCCCCCTTACCCTGGCCCTCTTCCCCTTACCCTGACCCTCTTCCCCCCTTACCCTGGCCCTCTTCCCCTTACCCTGGCCCTCTTCCCCCCTTACCCTGGCCCTCGTCTCCCTTACCCTGACCCTCTTCCCCCCTTACCCTGGCCCTCTTCCCCTTACCCTGGCCCTCTTCCCCCCTTACCCTGGCCCTCGTCTCCCTTACCCTGGCCCTCGTCCCCCTTACCCTGGCCCTCGTCTCACCAGTCTGTGCAGCTGATTCATATATTCCAGACTGCAGCTTATTTCCGTATCTTTCGAGATCCTGGACACCAAGAATGGACTCAGATTATCTCTCTCTTTTGTGGTTATAAAATATTGCAGAGAGAGAGAGAGAGAGAGAGAGAGAGAGAGAGAGAGAGAGAGAGAGAGAGAGAGAGAGAGAGAGCCGTGTGGTCTCTCGCTAGTGGTGACATGTTTTTGTGAAGAAGACGAGCGAGGAGGAAACGCGGAGGAGAAGAGGAAATGGAATGGAAAACGAAGTTGGGCAGGAAATTGGTGGAGAGGAGGTAAAAGAGGAGGAGGAGGAGGAGGAGGAGGAGGAGGAAAGAAAGTGGATGAGAGTAAGAGACAGGAAAAAAAAGAGCCAGTTCATTTTATATTTCAAACGGGAGTCTTATTCTTAACTAAATAATTAATGAAATGAGAGAGATAAAAAAGTAATTAACGTTAATCACCTTTATTGCACAAGATAATACAATATGTATAAGGATGAGAGAAGTGGGCAGGTGGGTTGATGGGCAGGTGGGCTGGTGGACAGGTGGGCTGGTGGACAGGTGGGCAGGTGAGCGTGTATTTAAGGCATTATACTACAGCTTTATGTCACAGTAATTACCTCACTTAACTAATCATCTATTCTGTTCTCTTCCTTAATGAAATTCCCAATTAATTTGTAATGAAATGCCTGATAATTCAAAAGTTGATTAGTTGCTAACACACAGGGAGGGGGAGAAGAGGGGTGGTGGAAGGGGGGAGGAGAGAAGACGGGGAGGAAGGGTGAAGGGAGAGAGAGTAAGAGAGAAGAGAAATTCTATTACTGGAAAGACGACGAGAATAAATTATCAATGTTTCCACCATCTTCTTCTAATCTAACTGTCCCCATTATCCTCTTCTCTCCTCAACCTCCTGCTCCTCCTAATTCCCCATTTTCCTCACTACTACTTTTCCCTCCCATCCCCTTACCCCCCCCCCCCCCCCACCGTTCACCTGCCTTTGAGGTTGCCTTGTGTAATTACACCACCATCACAGGTGTTGGTGTCCATACGGCTCACTCTTACCTTTATAATTCCCTCCAGTCACCTGCCTCAGCCTGGGGTAATAGAACCTATAATCAGAGTCTGTCATTCTGTTTACCTCTCTATAATTGCATGTACAGTTGCTTTCAGATATAACTGGTGCAGTCACGGGTGCGTAAGATGTGGCACCACCGCCCACCAGACGACAAACAGACGTCAGTAACGTTCTACTAGTTATTCTATATTAAAGCTATAGCCACGTACGGTATTTATGAACATATATAATGAAATCTGCCTAAACTGACCTAACTTGACCTGACCTACTATTATTATGATTCACTCTCACACCTTGATGTTATTTAACTAATGAAATAGCTTGGGTGAGTTGGATGGTGTTTGTTGCTTTCAGTTTATATTTGTTGATTGGCAATAAATATAATGACTTAGATATTAATTGGTGGTGATTTTTATTAATTTTATCGGATATGAAGAGGCAACAGGTGTGTGTGTGTGTGTGTGTGTGTGTGTGTGTGTGTGTGTGTGTGTGTGTGCAGGCGTTCCATGATAATAGTAAGATTTGGTAAAAGAAAAAAATATGATAATTAAACTCTTTTATTCTCTACTCAGGATTAATTTTGAGTTCCAACAACTTTAGGAGAAAAACAATATTTACCAAGCCCTTTCCTAATTCTGATTTATAATTCTATATTGTGTCAGGCCTAACCTAACCTAACCTAACCAAACCTAACCTAACCTAACCTAACCTAACCTAACCTAACCTAACCTAACCAAACCTAACCTAACCTAACCTAACCTAACCTAACCTAACCTAACCTAACCAAACCTAACCTAATTGCTTTACAACTTGTACGAAAAATTCCTTAGTATGAGAAGAGATCTGGACGAGTGTGGACGGTCGCTAGTGTTGGTGTTATTGATTTCAAAAGAGTGTGAAGGGGGAGAGGGATTGACACTAGCTTTATTCGGCACGGAGTGAGGGGTGAGGGGAGAGGGGTGAGGGGAGAGGGATGAGAGGGAAAAAGGTGTTTGAGTGAGTTTTATTAACAATATCCTAATAAGATTCCAATCACTAAGTAGCCTAGTCAACAACAGTCATTCCTCTTAATATTACGATGTTTTGAATGTGTCCTCAGAGCAGAACAATAGTTAACAGGAAAACATTACACATATCTTGCTTTACTCCAACTTTCTACGAAGTGTTGCAAAATTCGACGCATTTCCATTCAATGCAGTTCGCTTCATCAGGGACCACGAGCCAGTGCAGCATATCAATACATACAGAGCCGTGACGAAGCCGTGTGTGTGTGTGTGTGTGTGTGTGTGTGTGTGTGTGTGTGTGTGTGTGTGTGTGTGTGTGTAGTCGTAGTTCTCCTCTGTCTCATCTTCGACCCCTTCTTCTCCTTCTATTTTGTCTTCCTCTTCCTCCTCCTCCTTCTCTGCCATCATTGCACTTTACTGTCTATACATTCATAATTTTTACATTTTTTACTTTGTGTTCATTTTATTTCACTTTTCTCCTCTCCTCACCACAATCCTTCAGTGTTCCCCTTTTGCTGCTGGTCATCTCATTATCCCTTCACTTCCTGCCTCTCTTTCCCCTCTTAACGCTATTCTCTTTCCCTCTTATTTAGCCCTCTTAAATCTCCCCTCTCAACAAGGTCCCTCCAACCACTTAACTTTTCCCCCCACCCCCCCCCCTCTTTTCCCTCTCCCTTTTTATTCTCCCCTTGTCTCATCTGTTCTTTCCGCTTTATTATATTTTTCCTCGTTTTATCTCTCCTTCCATCATTCTTTTTCACTTGTATCTCGGTTATTCTTTTATCTTTCTCTCTCTCTCCTTCCTTCTCTCCTTCCCTCGATCACTCCTACCATCTTTCCTCCTCTCTCTCCCTTTCATGGCCACTTCCCTACAGAGTCAAGGGTCACCTAACCTAATCTAACCAAAGCTAACCTAACCCAGGTAGCATTAGAGAGTTTAATCAACACATGAAATATGCTGGGGTGTCTAATCTTCAGGAGTTCCTTTAAATCACACACACACACACACACACACACACACACACACACACACACACACACACATCCAGTTGACCCTCTAAAGCTGCTAAACTATATAAATCATTTCCTACTAACTTAGAACAGGAAAAATTGGACAAGTTGTTGGCGTATAAAACTTGTAGGGAAGTTGTGTGTATCAGAAGTTGTCCGAAGCTGGAGATATTGTGCGTGTGTGTGTGCGTGTGTGTGTGTGTGTGTGTGTAGACAGACAGACAGACATCTTTCTTATTCATTTCTTCTAGTATTACCCCCTCCCCCCCCCTCTCTCTCTATAACACCTTTCCCCTATCACTCTCTTCCCCACGTATAAACAATGACGTCAGACTAGACTTACCCCGAGAGCTTTTCAACAACTTAACAATGACTACAACAACAAAAATGGCAAGTCTATTTCCATTCAGAATTAAATCATTTACGTGGTCATTCACTATTCATGAGATGTTAAGCGGATACAATGCTATTCATTGTATGTGTTCATTCATCATAGATTACCGAATGATTATACAGTCAGAGATTATTATGAGTGTTAGGTTTATAGTTTTTTCACTGTCGGTCTGAATTAATACTCAAACTCAGCAGGTGATTGGTTCATTAATAATTAAACTCAGCAGGTGATTGGTTCATTAATAATTAAACTCAGCAGGTGATTGGTTCATTAATAATTAAACTCAGCAGGTGATTGGTTCATTAATACTCAAACTCAGCAGGTGATTGGTTCATTAATAATTAAACTCAGCAGGTGATTGGTTCATTAATAATTAAACTCAGCAGGTGATTGGTTCATTAATACTCAAACTCAGCAGGTGATTGGTTCATTAATACTCAAACTCAGCAGGTGATTGGTTCATTAATAATTAAACTCAGCAGGTGATTGGTTCATTAATAATTAAACTCAGCAGGTGATTGGTTCATTAATACTCAGACTCAGCAGGTGATTGGTTCATTAATACTCAAACTCAGCAGGTGATTGGCTCATTATTCTACCCAACCCTACGTCATCTATCCACAAAGATATCGACTACACGAAACAGCTGTTCATTACCCAAAACAACAACGAAATAACATAACCGATCGGCTCACTAAAAAAAAATATCCATACAAAAATGTGTTGAAAAAATATGACACAGCGGACGAAGGATTTTGACAACCCTACCAAGACAACAGGAGTCGTAGTGTTCATTCTGAAATTCATCGATCACCCCCAAGTACAGATAGTTTTTGAGTGACTGTATATCATAAAAATAATTGTTGATTTCATACAGTGTTGCCATATCCGAGTGAGGTCCTCCACAGCACTGGAACCACTACTTCATCTCCATAAAGAGGATATTAAAGTCGGTGTCCAGAGGCTGATAACAGTGGGCAGTGTTTCATAATGCAAGAAGCTGGTATTGGCACCTCCAGCGGCTCGTTATTACAGCTCCCCGTGTGTCCACAGTCCAGGCGAGGGATGATCTCATACCATGCTAACCTCTCTACCTCTCTCTCTCTGTTCCTCGCTACCTTCCTCTCTTCCTTCCTCCCTCCCTCTCTTCCTTCTTCCCTCCCTCCCTCTCATTCGTCTTCCATCCGTCCCTCTCTTCCTTCTTCCCTCCCTCCCTCTCTTCCTTCTTTCCTCCCTCCCTCTCATTCGTCTTCCATCCGTCCCTCTCTTCCTTCTTCCCTCCTTCCCTCCCTCCCTCTCTTCCTTCTTTCCTCCCTCCCTCTCATTCGTCTTCCATCCGTCCCTCTCTTCCTTCTTCCCTCCCTCCCTCTCTTCCTTCTTCCCTCCCTCCCTCTCTTCCTTCTTTCCTCCCTCCCTCTCATTCGTCTTCCATCCGTCCCTCTCTTCCTTCTTCCCTCCCTCCCTCTCTTCCTTCTTCCCTCCCTCCCTCTCTTCCTTCTTTCCTCCCTCCCTCTCATTCGTCTTCCATCCGTCCCTCTCTTCCTTCTTCCCTCCTTCCCTCCCTCCCTCTCTTCCTTCTTCCCTCCCTCCCTCTCTTCCTTCTTCCCTCCCTCCCTCTCTTCCTTCTTCCCTCCCTCCCTCTCTTCCTTCTTTCCTCCCTCCCTCTCATTCGTCTTCCATCCGTCCCTCTCTTCCTTCTTCCCTCCCTCCCTCTCTTCCTTCTTCCCTCCCTCCCTCTCTTCCTCCTTCCCTCCCTCCCTCTCTTCCTTCTTTCCTCCCTCCCTCTCATTCGTCTTCCATCCGTCCCTCTCTTCCTTCTTCCCTCCCTCCCTCTCTTCCTTCTTCCCTCCCTCCCTCTCTTCCTTCTTCCCTCCCTCCCTCTCTTCCTTCTTCCCTCCCTCCCTCTCTTCCTCCTTCCCTCCCTCCCTCTCTTCCTTCTTTCCTCCCTCCCTCTCATTCGTCTTCCATCCGTCCCTCTCTTCCTTCTTCCCTCCCTCCCTCTCTTCCTTCTTCCCTCCCTCCCTCTCTTCCTTCTTTCCTCCCTCCCTCTCATTCGTCTTCCATCCGTCCCTCTCTTCCTTCTTCCATCCGTCCCTCTCTTCCTCCTTCCCTCCCTCCCTCTCTTCCTTCTTTCCTCCCTCCCTCTCATTCGTCTTCCATCCGTCCCTCTCTTCCTTCTTCCCTCCCTCCCTCTCTTCCTTCTTCCCTCCCTCCCTCTCTTCCTCAGTTCCTCTCCCTCAGTACTCCTCCTGTTGTCTTCAGGCGAAAAATACAAATTCAATTTTTCCTTTCCGAAGATTTTTTTATTTTTTTCCAAATTTAAGTCTGATGTTGACGTGGAGGTAAAAAACATTGAATTTTATACATCTAACAGGTACAAGTATATGGAGAAAATATTATAAATGTTTTCTTAGTTCCATTAATGATGTATATTCTAGTATATACTGGTTAGATGATCAACAAATAGAATACAGTGAAACCTCCATATAACGGACTTCCCTCCATATAACGGACTTCCCTCCATATAATCCGTTAGATGGGGCTCCTACATAATATTAAAAAGTACCCTTGATATAATGGACTTTCATCTCTATGTAGTTCGCCAGATGGAGGTTTCATATCTAACGGACCCTCAATGTAACGATCATTCTCTCCGTATAGTCCGTTAAAGAGAAGTTTCACGGTACCATTATATGGCCAGACAAAATTATATATGAAAATAAGTCATTAAATCTAAGTGAATCTGATTATTTTTTTGTGAAATTATCAAATTAGTGTGACAACAATTTCAACTATTTGGCAGCAGTTTCGTCCCTTCCCATTTATAGACAAATTACGATCAAGGCTGGAAAAGTGCACAGGTGGGCGGAGTCATTAGTTGTCTGCCGTCAATTTACACTCTCGATATATATTGTGTAGGAAGGTTGTGTACAGCTGAATATTACACAGGGATTTTAGGCGAAAACCTGCACTCATGATTACTCACCGATAGCACACACACACACACACACACACACACACACGTTATATAGAAGGACAGTTTTATTCTGCATTTTCCTTTAATAATAAACGCTGGATAAAAAAAACAAAAAGTTGATTGCCACTTAACGCTAAACTGTTTAGTGGAGTCTCGTGGAGGGAGGAGGAAGGGAAAGGGGGGGGGGGGGTGATCGTCCTTAGTGTAGAGTTAGGGACGGAGAGATTCCTGTAAGAGGGGCGGAAGGTTCCTTTGATATCTGAATCATCATCATATCATCCTCATTATCATCATGATCATCATCACCATCATCATCACCATCATCATTCCTAAACATACAATAATTAAAACTTGTAAAATGAGACCTTCCCCCCCCCCCCCCCCCCCATCACCCAACTTACAAAATCACCAGCAATAATTAATAGGTAACAAGAATACATTACGAGAACTTGGAACATATACAGTATGTCATCCTCCACTACCTCTTTCACCACCTCTTCCACCACCACCTCCTCCTCCTCCATCTTCTTATTGCTTGAAGCTGTAATTGGCGGTTCAAGTGTCACCAACAATGGGAAATATCTAGGAGTAATTTCCGCTCAACTCTGGCTTATGTGGTTCTGTAGCCGGGAACCTTAGGTACTGTTGATTAATGTTGATCCCTACACTTGATTCCAGTTAGTGTGGTGTGGTGTGGTGTGGTAGTGTAGTGTGGTGTGATGTGGTGTGGTGTGGTGTGGTGTGGTAGTGTGGTGTGGTGTGGTGTGGTGTGGTGTGATGTGATGTCGTAGTGTGGTGTTGTGTGGTGTGGTGTGGTGTGATGTGGTGTGGTAGTGTGGTGTGGTGTGGTGTGGTGTCAGGTTCAGAGACATGATAAAAACAATGAGAAAATTAAATCGTAAATTAGTAAAGGTTCATGCAGTGTGTTGGTAGTGAACGGTGATCATATATTACCTGGCTCACTCACTCATCCACCCACCTACCAACTCACTCACTCACTCACTCAGTTCATGGGACCGAGAGCCTTGTTGACAGTTGTTTTTCTGTGATGGCCCTGACTGCCTCTGGGAGTGTCACATTTGCCTTTCCATTCTGAGAAGCCACCGGACCTTAGCTAGCCCTGATTTAGGAATTAAGGGCACACCTGAAGGTCCTTGGACTTAGTTCACATCAAAGGTGCGACCCACCATCAGTCTTGGTTTGGATTAAAGATTTGTGTTATGATTTGGTTGAAATTAAAGAGAGTTTTGATTCATGTGTTTGGTTTCACTTAAAGAAAAGTCTGATATTTCTTGGATTTGGTTTTGAATTGAGATTATAGTTAGGTTTACCTGTCCTTGGGTTTAACTGAGATTAACAGTGAGGTTCAATTGAGATTAAAGGGAGATCTACTAATCCTTGGGTTTTAAATGAGATTAAAGGGAGAAGTGTTGATCCTTGAGGTGTAAATGATACTAAAGTGAGAACAACTTATCACCTTTGGTCTGGTCTCCACTAAAGGGTTACGTGTTGGCCTGTGGTCATGGCTTAACTCAGGAAGGAATCTCTTATGCTTCTGCTTATTGCACTACCGTTTCCTCTCGAGCTCATGAGGTGATTCCTATTATGAACTGGATTTACAAAACTCTAAAGAGAATCGTGTTTATCTGTCCTTGCACCTGAGGTCGAAGGAAGATTCCATTTGATTTTTTTTGTATAGAGATTTTAATTAAACAAATGTCACCTGGACTTTCGACAGATTTCAAGACGAAAATTTATAGTGATGACAAATATATATTTCATAAGAATACCGTACCTTTTATTTTTCCAAACTCCCCACATGTACCTATACAAACACAAGAAGTTTCATAAGTGAAGATAGATTGTGTTGACAAAAAAGTTAACCAAATGTTCAAACAAAAGCGTATGGCAGAAACATTTATATTTTTTTCCTCGTGACAAAAATAAACTTCAAAATTTATTCCATCTCGTGAAAAACAAACACAACCTACTTAACCTAACCTAACCTTGTGAAAAAAGTAAACACATTATCATCTTCAGACACAGGTAATTCACACGAGAGGCGGGAGCCCCTGTCCTGAGGTAACCTGAGGAGCTTTGGTCGTGAGAAGGAGGAGGTGTTGGTTTACGAGGGCCAGTTGTTGTTCTTGTTGTTAGTGGTGGTGGTGTTGTTGTTGGAGCTGTTCTTGTTGGTGGTGGTGGTGCCTCAGCCAGGGTTAGGTGTGTGTGTGTGTGTGTGTGTGTGTGTGTGTGTGTGTGTGTGTGTGTGTGTGTGTGTGTGTGTGTGTGTGTGTGTGTGTCCTACATCTCCCACAGTGTCCAACATGTCACAGGCAGGACACGAGGGAGGAGGACGACACACTTCTTCGTTAAGCAATCGACCGCCGCCTGTCAAGAGGACATTTAGGAGGCAGACGAGTGACGGAACGAACACAAGGGCAAGAAGAGGCGAGGAAGGGCAAGAGGAAGTGAGGGAGAACAAGATGAAGTGAGGGAGGGCATGAGGAAGTGAGGGAAGGAAAGATGAAGTGAGGGAGGGCATGGGGAAGTGAGGGAAGGAAAGATGAAGTGAGGGAGGGCATGAGGAAGTGAGGGAAGGAAAGATGAAGTGAGGGAGGGCAAGAGGAAGTGAGGGAAGAGGGAAAGAAAGATGAAGTGAGGGAGGACATGAGGAAGTGAGGGAAAGAAAGATGAAGTGAGGGACACACACAACTATTTCCTCCCCTTTCGCCGTGTCACACATTTTTATCGACACTCCTTCAGTCTTCTCATAATTCATTTTCCATTATCCTTCCCCTACAGAACCGATTAATTGGATTCTCTTTTCAATTTACTGTGACCCATCGATATTACTCTGATACACACATATACACACGTGTACGCACACTCAGACATACACGCATACGCACACACATACACACACACTTTAATCTATATTTCGCTGAACTGTTTCATTTCCATTATTAAATTCGACTGCAGGTTTGCGTCAGCCTGATGGTTTATGGGTAGCAACTGTACTGTACTTCCCGGGTCTGCAATCTAACTTAGCCTAACCTAATCTAACCTAACCTGTAACCTAACCTAACTTACAGTACCTTACCTAACTTAACTTAACCTATCTTTAACCTAACCTACCTCTAACTTAACCTTACCTAACCAAACCTAACTTAATCTTCCCTAACTTAACCTAACCTGCCTCTAACTTAACATTACCTAACCTAACCATTACATTGTGTAAACTGACGAAGGTGTGACATATAACTTCCCTCAATCAACACTAACACATCCCCCCCCCACCCAGCACTTCCCCACCTATCACTTCCCCCACACAGCACTTCCTCCACCCATCACTTCCCCCACCCAGCACTTCCCCACACAGCACTTCCCCCACCCATCACTTCCCCCACACAGCACTTCCTCCACCCATCACTTCCCCCACCCAGCACTTCTCCACACAGCACTTCCTCCACCCATCACTTCCCCCACACAGCACTTCCCCACACAGCACTTCCCCCACCCATCACTTTCCCCACACAGCACTTCCCCACACAGCACTTCCCCCACCCAACACTTCACCCACCCAGCACTTCCCCACACAGCACTTCCCCCACCCATCACTTCTCCCACCCAGCACTTCCCCACACAGCACTTCCCCCACCCATCACCACCCCACCCAGCACTTCCCCACCCAGCACTTCCTCCACACAGCACTTCCCCCACCCATCACTTCCTCCACACAGCACTTCCCCCACCCATCACTTCCTCCACACAGCACTTCCCTCACCCATCACCTCCCCCACCCATCACTTCCTCCACACAGCACTTCCCCCACCCATCACCCCCCACCCAGCACTTCCCCACCCAGCACTTCCCCCACCCATCACTTCCTCCACACAGCACTTCCCTCACCCATCACCTCCCCCACCCATCACTTCCTCCACACAGCACTTCCCTCACCCATCACCTCCCCCGCCCAACACCTCCCCCACCCATCACTTCTCCCACCCAGCACCTCCCTCACCCATCACCTCCCCCGCCCAACACCCCCCAAATGTAGTATCTTTAGTCGTCTTTTCTTCTATTTACGTGTCAGTTTGTGAGATTATGCTGTGTAAATATTTGGATGATGGAGGAGAATGTGGAAGAGGAAAAGGAGAAGGGATGGAAGAGGAGGAGGAGAAGGAGAGTAAAGTATGTAAGGAGGGAGAGAAAGAGAGACGAATTAATGATATGATAGGATTCGGGTAGAGTTTAGTGAATCCTGAAGGGAAATAGGTATAGGGAGAAGACAACGAAGGAAGAAAGGAAGAAAGAGTGAAGGAATAATGTAGAATGATGAATTGAAAGGAGAGAGAGAGAGGGGGGGGGGGGGGGGAGTGAAAACAGTGAATGAAGAGAAAGCATAGAAGGAAGGTGGTGAAGGGACACTGCTGGAAGTCCCTTGGGGGTGACGAGGGTGGCGCTGTCGCCGTCACTTAGTTCCTGACAGTCTCCCTCCAACCACCACATCGCTACCATCACCAACCACACCATTACACCACCACCATACCACACCACCACAACAACTCCATCATACCACCACTACACTAATACCACTACACCACCACAGCTCCACAACAACAACTGCCCCCCTTCTTACAAAGCAAACCCCGACTTAATGTACAAACAACTTATAGTTTACTATTCTGTCAAGTCAATCTGTACAGAAGTAAAAGCAATATTTTCCACATTTGTTCTGTGTCACTATGTATGTAGTCACTCAAAAAACTCGCTATACAAAATTATGCTGAAAAAATATGACACAAAGGATGAAGGATTTTGACAACCGTTCCGAGACAACAAGAGTCACAGTGTTCATTCTGAAATTCATCGATCACCCACAAGTACAGATAGTTTTGGGAGGGTCTGTACGTATCGCCGTCATAATATATCCTCTGGTTCTAAATAAATACAAGATTAAGCAGTAAGAAACAGACAATAGTGACCTTCGGAACACAAGAGATTGAATGAAATACTTTTAACTGAAGATTGAAAGCTTGTGTTGAAGGAAGTTAAGAGGCTGCACCTGCCGCAAGAGTCAAGGACGCTGCCGCAGGACACGACAGTGATGAGTTCCTGCTTCTTGGAATTTCAAGGCTTTAGCTATCTTGATTTTTCTTCCACGACTCGTTATAAAGTATTAATTAACCAAGCTTAGAGCAGAGGTCAGAGTTTACGGTATCATGCAAGACGATGACGCTATGTAGTGAAGATTGTTATTATGTCAGTCCACCTAAGATGTAGGCGTAATAACTCTAGGGTTGTTGTTGTAATGTGTTGTGTAAAAGTTGTTGTTTATACAGAGAATGTTCGGTTGAATCTGGTGGTTGAGTCTGTAACAACAAACTTTATACACCAGATATAGAAAGTACGAAAGGTAGCCCACTAGCGTATGGGTGTGTTTACTGCATGTGCGTATATGGATATGGGTGTGTACACGTGTATATGTGCGTATATGGATATGTATGTGTATGTATTAACTACCAGACTCGTAAATGAACATTCTTCCCAGCCTGGTGACGTATATGTGTGTGTCTCTTATATATTATAACAACAGGCAATAGTATTAATGGTGTTGAAAATTACCCTTAAGTTTTGTGGTGTAATTAGTCGTATAACATTGCTCTTAAGTCAAGGGGAAAACTCAAGTGACAAAGTTGAGGATCTGTTACGGTGGTTAAGCCCAAGTTCTGATTAATCCAAGACACGTGATGCACAGTCGGTCATTACTCTCTTGATCCGCGTTTTATCAGTCCCCCCTTCTCCCTCCCCCTCCCCAATTTTTTCTTCTCTTCCTCCTTTTCATTCTCCTCATCCTTTCCTCTTCCTCCCCTTCTCCTCTTCCCCTTTCTCAGACCCTCTTCTCCTTTTACTTTCTTTTAGTGTTGGTACATTTCCATCATCGCTTCTCTCCCCTTTCTTGTTCAGTGTAAGTATTTCAACATTATCTGCCTCTTTACACACCTCCTCTCTCTCTCTCTCTCTCTCTCTCTCTCTCTCTCTCTCTCTCTCTCTCTCCCTTTGTTAGTGTTGGTGAGCTGACTGCCCCGGGAGGCACGTCACACATTTACTATAGTCCCGCCTCGTCGCCGTCCCCACCGCCGCCCAGCCGCCGCCGCCGCCGCCCAGCCGCCGCCGCCGCCCAGCCGCCGCCGCCGCCGCTGCCACCGCCGCCGCCGCTGCCACCGCCGCCACCACCACGACCTCCACCACTGCCTTTGCCTTTGCCTCCGCCGCCATCATCACCACCACCACCGCCACCACCACCACCACCACCACCACCGCCACCACCACCACCACCACCACCACCACCACCACCGCCGCCGCCACCACCACCACCACCACCACCATCACCACCACCACCGCCGCCGCCGCCACCACCACCGCCACCACCACCACCATCACCACCACCACCACCGCCGCCACCACCACCACCGCCACCACCACCACCACCACCGCCGCCACCACCACCACCACCACCACCACCACCGCCGCCACCACCACCACCACCACCAGTGTTTTTGCTGCTCGGGGCTGCACAGTGGTGAAAGGGAAGTACAATTTTTATACCACTGAAATGCCAGTGTTCGTCTGCATTCTTCTTTGTTTGTATAAGAAAGGATTTGTGTACATGTATTGAAACTGTGTGGTCTCATCCTTGTTGTGTGTGTGTGTGTGTGTGTGTGTGTGTGTGTGTGTGTGTGTGTGTGTGTGTGTGTGTTGAACTCCGACAAAGAAAAACCAACATGTAGTTCAGATAATGACATTATTAACTTGCCTCACGGTGTGTTCACATTATGCAACAAGAATAATCCATTTCAAGCTGTTTTATGTAAAAGACTTTTGATGTAATCTAGAAATTGAACGAAATGTGAACAGAGAATATATTATTTTTACATATAAGTAAATTGTGTATCTTTCTATCAAACATCAACATAACCAAACTTAACCTAACCTGACCTGACGTAAAACAAATGTCATTAAGAATCAATATTTAACTGTTTCCGAACATAAATGAGATGGATATATTGTATATACATTATAAAGCCTGACTCCCGGCTGGTGTATATAGTTCTCTCGGTGGCAGAGTTTCGGCTTCAGCGACATGAGACTGTAAATATTAATGGTACATAAAAGAGGAATGATGAAGCTACATTCTTGCTATTGCTTTGGTTATTATTACTGTGCGTGTGTCTATCTCTGTCTCTTACTCTCTCTTACTTCGTTTGTTTCTCCCTGTGTTCTTTCACCTTTATACCTCTTTATCTCATTTCACTCACCTACTCTCTCTCTCTCTCTCCCTCTCTTATACTCTGTCAGGGACCAGTTGTGATATAACAGAAACACGCGTGTCTCTCACCACTTTATCTGGGGTTCAATCCCCGGTCTGGGTCTGATGTGAGAAGGGTGTTTCCTCCTGTACTAACACTGATGGATAAAGGTCATAACAGAGAGCAAACCGACCGCCTGAAAAGCCTAGTAAAACAGCAATAACCACATACAACACACAGACACACATACCCACACCAGATACACACACACACACACACACACACACACACACACACACACACACACACACACACACACACACACACACACACACACACACACACACACACACAGTCTTAGGTTAATATGCCATAAAGATGGAATATCTCCCCCTACCTCCATCACAACTATGTAATATATCCCAAGGAACATAACCTTCTTACCCTCAGGAAAGTTGATGTGATACCCCCATCTAACGAATTATATAAATAAGGAAAGTCCGTTATGTGGAGAGAGACCCGACCTTTGACCCGAAGTCGTAGCAGGTAAAACCAGCCAATAACGTTAATAAATCAGGTTTGTGTTGTGTTTCAGCTTTAGTGGTGTGTGTGTGTGTGTATGTGTGTGTGTGTGGCCTTTTTTATTTGTTGAGTCGAAATAGCAGCAGCAGAAGTGGTGGGGGGGGGTTGAGGGTGGGGGGTGGTTGAGGGTGGGGGGGTGGTTGAGGGTTGGGGGGGGGTGGTTGAGGGTGGGGGGGTGGTTGAGGGTGGGGGGGGTGGTTGAGGGTGGGGGGGGGTGGTTGAGGGTGGGGGGTTAAGGGGTAAGTGGTGGGGGAAGATTGAGTGTCAAGATACAAGTACCGGTGTGTGGATGTAAGAGGAGGGAATGAATGATTGAGTGAAGTGTGAACTGAAGGAAGGGATAAAAAGAAAGATGTAAAGGAAGGTGTGAGGACTGAGGAATAAGATTGAAAGATATGATGGAAAGGAGAGTTTTAATGGCAAGAGAGAAGATGACCAGAGGGGGGGGGGGTTGTACAAGGTTCGTATTCATTATTGTTACGTGGGTCGTGGGTCGTGGGTCTGCGTTCATCATGTCTCTGATTGCTCTCTGTACCGATATGACTGTTGCCCTTTCTCCACATCTTCACCAACGATAACAATAAAGACACATTCTTTCCCTTACTGTGGGCAGCCTCGTAACGCTCTTAAGTATCTCCCCCCAAAAATCGACAGACATCTTAGAGGAAACGACCTCCTTCAGGGAAAATAGCTGTAGTTACGTGTGAAATATTTACAACATACGTCTCTCTCTCTCTCACTCTCTCTCTCTCTCTCTCTCTCTGGTTCAACATACGTCTCTCTCTCTCTCTTTCTCTCTCTCTCTCTCTCTCTGGTTCAACATACGTCTCTCTCTCTCTCTCTCTCTGGTTCTCACACCATCTAGCCCCCCTGAGTGTCAATGGCATTTCATTATCCACGGCCAGGTGTTTGCTGTGCACTCTAACCTCGTCTCATCTCCATGTAAACACCGCCCCTCTATCACTCGTTCTAGTGTTCGATTATTTAGGTCAAGAAAGGCTGAGACGATTTTTCTTTCTGGAGAACTGTTTTGTTTTGGCTGGCGGCCTGCGAGTGTTGATACAGCAGGTGCAGGTCCGGCCCAAAATGGTGATGTGTTGTGGCGGTATTTGGGAAGTTTTTGCTAATCGTTAGAGGTGTGTGTGTGTGTGTGTGTGTGTGTGTGTGGAGTAGGATTAAATATAAATATGTGTGTGGAAGGGGAATGGATATGTGTGTGTGTATAATTAACAAAATTGACCTTGAACAAATCTCCCCTTCAGAAACAAACAACATTCTCATGCTCAACATACAACTCCATCAGTCGTATCATTTAAGGATGCGAAACCAATTTATCCACTGAAACTTTCATCTTTAACTAAACTGCGTCAGCGCCTGTGAGCCCCAAACTGTTCCGAGCTAACCTAACCCAAACTGTTCCAATCTCCACTAGTGACGCCTCTCCTCCTCTCGTAAACCATGAAAGATGTTAACAAGTTTCTGCTCTTGTAATACGACCATACGTCACTTTAACTGCCCCAGGAAAAAATATATTAAGGTGTTCACGCAACCCTTCTGCTTGTGCTGTGTTTTCTTGGACCCTGAGTTATTCCTGTGACACTATAAGATACCCCTGTTGTTATTTATCTGTGTGTGTGTGTGTGTGTGTGTGTGTGTTGCCAAGTCCTATTTCTTTCTCACTCTCCCCAGAATCTCTTCTTAATCCTTCTCTCTCCCCAATCTCTTCTCTCCCTCTTTCTCTTTAAGCCTTTTGGTTCACCTTCCTGTACATACACCCACCTCCTCTCTCTCTCTGTAACACCACAACTTGCCGGGTTCATTACACTAACTGACACCATCAAGCCGACGCACCATTTGTGTTCTTCAGGGAAATGTTGAGAGTTGGGGAAGTGAAGGAAAGATAACACACACACACACACACACACACACACACACACACACACACACACACACACACACAGTAAAAAATTATAAAGTATAAATAGAGGAAAAACAATTATGAAGATAAAAATAGCGAATGTAATAAATGAAAGAAATACTCGTTAAAAAGAATGAAAAAAAAAACACGAAACTGAAAGAACTATCCCTCACCTACCAAAAACATCCACCAGTCAGGTTTGTAAATAGAATCCAAATATTTAGCCCAGGTGTCTAATGAGGGCTGTGGCGTACACCTGTGAGACGCGTGATAGAAAGGTGAAGAGTGGATGAAAGAGTCCCCCCGTGACCCCAGAGGCTGAGCTGAGGTGGCGAGGGGTCCTAAAAATACAAATCGGGAGAAATTCAGCGGAGATGTGGGAGAGGAGAGAGGAGAGGTGAAGGAAGTGAGGGAGGAGGGAGGTGAGGGAAGTGAGGGAGGACGGAGGTGAGGGAAGTTACGGAGGGGAGAGGTGAGGGAAGTGAGGGAGGACGGAGGTGAGGGAAGTTACGGAGGGGAGAGGTGAGGGAGGAGGTGGTATAAAAATATGATGGAATTTTTAAGATGATGGCGCAAGTGGGGCAGAAGGAAGGAGGGCATCGTGCGGTGAGTAAGTGGTGTGTGTGTGTGTGTGAGAGAGAGAGAGAGAGAGAGAGAGAGTAAATAGGGAGTCAGTAGAGAAAGGTGAAAGTGAAAGTGGGTCTCTCTCTCTCTCTCTCTCTCTCTCTCTCTCTCTCTCTCTCTCTCTCCTAATAAGACAATACGAGCACATAAAAATCACAACCCACTACATTGTTAGTGTAAAGTTTTATCGCAAATAGTGAATAAAGATGTCAGTATACAGATGTACCTGATGTAGTCATGTTAAGTGGCTTAACATATGAAAATATAAATAAGGGAGGGACACACACACACACATACACACCCTCCTCCCCTTCACACACACCTTCTCCCTACTCTCTCACCTCTCACACACACCCTCTCCCTACTGTGTCACCTCTCACACACACCCTCTCCCTACTCTCTCACCTCTCACACACACCCTCTCCCTACTCTCTCACCTCTCACACTTACCTCAGTTCGCCGAAAAAGGACAATAGAAGAAAAACTTAAGGCTGGTTGGATGCGTCGAGAGAGAAAGATAACCACCATAGAAGCTCTTGTCATTCACTTTAATTTAGTACAAGTTTCTAGACACACCCGTACCTGACCACAAGATCACAGGTGAGTCAATTCATCCATGAGTAGTTAACTCAGGTACAGATAGAGGAGAATCAAGTACAGGTAGAGGTTCAGGTACATGTATATGTATCAGTACAGGTAATGGTGCAGCACATACAGTATACAGGTACGGGTGTTGGTAATACTATAAATAGAGACAGGTAGAAGCACAGGTGATGATAAAGGGATACAATTACCGGCATACAGGTAGTCTAGACGGGGAAACGCTCCTATAATATATAATGGTTACATAAATTTAAGATAACGGTGGTAAGGGCAATGTAGCTGTGGTAGGGGCAATGTGGAAGTGGTAGGGGCAGTGTGGCAGTGGTAGGGGCAGTGTGGCAGTGGTAGGGGCAATGTAGCGATGGCAGAGACAGTGTGACAGGGTGGCAGGGGACAGTGTATTAGTGACAAGAATAACAAGATAGTGTATAATGCAAAGTGAAAATAAAACTAGTGAATTAAGGCGGTCGTCAAGCTGGGGGAGGGAGTGGAGGGGTGAAGGAAGGGGAATGGAGAGGCTGGAGGGACGGGAGTGGAGGGAGGGGGCGGAGGGGGTGTGGAAGACGATAGTGTAGAGGGTGTGAAAGTGTGTTGTGGATAAGGTGGAGGGGGGGGGGTAGTGGAGGGGTTGGAGGGGTTGGAGGGTGTGGAGGGTGTCATCAGATAAGGGCACTTGTTCTGTTGTATCAAGTGTGTGGGGGAGCGAGGATGTTCTTCGTAGTCATCTTATTCTGAGAAAAATGAGAGTTAGGGATGTACACACACACACACACACACAAACACACACACAAAGACAAGACAAATATCTTCCATCCACTACCAAGACATGACACTATGGCCACCGCCTTCCTTCCAGATACACCAGCAGGAGGAGGGAGGAGGGATGAGGAAGGAGGAAGGAGGAAGGAGGATGGAGGAAGAAGGAGGGGGGAGGGAGGAGAGGGTAGGACTTGGTCACCATCCCTCAACTCCCACAAAAGTGAATCATATCTTGAGTGTAATTTATTCACTCCATTATGCACCTCTTTTATCCAATCCACTTATCTACAGGTTATTTATAGGAGAGATGTGGTCAAGACTCTGGTGGCGAGAGAACTCTTGATATCTCTCTCTCTCTCTCTCTCTCTCTCAGTCATTCTTGGGTGATGGAGTGTTGAGAATGTGGTCACACACACACACACACACACACACACACACACACACACACACACACACACACACACACACACACACACACACACCTTCACATATAGCCAGTCTTAATATAGCTCTAGTCCCTGGCTGCTATATTCTTCCAGCAATAATCATGGTCGACACACTCTCATGTTTACGTGGGGAGTAAACAAACACACACGCCATGCCTGAACCTTCACATCGGGTGCTTTCTGATGTCTGTGAGGCGGAGCAGTGGCGCTATCGTCACCTTAGTGTATGCATTGAGAGATAGAGACCGAGACAGACAGACAGAGAGACACAGAAAGACAGACAGACAGACAGACACAGAAAGAAAGACAGACAGACAGACTATGATTAAAAACACACTCCTCTCTCACGTTTTATCATGAACAAGAAATGACTTTCTAACGAAATTCCAACTTGAGTAAGTGGCCTCCCTTCCCCCTCTCGCCTCCAACCCCCCCCCCCCCCAACCTCTGCTTTCCCCCTCCCCAGACACACACTTAACGACCACTAGAGCTAGCCTAAGGCCCCATTAACTAGGTTTTACGCCATTCATCACTACCCCCTTCCCCTGCCCCTACTCCCCCCCTTACCTTCCCCTCGTTCTCACCCCCCCCCCTTGCTGTATGTATGATCGACAGACAGAGGCAAGGATATCAATATACCACTATATATACTGTACATAGTGGGGGCATAACAGAAAAATTAAATAAGGGGGAGA